>CACRXP010000411.1:0-41515 GCA_902702965.1 Spirometra erinaceieuropaei | reverse complement strand
TAACGTATGTACGGACTATAAGCCGAAAGTACAACAATTGTCGGCATATATGTACACGTGTCAGTGCTCGTTACTAAAAGGTTTGATTGCAAATTCACCGAGTGATTAAGTCACACTTAGCCCAACAAACGCCAATAAACACTTGCTGGATATTTTTGACTGAGAAAGTTTTTAATTATATATTCAGTAAGAGAGGTATAAAAATCTCACAATCTGACCGCACTTAACCGGTGGATTACGACTCTTTGCACCTGGTAGACTTTCAAGGTAACTAGCAACTCACTAAGTGAATGTACTGGAAGTGATCAGAATAAATACTCCGCAAGATAAGGTGGATTATTTAAGAGAAGGCAGTGCATTTCGGAAACACTGTGATTATGCATACTAAACTTTACCTAGCTGAATGCGTCAAGCGATCATACAGCGTGCATACAGTTAGCTCTACTCTTAACAAGCATCAGTTGTTTGACAACCGTCATTTGTTCAATCTTGATCGTAAATTATTCATGTCACAGGAGGAACAACACGATGACAGACGATAGTGGAGATAACTGGACCTTTAGGACACTCAAAAACCTACCGGATCTCCCCGATAATGCTGCATTTTAATGCATATAGAAAGGGAACATAAAAGGCAAAAATGAATAAGGAAAATAATTCGCTGAATGAAAGTCTGTGACAATGGACATAAAAATAGTTTCTACATAAGCTCATTAAACCAGGGTTTTACTGGCCTAAACGGATTTTCTCGTCTGCGCAGCCGGAGTGGATCCCGAGCCGTGGTCTACCTAATGTGATTGTTGTCGTCGGAACAGCCCTGGATTTTGCGAAATGTCCTTCGGCCACATAGCCTAACCTATGTTAAAATTAAGCAGGCTTCTTGTGTTGGACTAACCTGTCCCGATTTTAGCAAGATTTATGCCTAAATATCGACTAGTCTCACGCAGAGAAAGTGCGAATTCACCAGGATATTCAAGTTTTATTGGGTGTGTAATAAACCATTGGCACAGTTTGATGTAACTTACAGTCTCATCTGTCGTGCTAGGTTTATATTGGGGTTTTGACACGACTGCCTTTTTAGTGAGTAAATCTAGGTTTCGCTAAATAGTTGACTCGGTTTCACATGAAAATGAAAGCCTTTACTTAGAACCTTACTCAATGTCAAGCCAGTTTTGTATGAGGAGAATAGTAACCTTTGCGAATAACTTCTCAACATTGATCAAATGCTGGCAAGAGCATCTAAAATATCAGGCCATGTGCTTGAAGTGAAACTAGTGCGCTCGTTTCCCTCCGAAAAAATTCATACGCGGCTCCGTCTGTACACGACGAAGGGAAGTTTATTCAAACAGACATCGAACAACCTTTGGATTAATTTATATTAAGGGTATATGAGTTGTACGGCTCAGGTGCACTAAGCATTTTATTCGAAGGAGGTCATGTACGAAGTCGCGTAGGAGTGGCGTTCGCTGATTTAATCAAATTGCTGAATGGACTACGTGTCCTCTGTTGCACCGTGGAGTGCAGGTCAAGTGACCTTACGTGCAGTGGCATAGTGATGAAAATTCACTAATATACAGTGCGTGACCGATCTCATGAAATGTTAGCCAAAATTCTGGAATTAGTTTCTGAATGGGAAGGGTTACTTAAGTGGGGTTGTTATACTGATTATCATCCAGCGTAACCCTATTCCATTTCGGACTGGCCAGGATGCCGACTTTTGATTGCACTTCTTTTTGACCTCCCGCAGAAACCGCACTTGGTAAAAAATGACTACTTACGTAGAATTCATTTTTCCTATAGATTTTCGGTGATCTCATAAATTCAAATATATTTGACAGAAAACATGCCCAAAAATATGCTTTCATTGCTAATTTAGTAGGAACTTACATTGTTTTCATAATTTATTCCCGAGGAAACTGTTTGTTTAGGTTTTAACTAAGTTTCCCGATTCCCGGATAATTTTTAGCCTGATCTGCCATTGCATCAGCGGTTAGCAGTTTCAGTCTACAACGTGCACGTGTTTCACGTAAGGAGAATCATATATTCCTCTGTCTTTAAGAAGATACTACACAGAGTTCATGAAATCTTGCTATGGATCCGGACTGTGTTGTGCATTTCATGAGTATAAGTAAACCGACATGCGCGGTTTTGCATGCATGGACATCGCACGGTCTTAAAAATCTCACAATAAGAAACTTTTTTAAAAACTAAATATACAGTATCCTCGGGAATAAATTATGAAAACAATGTAATTTCCTACTTAATTAGCAAAGAAAGCATATTTTAGGCATGTCTTCTGTAAAAAATATTTGAATTTATAAGATCACCTAAAATCTATAGGAAAAATGAATGCTACATAAGTGGTCATTTTTTACCAAGTGTGATTTCTGCAGGAGGTCAAAAAGAAGTGCAATCAAAAGTCGACATCCTGGCGAATCGGAAATGGTGTAGGGTTACGCTGGATGATAATCAGCATAACAACCTTACTTAAGTAACCCTTCCCAATCGGAAACTCATTCCAGAATTTTGGCTAACATTTCATGAGATCGGTCACGCACTGTAGAGTTGCTATCGGCACGGGACAAGTCTAATGTCTCCATATTTGAAGCCGTGAAATATATCTAGACGGAAAACCTGCCGTTTATCTGTACAAAAAACAACTTGGAGGGCTTCGGTTGATTCTGCCAATAAGACAGCAGGGAATGGCCGGAGTCCGTCTGAAATCTCTGATAGATTTTTTGCAGCAATTCACATGCCAGTATTTTCCTTCACAATGAATTACGATGGCTTATTCGAAAACGCATGACTCAGGTATCATGAAGGAAATTAAAACTGCCATACGTCTGAGAGTAGTACTATGATTTATCACCCAAACAGGCTCTTGGTTTCGCGTGAGTAACACTTCTACGGGCACTTATTCGAAAGCTGACGTTCTCAAAGCACACCAAAAATTACCTGTTGGTAAATATTTTGCAGCAATTTTCTGCAAAACTGACGCTTATGAAAATACCAGAAATGACAGCTAAATAACCTCCGAGTATTTAACTCGTAGTATTGAATAGGAGGTCGACTTTTTGCTTCCGGATAATTCGGCGACAAAGCCGAAAATGGGTTACACAGTCCCCGCAAGATTGATATTGCCTAAAATCCTACTGTTCTCGAAAACAGAACAAGTTTATTCAGTGGTTCAGTTCAAAATTACTCCTTTTAAAAGGCCATAAAAGACAAGCGACCGGTTCGTTTCGGTTGGTTAGATAGAGAGGCGATTCGAGTTTAACTGTCACTCAAAGGTTTCTTAAAAACGTCAGAATTTTAGTTCAGTTACCGGTGTGTAAGCTTGATAAATAGTGACACAGAAGAGAAAATGGCAGCCGAATGGCTTAGTGACTTCACTTTTATACATGTTTAGCTGCCGGTCGATGACAAACAAATCTAGTATTGGCCGAGAATACAACAGTCAGACTCGAATCAGTCTGCAGCACAATAATACATTTGCCTACAATACCGGTGTCGTTGTTTAGCGGAATAATGTAGTCTAGCCGAAATCCCCAGCGGCTCTAGTAGTCATCGTTTTAGTTTGTTTAGAAAAGCGTCAGATCAAAGTATTGTTGAGATCGTTGTAGCGCACCGCTGGCAGCAAAACTCTTCAAACAGACTAGCTGATTTGTCACCAAAATCAACTCTAATGCTCTTCAGTATTCGAGAACTTTGCAGAACAGTGCATCAGCATTAAGTTCTAAGTTTCTGAGAGCCGATTGAATACGAATACTGTGTGCTAACACGATGGCATTAATAGAATTCAAATCATCCTCCGTATAAATATTATGATCGAACCTAAAAAATTGTTTGTATATGTCTTCATTTCAAGGTCGCCCATCAACAGTAAACAAATCTCAAGCTCCACTAAATAAACTGTTTGTTTAAGATACACTTTTCGCTTTCTTCTGGAGGATCTGTTCAAGATTGTATATTTCTGTAAATGCCCTTTCTTAAGATTCGTTTATTAGGCGTAGTGCTGGACATCCGAGGCTCGTTTCTAAATCTCGACCGCCCTTCAGCAGTTACTACACGGTGTTTTCTCCAGCTATGCAAATTGAAACTTTTTCTCAACAAAACTTTTCCCTTGATGCACACTGTTCGTGTTACACTGCTGATGTTGATCACCCCAGCATGTGTTTCCTTTGATGTTGAGGAAATACAGCTTCAGCAGCCTGCTTTAAGATCAGTCATGCATTGTTAATGCTGCTGCTAGAATAGAGGTGCCGGCACTATAAATTCGGGCACTTAAAATACTTTCTTGATCAAGTAAGTCTTTTAATTTTAAGCAAAAGCTCCAGCAACAATAGCGCCCCTAGTGAGCCTGCCATACAAGTAATTAAATTGCAATCCATTGTCTCTTTTTTCTAAAGACATTCGTACCGTTCCGTTTGTAAGCATTACAATTATTGAAGGCATTTTTCTCTCAGACGGCGGCAGGGCCTAATCCTCGACTTGTCCGAATTTTGTTTGATCAACCTACAACCTATCAACGTTCAGAGTATTCCCGTGTACCCGTATTTTTGGAAAAAGGTACCACAATTTACTTCCTCGAGTTATTACATTTTTCGCTAGAAATATCCAAAATTTCAGTGGCATTTACTTACATCAATTTCTCTGGGAGCGTTCAGAAAAGGTCCCAAAAATATATATGAATGTTAACTGCACGTTTTATCACTAGCCTACTAATATCTTTCTAATATAAAAAGGGCGTCGCACGTTGTTAGACTTGATAGAAGACTTTCACAATGTACTTGGTAATGACCAACCAGCTCAAAAACATCAGCATATTACCACGCCAAAACTGCAAATCTATCAATTCATTAGGGTTTTTCCATGCCTGGGAGAAACTAAAGACAACAGTGCGTGTGAAACGGTGTGCTTCAGATAGGACGTCGGTGGAGTTCGCGTGGTTTGCCGTACCTGACACAGTTTTGGGCAAAAAAACTACGTCGAGAAAATGGTAAACTTTTTCCCCAATGCTGTATTTTGCGGGATAATTTCGGGTTGGCGCCATCAGAAATGCTCTAGAGAGCACCATGATAAGAGTGTAAGGTGATGCAGGATTGCTAAAAAGACTGCTATAATTCGACTACCTTTGGGTTTGATTCAGTTCGCGGAGGCGGGTTGAGAGGAGCCTTATTAAGTTGTAAAAAAGTAAATTTCAGTTAGTGATGTAATAATGTGGTTGCATTTCAGGATCGACGTCAGGGGTACTAGAGAAAAATATAATAAAGACGGTTTCCAAAACAACACTTAAGTAGGAAAAATCCGATAAGAATGGGCCAGTTGTATCATTCATTCCAGTTAAGTTATGTTTGCGTTTTAACATTCTTTTACTATTCAAAAAATATGCTGATTGTTGCTGCTGACTAAATTAGCAGCCGAATCCTTATTACAGTGAACAAAATAAAGGGAAAGGAGCAGCATAGTAAAATATAATCTGGTCAGCATGTGGATCACTCGAAGCACACACTTTGATGAAAAACGAAGTACTTAATAAATATCGAAATCCATGAAAGGAGCACTAAACACCGGAATTAATGCATTTAAGGGCCATAAATGCAAAATGGACAAGAAAAGTACAGTAAAACTGCATTCAGAAGCCTGTGCTGTACTGTTTGTGGAGGAAAAAGGAAATAGGGACTCCTTTTACTGGATTTCGCGCGCATTTACCTTCGTTAGTTTCGTGAGCGTTTATCCTGGCGTAAGTAGGCTTGTTTTCAACTGATATCCTTAATCTCCTTCCCACTTCAAGACGATATAATATAGAGCCTCGTTGATTAACGTATGTTGCTGCCCTTTTGTTTAAGTAGTCAGTGTCTTCGGGTTTGTGCCTCTAGGCTATAGAGAGTATGTCGCGTTTTTCGAAAAAGGAACTAAAAAAGCTTTATAGTAAACATCGGTTTTAATCCTGCGGCTGATTAAACTTCAAGATGTATGTAAGCAAATGTCAAAAAATGTGACGACTGGACCTTCGGTATAGATGTTTAAACTAAGAGATATGTAAATGAGTGATCCCTGTAGCTAACATTGCAAAGAACCCTGTCGACGGCTAAAAAACGCTTTCGTTTGAGAAAATTTGCGTACCCGATCCGAAAACGCCATTCAATAAAACAGGAGCAATTTAGCAGAATAAAATGGCTCATTCAAGTGTTGCCGCTTTTTTTCGTGATAATAACAAAAACATCTTACGTCAGTTTCAAAAATCTACTCATCCAGCTCGTAACTAATCTTACGACCTTAACTTCCTACTCCCAGATGTCAGAGAGAAAAAACACTTTAATGACCTGAAGTAAATGTGTTTTCACATGAAATGTTGACCGAAATTCTGCAATATGTTTTCGATCCTAAAAGATTGCCCAGGGGGAGTTGTAATATTAATTATCGAGGCGCATAATCCTAAGATACTTCGATCACGCCAGGGTGCCGGCTTTTGAATGGGCGTCTTTTCGGCCGCCTGCAATGACCGCGATCCGTAAAAAAGGACTATTTATGAAGTACGAACTTGACACACCGATGTTCCGTGCCCACATAAACTCAATTATATTTTATGAAAAACATGCACAAAGATACCCTTTCTTGCTCACGTTTGATAGCATATTGCGTCTTCTGTAAAGCTTTCACTTGAAACGTTCTCAATTGCGAAATATTTTCTGTTCCAGCTGACGTTGCACTTGCATTCAAGGCTTCCAATCTACACGCTTTATACATTCCGTCAAAAGAATATCACACATTTCGCCGCGCTGTTTGAAAGATGCCATACAGGAGTTGAGAATTGTGCAGTGGATGTAAAACAGGCTGTATACCTTATAAGTAGCATTAATAAACGTGTTGACGCAGTGCTATATGGATGGATATCTCACGGTCTTAAGAAATCGGATAAATAGAAAGATCTTTAAAACAAAAGACACTAATTCTCTAAGTAGAAAATTTATGGAAGACACAATTTGCCGGCTGAGTTAGACATGCTGCCCGGCAGCGTTTCGTCAACGTCGAAACCTAACCAAGGCAAGCATACCAGCAAGAAAGAATATTTTTCCATGTTTTCTATAAAATATAATTGAAGTTATTGGGGCATCGGAAATCAGTCACGTTTTACGGAGTGTAGTGTTGTAGATAGAGGAAAAGGGACTCATTCAAAAGCCGGCATCCTGGCATAATAAGGTCACACGATGGTTATAATCACAACCCTTCTTAAGTAGTCTTTTAGAATCGAAGACAAATTTGGGGATTTCGATTAACACTTTATGAGATAGTACAGCCACTGAATGACAAGAATTTAGAAAAGAAACCTTTTGCTGTCTGGTATATTTACACTTCCAAACACTCTGAGAGAAAGGAATCTAATGTGCTGTCCTACAAACCAATTAATCGATATGGTGACCCGAAAATTAGACCGTTCTCCGGCAATTTTTCTGTATAAAGCTGCCCAGCCTTAAAAACCACACTACATGACCTAAGCAGAAAACTACCACCGGGTAGGGCTAATATTAGTTGTGGCAAATTTTATGGCTTTTGATTGACGAAAACCCATCGCCATGAAAAGTTATTGAGCCTGGTGAGAGGACATCCAGAGATTATGATCCGACCTGCGCTTACTCCTATAACGCAGTTATCCCCTGACAGCATCGACATCAATTTGGATAGTAAAATATTTGCAAAATATTCAATATTTTTGTAAATGCGGCCGAGCCGGCTGAGTTAGACATGCTGCCTGGCAGCGTTTCGTCAATGTCGAAACCTAACCAAGGCAAGCATACCAGCAAAAAGATAGGCCCTCGAATTTTCTGCATTTACCATAAAAGCAAGGTGCGAGATGGGCGAACCTTATGCGCTGGTGAAAGGTGTGCATCATTCTTTGCGTACCAGCATCTGTCAGCACAACACAGGACAGGTAGTACATAACACCTAGAGTCAGTGACCAAAGTCACCCAACATTAACCGAAGTACTGAAATGGGTGTTCGATTGGGAAGAATTACTCGGGTGGATTTGCAGTGTGAATTATCAAACAACGAAATCCCAGGGCATTTCAGTCACGCCAGGATGGTATCTTTCGAATGCACCCCTTTCGGCCGACTGTGAAGACCACACTACATAGAAAATGGGACCCCCCCCCAAGACGGTGGCCATATCGAATTCTGGCAGGCGTTATCAGAATGCGCACCATAACATATGCCAACATTTTACGGTGGGGTGCAGTGGCATGCCCAGTTGCCGGCATTGGTCGCGCACATTGGGACCCTTGCAGCCCTCGCCAATTGTTGCTGGTTAAAATCCTGCTCATTTGCTGTGTGGACCATGGGGTGTGGAGTTGAGCGCCAATGTGCGCGCTCGACCGTGCCATCCACCTGCGCCCCCCCCCCCCGCCTCCAGTCTCCTTGACTCTGTCTTGATACCGGGCCCAGGTAGGGGGAGGAGGAGAGAATGCGGTAGGTTCAGCGCAAGTCTGCTACTACTATGAACTAATGCACGCGCAAGTCATCGTCCCTGCTCCACCGTGCTGTGGCGCACATGGTGGACGTCGTCGGCAACTATAGTCGGACCACCACGTAGAAAATGACTGCTAAATTGCATGCATCGTTTCCGCTTATCTTTGATGCCCTTAAAAGCCAAATCTATTTTTGTAGAAAATATGCATATAGTATCCTTTCTTGCGCTTGTTTGATGTCGGAGTACTCCTTCTTCAAATTGTATACTTGGGGGAAGAACAGTTTTGAAAATTTTTTTCAGTTGCCGAATATTTGGGCTCGATTCGCCGTTGCATTTTCGTTTAGGTTTCACAGTTCATAAGCTTTATGCTTTCCATCCGAGGAAAATCATACATCCATCCTCGTAATTAAGAACATACCACATAGGGTTCATAAAACTTTGCGATGAATGTGGACTATGTCGTATACTTAATAAAGAGTGTCGGAAAAGGACAGGCACCATGCTATTCGGATGGACATTTCACAGTCTTAAAAGATCTTATAATAGCAAACCTTAAAAACCAAATGATACCCTTTTGTCGGGTATGAAAGTTAAAGAAGACATGGTCTGCTTTCAGATGAGTACGAGAAAGGGTATTCTAGACCATGTCTCCTATAAATTATACTTACATTTACAGAAACATCCAAAGTCAATGGAACAAATCATACTACTCTGTCGCCGTTTTTATCAGGCGATCGAAAGACAGTGCTCTCAAAAGCCGACATCCTGGCGTAGCTGAAATATTATGGTATTATGCCACACGACAGTCGACAAAGCATATCCACTTGCATAATCCTTCCTATATGAAAACGCGATTCGGTGTTTCAATTGACATTCTAGGAGATTAGTCACTGACTGTATGTTTATTCAGTTTAAATGTATGTCAGCTTACGTGAATTGGTGACTTCTTATTCAAACAAGTATAACTTATTATAAATAGGGAGGAAATTAGATTCTCTTGTAAATACCAGTTTCTTACTAAAAATAATATATACCATAGCTTTAAATTCCTTAGGTGGACGATGAGAAATCGTCATTTTAAAAAATAATTTCATACAATTACAAAGTACGGAAAGTGAGTTACCAAATCATGAAATCTAGAGACCATTTAGTTCTCTGCTAGACTAAACCAGGAGATCTGATACTAGGAAACGCTGTTACTTTTCAAGTTTGTTGTTTATCGGCATGTAGAAACCAACCAGTTTCCAGAATTTCTGCTCTCCAAAGCAAGAGTGATTGAGCCTAAAGGTTGTGCAGACATCATGTGGGGGATTCGGCACCTGCTCCGTGACGGAGATGGACATCGGCGCCGGTGGGGAGACAGCGAAAGACACATTGTAGTGCGCAGTACGAGCAAAAATCACTGAACGCCCATCTGTTTGAGAACTCCAGGAGACGCTGCCTCTGCGTTGACATGTCACCTGCGCCCCGGGCAATATCTGCCAATTATCAATCCTTGAGAATATCTTTTCTAGCTCTGTTGTCCGATGTTCACCAAGGCAGATGGTCAGTGACGGCGGCTGAACACCGTCTTCAAGACCGGTCTGATCTAAGCGAATTACGGTCACGTGCGTCAAGTACTTCAGCATCACCACCGTGAAGCTACTCACTACCGCTGCAGACATTATAAGGCAGAAGACGGCCCAGATGAGACGTATATTTCGCTCCGGATGACAGATGGTTTTCACAAGAGGAACAAGAGGGCCAGCAACTCCATTGAATGAGAGACTCTGAAGGTCAACGCCATAGGCTTCGTGCCACCTCTGAATCTTGTTTCTTGTATATCCGAGCATCGATGCAAGCAGGCGTTGACTACACTGCTTTCATGTTTGACGTTATTTTGCCATTAGTCCATGAACTTTTCTGTACCTTCTCTGGTTATCTCTCCACAGAGATGTCCTTTTACCTACATACGGTTCGTTAAAATTCACCTGACAACTTGCAGGGCACGTCAAAGGCGTTTCGACCTTGCAATTGGCCAGAAGTAATGTCCGTTTCAACTATTGGTTGTGGCTAGGCTGCTTTGACTGGTTCGCCGTACGTTCGATGGCTTTGACTTCGCCCAATTAAAACGCTCGCTAGAAGGCGTCAAGATAGAAATTGCGTGGAAGAGATCAAGTCCGATGATGATTGGATTGGATGACGTCCGTTGGAGGCGAAAATATGCCGGTTCCTAGACAGGTAAATGGATCTTTTTACAATTCTCTCCAGAGTTTTTAGTAGCAGTGACAGACAGCAACAGATGACTCGGTCGACACGTATGCTGACACCAATTTTAATTTCCATCAGGATAACTTAAAAAGGGATATCGGACTTGGTGGCAGGTATACCGATTTCGAATGGGTGTAACAATTTTGAGGCCATGAATACTCGTTCAGCCAACACTTGATCCCTTTTAACATATCATAGGCTTTCAGCATTTAATGACCTACAAAAGACTGCCGATATCGCCGGTTTGAGAGCAGCACAAGGAACAAGCATGTTTTATTAAACAGGACTGACTAAGTGAGATTGACGAAGATACTGCTGAAGGATAGAGCAAATTATCTCGTGAAATCATCGAAAATAACAATACAAATGTTTACAACTTTATAAGAAGGAAGGTAGAATCGTTACTGGAAAATAAATTAATAGACGAAAGGTAGGCTATGTTTTCTCAGGCCAGTAGGCCCTTGTATCTCCGAGTTGTATGTGTCGCCGAAAATGCATATGCCGGAGCGCCGACAAACCTGCGCAGTGGTTGGTTAGGTAAGCAGAAACAATCATGTTTCTGCTTGGCATTGACACCCATTCATTCAAAGAAGATCCCAACCCACCAAGGAAGCATGCAATAAAACCCTTCTTGAAGAGCCTGTTGACGAAGACTTCGTAGGAAGAAACCGTGAGATAGTTTGTGTGTACGTAGTTAAAGCACATTTGGAACCAGGACAGCTGCTGGACTTATTGTGGTTTTATATTGAAAATGTCCTTATTCAATGAGCAGTTTTCCAGACAGCTCCATTACACAACCATGATCAACCTATTAGGACCAGTTCTGACGGACATCTTCACGCCGAGCCTTGAGAAATAATCCTCTAAGTGCGGAAACAGGATTTGGAATTTACCTGTAGTTGCTAATGCAAGCATCTTGGACGTGTACAAAGGTCGTTAGGCCACTCGGTCAGTTGTCGGGGGGGGCAGAAAATAAGACTCCGCGATGCCATCTGACGAGGCGACTGGCCATGTAATACACTCAATGGCACCGCATTTAGAGTCTCATTTTCAGCTATGTATGAATGTCTCCCAGGCTTTTCAGGGGCCGTTACGACACTGAGAAGAAAACCCAAGTTGTGTAAACGGGTAAATCACCTGCTCTTTATCGCGCGGCCAGTAAGAGAAATCACAGATTTACCCTGCCATGTGACTGGCTACTGGTTCATGTCGTTTATCACCAAGTACACTGTAATCTCAGCTTGCTCATCCATGCCCTCTCGCACTTGAGCCAGTCGAAAGCCAATTAACATTACCTGTGGTTGTGCGTTCATCCTTTTTATATGCCCCAGGATGCCTAAGTATTGAAGAGCTGACTGGTCATTCTACGAGAGGGCGTTAATTTTGTGAGGTAAAGTTTCATGTACTCTCTCTCCTTCGATCTTTTCACATGTACTCGGGCACATCAGTGGTCCAAATGTCAGCATGCAACTGAATCTCTTAAAAGCAGCTAAATAAGACTGGGGACTGTATTGTCCACCTGTGTAGGTCACAAGGTACTTTCAGCAGCTGCCGGTAGTAAAAGGCTCAAGCGGATATCTCTCGTGTGCTTTCTTTTTATGTTTTGGAGCTTCTTGTTTACATGCTCGAAGCGCAAACTACAAAGGAGCATTTCGGCTCATTTTTAACATGCGCGTTGTTGATAAAAAGCCGCCTCAACTCCTTCAGGGAGGTTTTGTCCGAAAACTCCTCGGTGTATCGCTCTTCGACTTTCGCGGCTTCACACCGTTCCGCATTTTAGATGCGGTTGTACCTAAATATGTATCGCGGTTTTCTGCTAGTTCGCGGATTTTTGCAGACAGTGAGTCCTATTGTTCCTGGTAAATGCCATCTCAGTTTATTTGTCCAGTGGATTTCATAGAAAGGATGGTATTGGTTATATTTTTGTTAAAACGTGCACTATTACAATGTGTTTCAAGGTGTATTACGTATTGAACGGAACTCCATGATGAGAAACTATTAGTGTACTTCTGTGCAGTATAAAAACAGTGCGTCTACTTACACAATTTCAACGAATCTTGCCTAATATCTAAGAGGATTCAAAAGATTTACGCTGTGCGACCGTTTCAGGGCTGTCTATAATAGTGCTAGAGCGTTTGCAGGGCCTTAAAGCATATAAAAATGACAAAAATGTGTGGTTTTACCTTGCTGAAGGTTCTGAAACGCAATCCCTTTGATTGAGGAGAGCTAACGGTAATTTCACATTTATGTGTTCTCAAATAATGGATATAAAAGCCCCTTTTCTAAAGATCTTTCCACTATCGTCAATTTACTAACTTACCCTTCAACACAATCGCATTTTAGTGCATAAGGTTCACTGTGTTTTCGAAAAATTCAAGGTTGTGGTGGTCATGGTGTAATACAAATATGACTTTATTTGCCCGCTTGACTGGCACTGCGCTTAAGCAGGCGTCTGCTTTTCTCTGCCTGACAAGCTCTTAACATTGAAAAAATGGCCCTTCTGCCTAGGAGGCATTCAAAAAGACAGGTCATCAACGTGTCAGCTACTGGTTTTGTTGTCCAACAGATGAACGATGATGATTTGAAGGTAGCTGGCTTCTAGCTTTCTGTTCTCATTGAACTCTTAAATTTTGACGGTTGTTGCCAAAAAGTTGTCGTCGTGGAAGTAATATAGTTTGGGATCGTGCGTTTTTGATTAATTTCGCCAGGCCAATTACATCTTCTACAAGGTTACACGGGTACTTGGTGAAAAGATATATTAGACAGAGCAGCGAGGAGTTTGTAATGTCTATTCCTGTGTTTTGTTGATCAGGAGCGAAGTGGAGGAAACTGGGTGTTTACGCTGTGTCGTTTGATTCCCATGAGGCATTGTCATTCTTTATCTTTGTGAAAACTCAACATCTAATCTTTTCTGGACAGTTCGGTTGCCTGGATACAGTGTTCAACACATCCCACCGAGTTCAGCTTTATTTGTCAAAGATGGTCACAGAGAATTTTTTTCAGCCTTAGTCATGTGAAAATTTTATTTGGTTTTGTCAAATTACGTAGGTCAAATGCCCTTTGTGGAGTTTTGAAGTTGACTCGACATTTCAGTTTTATTCAGAATGTTGAATGCTGGCAGAAGTACTGGTTGGGATGTTCCTGAGGTTTGCAGGAAATCTCTAATCGGTACATTTTAATTTTTAGATGCAAGCGTGTGGAGTGCATTCGTCCATTCCAAAGAGTGCGCTTTAAATTAGACCAGAATTTGCAAGCTGCAGTTTGGATAACGTAAGCGCGACTAATAATGCAGAATTAAATGATGCTACAAAATTTCCTGACCTCTTGCTCATCGGTTCACAGTCGGAACATGCTAATAAAACTAACTATTTAATGAGAAAACGGTCTAGAGGACTCAAAAGTGGTGAGCAAGTGAAAACTAAGAATGTTGACTTAAAAGGCGGGTGGGCATGGTGTGAGGGGCGGAGGGAATTTTTGTTGGTTAGAGAGTTTGTATTACAGTGAAACCTCGCGTGACTGTAGTTGCACGGCAGGGGACACTGATCAGTCGTGTGGGGGGTGTGAGTTGACTGGAGAGGAAATGGAGTTATAGTAAGTATCCGATCTCAGGAAGTGTTAGCCGAGATTCTGAGATAGGCGTTCGATTAGGATGGACTACCTACGTGGAGCTGTAATCTTGATTATCTTGCGAAATAATTCCCCAATATTTCAGACACACCAGGGTGTTGGCTTTTCGGTGCATTTCTTTTGGTTTACCTGCAAAAACAGCCCTCGGCAAACACGATTGCTTAAGTAGTATGCGTTTTCTCCACCGATTTTCGAATCCTTTGTAAATGCAAACATATTTCTTAGGAAAACCCTGCACAAATATTACTTTTTGTACTTGGTTAGTAGCAAATCATGTCTTCTCCATATTTTATACTCGGAGAAATGGTATCTTTTGGCATTATAAATTTTTCATACTCGAGAATAGTTTGGGATCGGCTCTGCCATTGAACTTTCGTCTAGGGTTTTCAGTCTACAGGCCACATGCTTTTGTGTAGGGAAAAACATGCATTTCTTTATGCCATTAGGAAAATACCATTTGAAGAGGAAGAAGAAGAAGAAGAAGAAGAAGAAGAAGAAGAAGAAGACATGATTTACTGCTAAATGAATACAACAAACAGTATTTTATGCCTGTTCTCTACGAAATATTTTTAGATTTTTAAAGTCATCGAAAATGGATTAAGAAAATGAATTTTTAATACAGTGTGTTTCGCCAGGCCGCCAAAAAGAAGCGCGTTCAACGGCCAACGCCCCGACGTGTCAGAGATACGACGAGTTTATGCCACATGATAATCAATATTGCAACCCCACTTAGGTTGTCCTTCCTAATGAAAAATGCGTTTAAGAACTTCGACCAGCATTTCATAAAATCGGTCATTGACTGTATTTCCCTCACCGGCTCTTATCCTGACAGTACGAAGTTGGTCATATGATCCAACTGTTAGCACAATTCTGGTTTTATCCTCCGTGCTGCCGCGATTTGTGAAGAGCGTATAGAACGCCAGGTTCTTAGCCAAAGTACGGCCTTATATGCAGCCGCTGCCTCCACCACATACCAAATGTCCAAACGCTATTTCGTTATTGAACTCCTGGATTCTTTCATTTCCGTAATAGAACTAAAAGTCACCATGCTTTAAGTAAAACAGTTAAAGAAAACGTATCTCTAGTACAGATGAATTTTAACCGAAGATGTTTTTTTCAGTGCACATTCTATAAAGTGCCTTTTCGATTTATGAAGCTATCATAAATCATAAGCAGGTGTGTTCTCCTCCGATGACTGGAAAGACCCTCGCTTTAGTAGCATCCCGCCGTTTATGACATATCTCGGGATCGTGCAACTTGCTAGTTGATATTCCGACCGAACTTAAGTGGCTCCTTCTAACCGAAATAATATTTTGGGGATTTGGCTACAGTCCATAAGTTAGGTCACGCACTGCATGCCTTTGGTAATTCTACCTCAGATCATGCACTTGCGGAATTAGTCAAACAGTAGATTCCAACTCAATCACGGGGCAAGGGGTACGGGGAAGCATCCTCGCGTTAATTTCGCATAACTGACCGGGACAGCAATTCATATAAAAAAGCATTTTGCTTCGGCATGAAGTTTGAGACCGCCTAACCGGTTTGCGTGGTTTTTCAGCCGCAAGAGAGATACAAAATGTCAAACAGGCCTTTTTCGCCTATTCGTCTACCTGAAAGTGTAGGCCAAAACTGGCCTATTACAAGATTTAAAAAATGATCTGATGCATTAGACAGTCTACATAAGCTATGAGGGTGTTATAAGATGGCAGACAATTCAGTGACCTTGAAAAATCGCTTAAACTACTTTTCCCACAGCTAATAGAATGCAGGCTGTTTGCGTATCCCACGCAGTACTCATCACTTCGTGCAATCTTCAATGTTTACGAACGATCACCGCCACGATGGACACGACGTCGATATCAGATGCAGGGTCGTAGGAAAACGTTCCGGCTTCATGCATAAGCACCAGTAATCTGCTATTTTCAAAGGCGAGTTTCGTGACCTAATGAAGAAACAGACTTACAGAGGAGACAGGATCCCCTCACTTTTAACAGCACCAACTTCGGGTTGCCATGAGTACGGATAGTACGGCAATAATGCATCAGCGAGTGTCGGTTATATAATACGCAAAACTCCTCATACAGTGAATGACGATCGCCTAGTTGTCGTGGCAGCTCAGCTTCTTGGTATGCGCATCCTCGAGAATCATCACAATCTACTGTGAAATCGAAGTTTAGACCTCGTACTTAAGTCAAGCCTTTTGAAAGCTGGAGTCTTCACCATCGTTCGTATGACGAAGGTAAGGGTACTCTATGACGGAGAAACCTAAACTGTCTATGTGAGCCTAAACTTGACATGCAGCTGTGTCTACCAGAGTTGCCTTCAGTGAATCCTTAGGGTGGATAAACAAGACCGCATCCCACACACATGTTTGTTGGCAGTGGCAGTCGGACGCGCTTTCAGGAAAGCAGCCATCTGGTGAGAATATAGATATATGACTCAAAAACCAACCCCTCCAGTGTGATCTTATTACAGCTGCTGCAGACAATAGAGGCTAAGTCGGCGGTCTCTGGTCAGTGTATACTATCCGGCCTGACTGGATCTTTTGGGAAACTAATACCCTATAGGCAGACGTGGCGGTCTGCTCTGAGGAGTGAAGTTGCAATATCTCAGTCTGGAAGAATAAAGGACAAAGGTAAGAGTTCAAGATTGGAACCCACAGGCACTACCTTACCCCCTCTGCATTAAACGTTCATCAAAAGCTTAGCGGGGTCTGCAGTGACACCACGGAATTCGAAACGACAGCAAGGAAAGCTGGAACAAGGCCGAGGAACACCGTCAAAATACCCATCTGCCTACATAACAAAGTATACTTAGCGTGCGGATCAATTTGCTCGGGCAACTGGACGTCCACCTTTACAAAATATAATTTCAGAAAAACATTTTGCGAGCATACGCGTGCTTTCGGTAATTTCCCATCGAACCAGTATATTTATATGGGAACGAGGTGCAAAATTAAACGTGTGAACTATAAGGGAAATGGATTACGGATCGGCTTTTCGTACAAGCGGGGTATGTGAATAGGGGGGGAGGCAGTAGGTGGCAGTGAGGTTTAGGTAGAGTCATGCCAGACGGGGAGAGGGGATAAGTGGTGCAGAGATATGCATGCCGTTAATCGATCATTGCCAGTAGTAGACGTGGAACCTGTTCTATGTTATTAAAGTAGCTAACTTCGGCTCCGAGGTCGCATCATGGATGGTGAATGGTGCTGTAGACCTCATGCGCACGCATGCGTCCGGATGAGTGAGTGCGATGCACGAATGTGCAGATACGAATGGGTCTGGACGAGAACGCTTGGCGACTGCGGCTTCTGGTTGCGGTTTTCTATTTGTTTCAAGATGAGTGCGCAGATGTCCGACCGAGCTAGTACCTGACTCGAAATTTTCGCCACCATTGGGATAAGTTTTTGATTTGTCCGTGCTACCGATCGTTGACTTTTGTCTCCTATACTCGAAGGGGTTGAAACGATTGTACTGGTATCCGACACGAGCGGAGCAAGAATGAAAAGTGCAGTCAAGTTGAAAGTGATTTGAGTAAGGATCGAGTGAATGTTCTCAAGCATCTGTGGCATGCAAAGAACACCTACTATTTTTACTTAAGTGGGTTTTAGCCCGACACTATTAGTTCGGTTTGGTGTTTCATCACACTAAGTTGGGTCGTCTGTTGTAGACGGTCCGATGCATTATCTACAATGACCTCAGCCCAGAGAGTTGAGAAGCGATCGTTGTTGAAAGTCTGGTGATTTGATGTTGATTAAAACATAAGTGCTCAAAAGGAATAATTTGGGATTCTCTGCAAGGGATTTCTCCCTCCAGTACATATTCCAAGTGTTCATGCAAAATCGCTTTTAAATTCCTTGGCCAAGAGCACCGGTGGCAACGCCACCAAAACCCGTTCCACATGCGTTATCTGAATCTCTCCCTGCCGCTTCGTCCTTAGTATTCCCTACGGACGTTTTATTTTGCGAGTAGCTTGACATCACTAGCGGCATCGTGCGCTTGTGTTCGAAGAATGTCACTTTGTTTTCATGGTGTTCCCTTTCGCGAACTAGCATCTTTCAGACAGAGAGTAATGAGTCGCCTTGTCACTATTGGTGGACTGGTCTCATCGATGTCTGCGTTCGAGTCCAAGAGAGCTTGTGGCTGTTGCACAGGTCATGTCATGCGGACTCATCGATTTGTTCCCCACGTTTAGTTCCTCGAAATACCGCAATTGCTCCAGTCTGGCGTCCATTTTGCTCTGAACTTGTGTAAACCAAAGACGAGTGTGTTATAAAAGCCTTCACAGTTACTACCCATCTAGCGAAAGGACGGGAAATAAGGCATCAATAATTTGCACAAACTTACTCGGTACAAAGCGGCTACAATGTGTGGCGGATGCGTGGAACACGGCTTAGCGTAACCACAAATAAAGGTCAGATGCCGGCTGAGGAACGTACGGAGCAACCAGTAAATGCATGAAGGCTCTCGGATCGACCTGTCGGTTCTCCAGGCTATAGCATTACGTTGAAAACCTTAATTGGCAACACGCTGGAGATGCCAGCCGTTTTTAAGAGTCGGTTTCTATTTTAGTGGAGCATCGTTGCAGTGTTTATATCGCTCTGTTTATAATACCGTGTCAACCTTTTAGGACGTCTGAGCCTGTCCTTGACGTTAGGCATCTTGCAATGTGAGAAGCACAGCTTCTGTTCTCATCTTCAAGAAGCCCTTATTTTTTATGTATTTCCTATTTTGCGATTTTGTAAATTCCCAGAACCTGGAGTATGTTCAGCGTGAAGTTGCATTGGTAGCCCTGTGCTCACAAACCAGGTTTAAAACAGGACATTTACATTAACCGCGGTACCGGAGGCCTCAATCTATAAGCTAGATGAGAACTAACGATATTCTGGAAAGAAATCTCAAGGGTTCTGGCCACTTTGTTTCCCTCTCGGGCGCCCGAAAACCCCCTGAATTTTGACCAATAATAACTTTTCCTAAATACATATTTGAAAAGCGCAGACTAGCCGCAAAGTGTACTAACAGACTTTTCTGGTGAGGTTTGGTTCTGCAGTCGCATTTGATTGATCCTATATGGTCATTTTCCTAAAACCAGCCTAGAAGATGCGAGTACTCCGACTTTGCAAATATCACGTGTTTGCACCTTCCTTGCCGTTTCAGTACAGCGAATGACTGTGTAACGGGGGAAGGTGTGCTTATACGTCAGCCTCGGTTAGTTCAGGTATCAGTTCACACTCGCCTCCCTGCGCGAGCTTCGAGCCCTGCTTGCGCCCTCCTTATTATCTCACTACAGCGAGTGGCTAAGTAGGCTTACTAATGGAATTGTTCGGACGGACTAGATCTCCATCTGTTCAAGTACAATGGCCATGCACTTCGAAGTATCACGTGGTCCCCTCCATAGCCTTCCATTTGTGATTGCACCCTTCTCATCCTGCTAATCTAGCGAATGGCCGTGTCCATGGGCGAATATGCATGCGCCATCTCACGCTCTTCCCTGCGCCTGCTTTGAGCTCTGCTTACGCACTCTTTCCCTTCCTAATCCAGCAAGTGGCTAAATTAAGGAATGTTAATGGAACTGCAGAACCAAACTTTGCCCTTTTTCTTTCTGCTACACCGTGCTCGCACCGGACTGTACCGTGACAAAGGCAGCATTCGTTCTACAGTGCTCAACGATTAAATGATTCGAGTCTTCGTTTGTGTGGTCTTCTCTATAGAAGGGTTTGTTAGGCTTCTAGGGCGGGATGAGCTGCAAGTCCACTGGACAAAAAGTGGGGACCAGAATTCCCCATGACACATTTCCTCGGAGTGTACTGAATCAGTGCGAGGACTCAACTACTACTGTATATGTGCGGGATTCGCATTACAAGCAGGCTATCAAGTCGGGCCAGCTACTGCGCCCATTCTCATCATCGGTTGGCAGAGAGACTCGGCAGTCGATTGGTGAATGAGAGAAGCTGGAGTAAGAATGAGGTCAACATTGGAGAATCCATCCCCATAGCAAATCAGCGCTTCAACCTATCTTCATGCGCTAAAAGGCATGACTTGAATAGCTGCCAAGTGATGGAACAACTCCATCTATCTTAGGACCGAGCTTCAGGCTACATGCGCTCCATCTTGGTGCGATCTTTGTGACCCCCACTCGCATGAGAATATGTGGGGTAAGGAATGGGTCATTTGGGGCACACCCAGTCGACCGGACCTTGGGAGCAAGGTGGGTGTGAAAGGGGAGGGTACGGTAGATACTGCGCAATTCGATGCTATTATTAACAAATCCACTCGCAAATTGCCACTGCTGGGCCCGACTTATGGAATGGCGGTGGACGACATTGGTTACGACGGTCATCGAATGGTTAGCACATCTTTTTCGTCTGTGTTAAGTTGATAGTTAAATTTTTGAATTTGACTCGTTTTGTGTTGGATAGAATTAAGACCTGCAGCTATAATAAGCCATCTTTTCAAAGAGTCAATGAAATTTATGTGCTCACCATGTTGCCCCTAGATTGTTCATTAAGACTTATCCAAAGTTAAGCCCAAAAATTGCAATTCATAACCAACCAAATTACTGACCATGGTGAGTTTATTCTAACTGGCTGTGCCATGCGTCTTCTAAAGCAACAATGACTTTCGTTCAGCGAGCCTGTCCTAATCGACAAATGTGAATGAATCGGTTTTTTTTCTGCATATAGAGGAACCGCATCATGAAGATTCTCTAAGCGCAGCCATATATGGCAGGTCGTTTACGGAATATAATGTTCATATTAAGAAGTGTGTTTAACTGCTCGTTCGCTAATATATCTACTGTCACTTTTAGCAGCATGCACAATAAAGCGCTTATCGACATGTCCACTAACGAATTAAATATCATAAATTATAGCAGTTACAGAAATCCGCACGGTGTGATTCAGTCGGTTAGAATGTCCAAAATAAACTGGCCTTTTTTCCGCGACTAGTCAGATGCTCCTGCATGATCTGACCTTATCAGCGCCAGTGGGGTCGCACAATTTAAGGGCACTGAACCCAAACTGGACATAGAAAACATGGGAGGTATTTTAGCATTGCTAATAATCTAGAGCTATCTTAGCAGTATTTTCTGTCCGTTTATTTCAAACCATTTGACTTTGGCTCGATAGCAGGAGAGAGGGAAAGAGTACGATATAAGAGGCAGTTCGCGGGATCTTCTAAACAGTGCCACTACGGTTTACTGGCACATTAGTTTAGGCGTGACCTCCGCCAGTATACAAAATGACGCGTGCGAAGGAATGACAAACTACTAGCCCAAAGGTGTACTTTGTGAGAAGAAGTATAGAATGTAATCAAGGCATTATTTTATTAGGCTGTCGTGTGGGTTATGCAGGCAAACCAGTCCCATTCCCTTGCCGACTTAAACACCCAACTTTGAGGAACAATGTCTAGATCAGTTTTTCACCAGCGTAAAAGGAATAATGGAGTTTGCTTTTAAACTTGAGGTTTTACTTTATACGAATAATGCAATTGGAGTGTTTGGAACCTGAGTTCAATGATTTTGGGATGGAGAGTGGATTGGATATCCGATTGATAGGCCTTCTTTGCGGAAGACTAGGATAAGTATTTTTTTAGTCATTAATGGCAGGAAATATTTACTGGCATTTTCCCATATGTAGTGGTTTTTCGCCTGTCCTGTTTGGCGCTAATTTTCAGCGGGACGAATCAGTCTTGCTAAACTTCTATGTGATGGAATCTGGTGAGGGACTGAATGTGTCTCATCCTGTCTCAGGATGATCATGTATTTATCTTGCAGCAGAGGTCGCGAAAAGGGGAAGCAGGTAGGGTATACATGTTCCCCATTTAGAGCAGCATAGAGGTAACCACTAGTTGCCAATCCCGAATAATTTTAATTTAACGCATGTTAGTAGTAAAGCTAGGGGGAATGTGAATGCTCATCTCGGATTTCTCTTTTCGTCGTAATCCAGTCCCATCTCAATCGCAAAAGAGCAGGCTCGTAATTCGTTTCCTCCTCGGTGGTTTCAATTAGCACTTGCGTCGGACACTCTCCCCCGAACTTTATTTTCCAACGATCCTCAGGACTGCTTCGTGAGACTCGTCTCTTGGCGTATGTTGTTAACTCCCACCTAGGCCAAGAACACACGCTCTCTCTTTCGTAATCAGGAATCTCCGGTGACCTTGGCGGTGGAGTTAACTGACCTCTTATGCTGGCAGGACAGAAACAAGCAGTCCCATTTTGTCCCGCAGAGTCGAGATAAGGAATGTGCATTTAGCAATCCGGTTGTGAGTCGCCTTACGGATTAAACGTAAACTAACAATGATCTAGCTAAGACACACAAGGAAAATTTTTCCCGAACGCTCCTAAAACAAGACATGATAAATGCTTTAACGCCCTAAAGTTCTGGAGGGTCCGTTAGACTGAATCTGAAGTAGATTCTGTGATCCATACAGATGGATGAGCAGTCAGTCGTCGTGGTGTATTTGATTGATAAATTTGATTTATCCTTCAGCACCATAATTGCTGGGTCAGCTCAGGATCCAGCCAGCCAGTCCAGGACGGACAACATAACAGTGATTTCCCCCGACGGCTGTGAAAATAGCGGCAGACGGTTGGTCTAGGAATCGGCCTCCAGCGCGCAAGCCTTGAGCGCTAGCAGCTCTCGTAATTACGAACATCTAATTCGACTTTTTAGTGACGGAGAGCACGCACTGAATGGAACACTGTCCGCATGTCAATGATAGTTCCACTGTTGGTCCAACTTTAAGGCTCACATGGAACGTCGGGTGCCTTATGGCCATTTGACTCCCTGCGCACGACCTGTTTATCTCTCAAAAGCAGTTTACATCGCTTCAAACACAGGACTCCCCTCTTCTTCGATACTACTGGAGCCGGATAATCCCTGGACTCATTTTGAAATTCGGTAATAAGGCGAGCTCTGTGAAATTCTATGGCCTACATTGCGTGAACGCTGTTTTAAACATTTAGCTAACACGGATGTTTGCATAAAGCGTGAACTTAATGCAATCCGGTTAACAGAAGCGCATCGGCGAAGTACCTAGATACTGAAGCTCCAAATCGCCCTGTAAATCCACAATGATTGCCACGCAGTCTCAGTTGTTGCCTTCGCGATAATCTTTCGCTCTACGACCAAGTAAAGAGTTCCATAGTCTGCGTTTCGAATTTGACTATGAACAAAGCGTGCTGCCCCCACCCCAGAGCTACCCGAAATACAAACAGGTTGCTGCAGGGAATGCAGCATATCCTTCACTTATTTCATCTATGAATTCGAAAACCGTCAAACATGACCTCTTAATCGACGCCAAATAAGCTCACAATATGGTCCTTCCTTCATGGGCCAACAAAATTCTACAGAGTGCAATTAAGTCTTTGTTGGCTCGATTTCCGTCAGGGTTGCGTAGGTCAAAGTGAACGCCAATTACATCTGGATCGAGGACAGAAGACCCCCTGTAACAAACAAATGTCAACCTGGCCAAATGAGCAATTGGAAATACACACAGGATTAGCCATTTAATGGATGTTTTGGCAAAATAATTGTAAAAAACTTGGCTACATCAGTTGGACTGAATAATTATCAAATAGACTAAATTGGGAAAATCGAAACGTCCGAAAACGTGTCTCTCGAATTCGTCTCTGAATCCAGACTCAACAAAGAACACAAAAGACGCAAGCGCAATTGTTAAAACTTTCGACTTTATTCAAAGTTTGCATAGAAACGACATTTGTTCGCCAAGCAGAATAGAGTTCCTTCCCTGAGTTGTGACCATTTGTTTACTGTAATGAAGCTTCCTGTGAAACTTGACGACAGAAGGGACACTTCTGACATTTGGTCCGTGCATCCAACCGCTCATGAATGAAGTTTTTATCGCATTGTAGACACTAAAATCGGTATAGTATCTTTTGTTTTTTGTGGTAATGTAATAAAAATTAATAGTTTTTGTGCATATTCCTGAAAACCTACTTAGGGACTCGTACTCATCAGTGGTAAAATTTAGGGCATATTCTCCGAGCAAAGAGACTAGAGTCGATATTTCTGCACGTAAACCAGCTGTCTTGAAGCTCATGCTACGTTACGCGAAAGACACGTATAATTTACTAACCGCCCACAAATAGGCATGTGTAGAGCCCTGTCTGAAGACACGTTTTCCAATTTCACATTTAACCAAAATGCTGAATACCCGAAACGGTCTCTAAAGGCCCTGCTAATGATTACTGGCAACACTGTAGCGATCCCTCAAATTAACTCCACCAGATGTAACTAACTGCTTGCCTAATAGCCGCATCATTGTCGCAGCATAGACGGCAAAAGTGGTCAACTATCAACGAGGCCAATGATTTCCCCCCGCCGACGAATTTGCCCTAAATCCACTTTTTCTCAATAAATGTTAGTCCTTTCTTCCGTAAAAAAACAGATCAAAGTAAAGTAACAAGTGCATCTAAGATTCGTAGTAGAACTGATCGAAGAATGTCGATTAGTTATAAACAATCTCCCTGGCAGGTTATATATAAAATCATATCTCACGGAATGTGGTTTGCTCCTTTTAAAAAGCTTAATTTGTTGGACAAAGGACTCACAAGATTTATTTGTCCTTACTGACTGAGCCTTTAGGAGTACCGAAAATATTTTTAAAACTACATTTAAACAAATAAACAAAAACGCTTGAATGTAGGACACTACGTCGGTTGAGAATCTGGAGGTGTAGGAGCAACATCAAAAAGCAACTATATTGGAAATTTTGGGCCATTGTCGTGCACTTTCTCAGTAGCCGTGTGGAAGGTGAGTGTACATCTAGAATGTAGCGGCAGGGAAATCAAATCGGAAAAATGTAAGTAGTTTCGAAAGGCCGCTAAATATCTCATGACTTAATTAGACTCGTTGGATCCACTTGCCAACTTTGGCTATTGGTACTCTTTGGTGGGAGACTAATTTAATTTAGAGAACTGTTCACCACAACGCTGACTTTTGGCCTGTTAGAGTGAATGCACCGAAGCGCATGTTTTAAGATTTTTCATTCCTACCTGAACTCAACTATTGAGTATGCCAATTTTAGTTCTTTTTGACCGATAGTATCAGTGAACTAGGTGTCATTGCACTAAAGTTCCCAAACTGGCGAGAAAATATTTATATTTTTATTCCATTAACCTGGGGGACTTCAAAGGCAAGTTTTTCATTTGCATAACTGACTTAAATAGCCATAAAATAATCCCATAGGCATTAGAACTTTGAGCCACACTTACCACGTGCTTTTAGCCGTTTAAACAAGTGCTGTTTTTAACAGAAGGCTCTTTGATAGTCTTTGCTGAAACTGCTAAAAATGTCAGAACCTTGCTTAAGCATAATGTTGCAACATGTAATATGAAGAGTGACGGCAACAATAGGGACAGATTAACATGAGAATAAGGCTTTTGGTTTAACGAGGAAAACTTCAAAAGTTAGTAAATTACTGGCTGCGAAAGAAATGAGCGCCGTTGATTTTTAACTAAATTTAGAAAATACACAGGGACCCAATGGTTAAAGTTTTATGATATACTATGACTATTAGCTACAGAACTGTAGTTCCTTCTGATATCTTCACTTCCGTTTAAACTCGGTTTTTGTTAACGTACTTAGAATGGGTCCCGACAATCAGTTTTACCGATTATTCACGGTCTAGGATAGGTTCAATCTCTAAAGCATTTTATTTCGGCGTCTGTAGATTTAAACAGACAGAGTGAGTATACATAGTCAGGAGATCCAAGGCAGAGGCTTCCTCTCGAAGTGTATAATATCGTATGTTTCGGTCACCGGTTTGTGAAAGTTATGTATCCATGTACACCGATTGAAAAATATAATCATGAATTACACAACAGAGAAAAAAGCATTTCAGTTTAGTAGATTTACAGTTGGGTTATTCACAAAGATATTATACGACCGTCCAATCCCTGCCCTTAAGCTTAGTTTTGGGTAGATAATCTCAACTTTTGAAGGTTCATTTAGACGATAAATTTGTGCTCGTTTCATCGATCAACTCTTAATTCGGTAACATAGTAAGCCTTCTTGCGGAGAGCTGCTGATGGCCAGACGTCCTTCGGACACTATGCAGTGTTTATTTCAGGCGTAGTATGCTTTTCAATCCACAGTAAAAATACATTAAGCGATAGGTTGACATCAGACCGTCTTAGAACGCGGGATAAGACCAGAGCAGTTATTGTAAAAACCTGCGAGCGGATTCATACCTACTGAAGGCGTTCACACCACATTTTTGCCTATTATCACTTTTGACCGTGAACTGCATAAGTGCTTTCCGTCACCTCAAAACAACCATCTTTGCTGCCCCACTGCCTTCTACGCTTCTCATCTTTCATTCCTCCTTCAAATCGCTTTAGCAGGCTTTTACATGCACAACGGTGTGCAGCCACAGAGAACTTGAATGAGGTAATTACCATCATACGGACTAGGCGGAATTACGCGGCTGACTTTCATTCGAATTAACCAAAATTTCCAAAGATTTATGTTTCAGCCTAATATCTTAGATGGAAGAAAACAATCAATCTGGTGGTTTCTCGGTTCGTGATAGGTATTCTGCTCGTCGAGAAATATGTGAATCAACCCTCCCATCAAGTTTCCGTTTGCCTGTACTAATGTTGCAGTCTTAATAAGTTCTGTGGCATTTAGAGAATGCTAAACGGAAAACCAAGAGGATTTCCTATGTAAAAAATATCTTCAAATTCGATTTCTAAAGAGACCAATGAATTTATTAGCCCTGTTTTAAAGTGGGAATCGACCTTGGGACCCCTTAGCATAAATGTCAAAGCGACAAACTCGCAAATGGGCAAAAAATTCCACCTTTTCTTTTCTTCCTCTATTGTTGGGTCCTTTCATTTACCCATAAAACAGTGACTTTGCGAAATCAGTATAGTGCTTCCCACTATTTACTTTCCAAGCATAGAAAGTGCTTAGCAGCACACTAGGACAGTTCCTAATTGCGCCCTGTTTAGAAGACCGAAAACGCACTCAAACCTCTCACCGGAGTTTTGATTGGCCATATCGGAGGAATAACCGCCGCAAAGGTTAAGCAAAGCGGAAAGCGAAGTAAACTGCTGTCTGGGTGTAAACAATGCCACGCAAGTTTTCATGTCTCGGATTTTCTGTAAGAGTTACGCAGATAGGTAGCTGACTGCCACTCCAGTGAATCACTTAGTGAAGAAAATTATATGGTGAGCTCTGGGGATGATGGCTTACTCATCTGACGTTTCACACTCATACTCGAGCGCATCATCGGAGATAGGAAATATGAGAACTGTACGGTTTAAATAGGTCCTTCTCGCTCACTCCTGACAGGGCTATCAATTACTATCCTCAGTGGGCCTCCCCTGGTGCGTAAATGGTGTTTGGTGACCTCAAATGGTGCCTTTTCGTGGCCAGCGAATACCCCCGCAACTTCGTCGAACGCAGCAGGCAGTCTAAACCAGGCCAAAATCGTGTGACAGCACAGTTTGGCGTGCACTGCTATACATTGACGGCGTCTCTGAGGCAGTTTCCCGCCTCCTAAGACCGTTGGCGATCGGAATCGCTCATTGACCAGACTCAACCATTGGACATTTAGTTATGAGACCGAAGGCCACCCTGCCAGGGGGTGAGACGAAAAATGTCATCTACCGGATTCGCTGTAATTCTTGTGAAGCTACTTACTTCTGCGAGACAGGCAGACGGTTACAAACCCGTGTTAGCGAACACATGCGGGCAGTGAGGAGAATTGACCCATTGTCTCTGGTGGCGGAACACTGCGCGGACTCTGGACACACTTTCGCCTTCCGGAACGCCAAAATTCTGGATCGAGGCAATGACCGCGTAGCTAGGGAAACAATCGAGGCCTGGCACACGGAGGCCACCTCAATAAACCATTGTGTCACCATTCCGGCAGCCTACCAAGCCCCCCGGATGCAGATCAACGAACGAAAGAGCAAGCGCGAAGTTAGGCCAGACGTGAATCCAAACACGGGAGAACCTACGATGAGCCTACACATAGCCACACCGCGAATTGGGCCCGACGAAGGTTCAGCCATCAATACTGCTGCCCCAACCACTACTCCGGCAGACGGGAAGAAACGCGGTCAGAGGGATGCGATCAAGACTAACAACCCAGGGCGGCAATTAAGGTCAACGCGAATGCGGGCGATGGCCACCAACGTTCAAATGCCGCCCCCGACGAGAGACAAGCCGATTGACAGCAGTCACCTCCCCTCCCGCTCTGCTCCGGCGCCTACAGGGACGCCCCCCGTGCATATGCGGGCCATCAGCGCCAAAGCCGATTAGCGACTCCCCCCGCCTAATAAACACCGTGTTAACATGACTGTCATCCCTCCCCCTAAAAGTACTGTGTGACGCCGTACGATACTCACCTCTGACGATGAAAGCTTGTTAGTTTTTGAAACGTCAGGACAATACAACCACGGTTCCCGAGATCGCTTCTTCTCGTCGGCGCGCCCGTCGGCCTCCCCCTCGTCAGACCGATCGTTGTTGCTCTGGCGTGGCGTTTTCGGCCTCGCGGGTACGTCCGTGAGACAGTGCCATGCCGGCCACGTGACTTTCGGTCAGTGCCTTTGTCGTTACCAGGCGGTGCTAATGTGTAGCATGTGAGCTACAATCGTCAAATCAGATCCTAGTGTTGGAAGGAGGAGACGGTAGGCGCCAGAATGAGGGGTTTATTGTGCACAGAACCCGGTGTTGTCCTCTCAGGCGGCAGTGGCCACTGGCAACGCCAGGGATGGTGTTGACTGCGTCCAGTCAGGCCTGAGAGTCCCTGAGACAGTGGTGGCTGCCGCTTTTGTAGGCTCGTGGGCCAAGTTCAAGTGGTCTCCAGTCGGTGTGTGTTGCATTTGCCGAGGGGTGGTGTCCCAGTGGCTAGTTTTGCTGGTTGCAGGGGGTGGCGCGTTCAAGTGGCCGCATGGGCAGCTGCGACTGCGCGGACGCAGGTATGACCGAGCTGTTGGTCGCGTGACTTCAGGTCAGCTCGCCTGGAACGGCTCGCTGCAAGGGATGAATGACCTTGAGGCAGCGAGGTCTTGAACAATGACGTCAAACCAGTCAGGATGGCTAGTCGCCACACCTTCGTTAGCCGCGAGCGTCTGCAGTCGACCCCGTGTGGCTATTTTCATCCGTCCCATTGACCCTGTCTGGGTTGACTCGAGCTTTGTGCGGAGCGCCTGGTAGGCGGAATGTAGGTCTATGGCCCGGTTGAGCGTGCCAGTCGAGGACCAGCTTTCCAGCATCAGTCTGGCCATTTTATCATTGGCTCGGCCGACCACCCTCGTTTTCTCGAAGGCGAAACTGTGGCTCTGCTGTAGTGTGTGGCCATAGACCAGCGACAGCTTATCCTTGCGATTGATTGCAAGCTGGTGCTCGTGCAATCTAGTGTCGAGGCGTTTGTCCGTCTCACCAACATATCCTACTCCACAATCTTGGCATCGTATGCTGTAGACCACCGCTAATTATTCTCGCACTGGCAGCGGGTCTTTGGGCCTCATGATCTGCTGTCCGATCGTTGATGCTGGTTTATGGGCCACACCAATCCCAAAAGGTTTCAGGATTCTGCAAGTCGCCTCTGAAATGTTCCTACGCATAGGGGATCAAGAGCCAAAATTTTGGTTTCTCCTCGCTCGACTGCCCAGAGTGGGGCTTCCCGAGACACTTGCGTATAAATGACTTCGGGCAACCGTTGGCTTCAAATATGGTATGTAAGTACTTCACCTCCTTCTTCCTTTCGTCGTCATCGCTACAGTATGTTTGGGCGCATTGAAAAAGGGTCCTGACCCAACTGTGTTTGTGACCGACGGGGTGGTTGCTTCTGAAGTGGTGGATGCGCCTAGTGTTCGTCAGCTTACGGTAGACTGTAGTCTTTACATTCCCGCCTGCCAGCCTTGCGACCTATACGTCTAGGAAGGGCAATTTATTGTTGACCTCTTCTTCCATAGTCAGGTAAGATTGAATTTAACAATGCATTGAAAGCGTGCACATCGCTCCTTTCTATTATGACAAATGTGTCGTCATCATATCTGGCCCAGAACTTCGAGGGTATGATCTGAATACCAACTGCTCAAGCCTCTGTAAAACCGCTTCGGCAATTGGTCCAGACAGGGGCGGACCCATCGGCGTCCCCTTCTTCTGATCGTATGCGTGGCCATTAAGTGTGAAGAAGGTCTTAAGACACAATTCTTGAAGCTCGATGATAAGCACTCGCTTGAGCCGTTGGTCGGTTTCGTCGTATTTTTCTCGGAGAAGACCGTCGACAGTGTGGATGGTCAGGCCGGATGGAATAGAAGTGAACAGTGTGACCACGTCCAAGGACACCATCACCTCGTCCGCCTCCACTTTACGATGTCGTATGCGAGTCAAAAACTCTTCAGCCGACTTCATTGTCCAATCTAAGTCCTTGATGAGGAAACATAGTCGCCGGTATAACCACTTCGACAGCCCAAAGGTTGGAGGGCCACGTAAAGAAACCAGTGGGCGGAGGGGCACTCCTGGCTTGTGTACCTTGGGCAGGCCGTAGAAGCGTGTCATCGCGTATCAGTGGCTTTCGCGGCCAGTGCCTTTTTTCTCGTGAGGGCGCCCGCTTTCTTGCACTGGCCCACCATCTTGTTTATGTTATCGTGCTTTTGAACTCGCCGGCAGCCGAAAGCGCATAAGATTCCCTGTCCATCAGTAGGTTCACGGTTTGGTTCAGTATTCGGTTTTATCTATGACGACCATCGAGCGCCCCTTGTCAGCGGGCAGGGTGACGGTATTCTTTATTTTTCTTATCTTTGGCCGCCCTCCCGAATAACCACTACCATCCCACTTCTCCACTGCCTCAACGTCTGCCGCTGTGACGTCTGCCATGTCCATCATCACCACACACAATCCTGACACACCAATAAACACCAATACCAGCACCGTCAACACCATTGCAGAGGACCTGATCGATACTTGTCCTCAGTGCGACCGTACCTTCACCTCACACACCGGCCTGGTCGACCACTTGCGAATCCATCGCACGGAGACTTGAGAACCAGTGCCTGGATCACCAACCTACACCCGCCGCATCCGCCTCCACTGTTCACACTGCCCTCGCACATTCATGCACCGTATGGGCTTATTCGGTCACATGTGTATCCACGAGAGCGGAATTGACCGCAGTCCCGACACACTTGGCACATCCAGCATACCTACAATGCCTAACCCCGCCCATACTCCGCCGCCCAGCACGCCCACTGTCGCCAGCTCTATCACACTCAGTACATCATGCACACCCAAGATGCGCAGCCCAACCCACGCCCCATCGCCCAGCACGCCCACCACCACCAGCTCCACCGTCACCATCACCGAAGCTGATACTGACACTGGCAACTTCTCATGTCCACACTGTCCCCGTGCATGCCCCTCAGGCATCGGCCTGGTCGGTAACTTGCGAATACATCGCACAGAGACTGGCGAACCAGTGCCTGGAGCCCCAACCGACACTCGCCGCATTCGCCTCTACTATCCACATTGCAACCACACATTTATTCGCCTCATTTGTCTATTAGGCCACATGCGCGTCCACGAAAACCTGCGGTAGACAACCTTCAGTTGCATCACACCATCGCACCCTCCCCTAGCAGCATCTCACCGAAAATCCACATCACCCACCGCAAGTACCCAACTGCCACCTCGCGCGCAAGTGGGAAGTGTGCGTCTTAGCCCCTTACCATGCGGCTCCCTTGCTGCATGTGCGATCGGAATCTGAGAAGAAGACGGTGCGTTGAGCGCCGTGGCTCCGAAGGTAGCCGACCAACGTCCCAACCCAGTCCACGCATCCTACCCAGTTGTGTGTGTGTGTGTGTGTTGTGTGGAGTGGTGGACTGGTGGACTGGTGGGTTGAGAGCCAGGCTGTCACGGCCCCTTCTCAAGCGATCTGTGGCACTCCCATGTACATGAAGACAGTGAGTGTACTCTGTGGGTAGTAGCTCTCAGTCGAAGACTATTTGGTTACCTAACCTTGAAGGGTGGCGGCCCAGGCTATATGCAGGGTCAGGTATCGCTCTTCAAGGTCAAAAGGTCTGAAAGTGTGTGCTATGCCAGTATCAGCAAACCATGGCCTTCGCAGCATGGTGTGCGTTGGCAATTCCCTGACACCTGGTATGCTCCCGCTGGGCATACAGGTGATGGGCATGACCGCCCAGTTATCCTCGTCCTTCCGATCCCTGTTGGGGTGTTGTCGCTGCCGTTGTTAGTCAAAAACCTGGTCATTTGTTGTGTGGACCAGGAGGTGCGGAGTGGAACGCCGAGGTGCGGGCTCGGCCGTGGCATCCCCCTGCGCCCTCCCCCGCCTCCGGTTTTCTTGACTCTCTCATGACACCGGGTCCAGGTGGAGGAGGAGAGAGTGCGGTAGGTGCAGCGCAAGCCTACTTCCACTTTAAACTAATCACCGTGTCTGCTTCACCTTTAAGTGGAGCACACGGTGAACATCATCCCCATCGACGGTCGGTCCGTCGTATATATGAAGCAGGGTAAGGAAAGGCGAGGTGATTATGGAAACCATACGATTATTGTCCAGAGTTTTCAAAGACAAACAAGCCTCCATCGTCTGGCCATGAGAGCTACGGCGGAATAATTAACGTCGCCTATGCTCTCCATTACCGTTGTTATAAAGCTAACTACTCTGGAGACCGACAAAAGATTGCAGACGCGCATGAGTGAACACGCGAGAGCAATGAGAAGAATGGATCAACTCGCGCTGGTGGCAGAGCATTGCACACCCTCCCGATCCGCCTTTGTTTTCCATGACGTCCAACTCCTGGCAGGAGGGAACGAGCACCCAGTCAGTGGAATGCTTGAAGCCCACGCATACCGCAAATTCTTCCATCAATCGATGCATATTTCTCCCGATTACTTAACAAACCTTGAGCGTGCAGTTCCATCAGCGGAATCGCGGGTGGGAGGTCAGACCAAACGCGACCGTGGACGAATGCAAACCAAGCGGGAATATGGGCGAACGTGAATGGATGGTGGACACAACGCAGGCCGAAGGTGGCCAAGAAGGGAATGCAAACGCACGTGATCCTTAGCTGGTTTGAACGCAGTTGCGTGTGAACGCAGATAACGAGGACCGCCGGACAGACAGCTCTAGACTCGTCAACAGTGGTGTTTCAAACACCGAGTACGCGTTTCCGGACAGGTGCGAAAGGCGGATGGGGCGAAATAAGCGGAGCTGGGACAGAAAGTCGGACAGTGTAGACCCGAGTAATGGCCGCTGTCATCTCAACACTGCCCACCTCCGATGGGTTGATGGGGCAGAGTATTTTTCAACAAAGCAATAATCACCCATCCCTGCAGAACAGCCCTCCCAGACGGGTTTGAGGCCCAGTGGAAAGGTAACATGAGCAGTACCCCTTAAATACAATGAGACACCGTACCAAGGCTGCCTCCGACGATTGACGAATGTTTATTTTTGAAGCATTGAGACGAAAACTTAGGGTTCCCGTGATAGCCTTTCCTCCCAAGTTATGTCGGGGGACGCGCGTAATTTACGTATATAATTGCTATTGGGCCGATTTGAGCAATCCATTTGACCTTGGTGCGATTCGAAACCACAATGACAAGAGCCAACGCTCTTACCACCTGAGATACGAGGCCAAGTTACCCGCTCAACCCACTGCAACGTCTGTAATCCACCAACTTTGACTGCCCAAGCAGGATTTCCTAAGTAGTCCACCAGATGTCTACCAGGCTCACGTAATTTCACCGTCGCCTTAAAGGAAGCAAGACTGAAAAATATAAAATTCAGTGAATTTTAGAAAATATTGCCGCACAATGGGGGAAATAAACGGGAACCAGTTTTCTGCAAAAGAAGCTTTTCAAAAAATACAACCAATTTCAATAAAAGACCTTATTTAACCCTTCACAAATTATGATCTCCAGCTAAACCATGACAGACACGTAACCGGCACTTACTTTTGTCCTAGTCCATTTTGAAAAATGAAGATGTTCCATTTACTCAACTGGTAAAAATTCGGTGCCTCGGTGGGATTCGAACGCACGGCAGCAAATGGAAGGCTTGAGTACAGACAACGCTCTAATCACCTGAGCTATGGTGCCCGCCGGGAGTCGTGAGTTTAATCAACTTTGGGTCAAATTAGCCGCCCATCCAACTACAACTTATGGGATCGACCAATCCCATCAACAACTGAAGGGAGCTCCTGTGGGGTTACCAATATCTGACTCTCTTGCCAAATTGATAATGAAGACTCTCAAAACGGCGGTTCTTTTGTTAGTTAACCCTGAATTTTGGCCATAAAATGTTGACCGTACATTTTCTACCGTTAGAAATGACTAATTAGAAACATTCCAAAACGCCGTTAGCGTAAAAGTTTCGAGAAGTACATCCGCACACGAAAAGGAAGTTAGTAACAAACTCCCATTTCTAGATGTCCTCCTGCAGCGAAAGCCTGGTGAGCATTGCGCACACCCCTTTACCACAAGGAAAGTTATGCGGAAGTCAGCTTGCACCATGAGAGCAAAGGACAATCCAATCGTCATTGTTAACGATGGCCACCGTGTGCTCCACAGTAGGGTGGGAGCAGTGACGGTGACTTGTGCGTGGATTCTTTCGTACTGATGCACGCTTGTGCAGTAAATACTGCACTCCCTCCTCCCGCCCAATTTTGGCCCAGTATCAAGACAGAGTCAAGAGATCGGAGGCGGGAGAGGGCGCAGGTGTCTGACACAGCCGGACACGCACCTGAGCGTACCACCACACCGCCTGGTCCAAAACTTACATTGACCAGAATTTTACACAACAAGACAAAAGGGACGGCTCAGATCCCATCTGACTCGACGTGGGCCCGCACCCCGAGGGGTAGGGTGTCTTCACACCCCGACTATTGGCATTTTTTATGGATGTGTATAGCCCATAACGCCTGCCGGATCGCGGATTAGCCCACATGTTCGTCTATCGCACCTATCGCGGCACAATTAGGCTGTCAACAGCCTGTTAAGTAGTACAAAAGCACTGTCCGAACTAAGACGACTAAAAAGTCGAACTGTATTACTTGTCCGAATTGTCTTCTCATACGAATACCTAGAGATTTTGGATGCCGATGAATGAGATAACAGGAGTTAAATGAAAAGGAACCAAATAGTTCCGAGTCAGGCATCCAGACTAAACCCCTGGCGAACTATTCCTTATGTTTATCACGTGTCTGAACGCGTAGAAAGAAACCCGAGGAAGCATCAAATTTAAGTGGCGCACAAACCGACGATTGCATTACGTACTTAACTGGTACACACCAACGATATGGTTAGCTATTCAAATAGGAAGCAAGTAGTTTACAAGATCCCATACGATGCGGTTTGGTGTGCTCAAACCGAAAAGTCCATCTCTACACGTATTCGCGGACATCAATTGGTAGAAAAGAGGCGAGACCACTTGCCCATTTTCATCACATCCCACGAAGACCTGGAGATCCAGCGTTGGCAATTTGCCCAACAAGGTTTCCTGTTTTTCCCAGGTGGCGTATGCAATTTCAAAAGATGTATATATATATATATATATATATATATATATATGAGCCCCAAGGCACAACGGAACGAGCATGTTCCGTAACCTGATTGGTGAGAGCCCACTATCATAATTAATATTCCCGATCACAACCGACAGGACAACGGGCCCGTGGCTCAATGGTAGAGCGTCAAACTCCATGACCAAAGATCCCGGGTTCGAATCTCAAGCGATCCACACTTGGGGTTGGGTACGACTGGCTGATGACGGCTAATAAGCCAGAAATGGCCATTCCGGTCTCCCTTGTCTTTGTCGGTACCATGTCATCTACATCTACTACTAGTCGCTGTACGACTGCCTGCGAGGGTTCTAGTATGAGCCCCAAGGCACAACGGAACGAGCATGTTCCGTTACCTGATCGGTAAGCGCCCACTATCGTAATATATATATATATATATATATATATAATGATTGAATGAATGAGGGCAAAATAAGCCCGAAACAGTGTTGTGTCAATCTACTCGCATTCTCTGTCGTCCCACCTCACTGATACACAAAGGAACGAGCATGTTCCGTAACCTGATCGGTGAATGCCCACTGTCATAATATATATATATATATATATATGAATAACTGATGTGGTGTATATATATATATGTATATATATATATATATATATATATATATCAGAGCGGATACGGCCAAGCCATCATAGCTTGGCCGACTTCGGCCTGGTAGGTGGTTGCCTGTTCGTGACCCCTATCGTCCATACGAAGCTTGTTTGCTTCGGGAAGCCAATGGATCGGTGTGCGCCCATTCCTGAGTGAATCGGGAATATTCAATGGTAGGAGGCGCTCACCGATCGTTCATGCGGAACTCACTCGTTCCGTTGTGCCTTAAGGGCTCTCTCTCGAGCCCAACCTGCAGTCGCACAGCGGCGCATGATATATAGGCAGAATGGTATTCCGAGTGAGGTACGCTGGTGGTGAAGGTTGTAGACAGAAGCTAGTTCAACAAATTGACGCAGGCAGACAATAAGAGTAAAGTTTACTTTGTTTGGGATAGACTTCCTGTTTATCAACAAACCATGCTATGAAGACGTTTTTATCAATAAAGATTCGCAGATCAGTCAGGCAATTGTCAAAAATGAGGATTGCATGTGGCCAGTGCATTTTTCGCGAGCAAATTAGTCAGTTAACTACTCTTGTAGTAAGTTATACGTATTACCAGCGAGGACGAAGGAGAATTCAATGACCACTTTTCATTCGTTTGGACTCTCAGCAAGTCACATTCCAAGCCAGAGCAGACTGGAAGTTTCAATATGAACTTAGGCATTCACGGAGTGTCGCACTTTGCAGTTGATCAACGAGCCCATATTCTGTCAGATGTGATCTAACACATTCAGAGTGCGATGCGAGAAATCCTCGCTGATCTGAGTACAGTCCGTTTTGCATAGCAGCTCCGAGTCTAAGGACCCACGGACGGTCACGCAGCGTCGAACAATCAGTAAGCTAGAAGTATTAACAAAAAATGCAAGGGGGGCTTAAATAACCTGTTCTGGCCTATTTCTCTCCGTAAGAAGACATTTAACTGATCGGGTTCGGAGTTTCAAGGCAAAACAAAACACCCGTATTTTGTTTCGCAGTAGATGCATACGGCGAATTTTAGTCAATGTAAGTTTCCATTAGTCGACTTGAAAACAAATGGACAAATACGTCACCCTTACAAAATACACAAGGTGAGCATCTTCTATGCTCAAAACTCCGATTATACGCCATGTGTGCAGATAAATAGTGGCCGTTTCTACTTTTCCATATATAAAGCTTGTTATCTTGCATATTTGCTCATTAAACGCCTTTACTAGGCAACTGTTTGATTAAGAGGTTCGGCAAAAATCGTTGTCATTCCATTCCTGAATTCTCATGGCCTGCTCTGTTTTAAGAATAGATTCTTTCGCCCCAATCGATTGAGCCTGTAACAAAAAAATTAGAAAGTCGCCCAACTTTTGCGCCGTTGGCTTCTGCTCAGAGCAGAAGTGCGAACAGTAGAAGTGTGCTTAATATTGGAAAAACTAGCATAAATGCAGCAGTGTCAAACAGACATGGAGGTTGCGATTTCATGACCGTCAACTTCATTCGCGCGCGTCATCTGCCTTTTCAAAGATAATAAGTATCTACTCCAAATCCCAAGTTAAAACAACAGAAAGAAATGGAAGACCCATAAAATGAAATAATCAAATAAAACGAAATATTGACAAAGAGAATTAATCAAGAATGGCGCACACCGATCTACTGGCTTCACAAAGCAAACAAGCTCTATATTGGTTGCTAAGGTCACAGGCCGAAGTAGGCCAAGCAATAATAGCAGCGAGGCGGAACGACAGAGAATGCGGGTAGACTGATACAGTACTGTTTCGGGCTTATTGTGCCTTCATTCAGCCAATCGTAACCCTCACCACCAACAGCTGGGACCAGAAACACAAACATGCGCACAGACGCACCTGGCGCAGTTGATCCACCACTGGGGTCTATCAGATGGGTCATAAGCCCTTCATCGAACCGAAGTTCATCAGTGTCTCGCCATCTGTCAATCTATGTCGCTGCAGATCGGTTATTTATTCAATCAGGAATGGAATCACACCGATCAATTGGCTTCACGAAGCAAAGAAGCTCCGTATGGGTGGCAAAGGTCACGAACAGGCGACCAATTACCAGGCCGAAATCGGCCGAATTATAATAGCAGCGAGGAGGGACGAACGCGCGATTACTGGGGCAATATAAGTATTAGTTTGAGCCTTCGGTCTCGTATAGGAGGCCGCCATCAGACACTGAAAATGCGGCGTTAAATGAGCGATTTTGTAGTCAAACAAAGAAGACGGGATAGGAGTGGAGGGGGTCGCCTCTCCGGACTGCCCGTTTGTGCTCCGTTATTCGCGAGCTAATCCATCGACCGGCCTTTCCTGTATAATGGTGAGGACAGCCACGGCTTAGGATCTGATAAACGACACCAGACCGTCTAGTCGGCCCTTCATTTACATGATTTTGGTGCACATGGCAGCTGTCGAACGAGGAGTGACACCCACGTCGAGCTCTGCAGCGATGCGTTCCGTTGCTTCTGAGACGTTCTTTATACACATGAGAGGGCGCCGGAGTGTTGGTGGCTCTCCCCAGATTGTTCTTCGTGGTTGCGTGCGGAGGCAGCGACCGACGAAGCTGTTTGGGCATCCGCTTCCTGCCAGTTGGTCCCGAAGATGTCTTTGTTCTCGTACTTTTCCCACCGGTCCACTGCAAAGCGTTTTTACCCTTTGGAGGAGCGCTGTAACACAGCCTCGTCTACGCACTATCGGATGGTTGTTATGGTAGCTGAGAACCTGAGTTGTGCTGGTCTCCTTTCTACACACCGTGGTTCCGAGTTCACCATTGGGTCTGCGTGTGACGAGGACGTCAAGGAAAGGCAACTGTTCAGTATGCTCTCCTTCCCTTGTGAACTGAATATCGAAGAAGGTGCCATTATTAGGTCTTGAAAGTCTACTAGTCTGCTCCTTTCTATAATAACGGACTTGTCATCTACGTATCAGCGCCAAAACGCAGATTCAGAGTGTTTAAAAACGACATTTTACAGCTCCTGTAAGCCTAGTTCTGCAACCCGGCTGGTTATTGGAGAACCCATCGATGTTACTTTGATCTGCTCGTATGTTCCGCCATTGAAGGTGAAAAGAGTTTGTTGGCAGAAGGCAAAGGGTTGTAGTAGATGGTCGATTTTTAGAGGTCTCTTCATTTTGTCTTAGTTTTCTTCGAGCCGTCTGCATAGAACGTCCCGTGCAAGGTGGGCTGGGAAAGATGTGAATAATGGAACCACGTCAAATGATATCATAATTTGATCAGGTCGGACAGTTTTTTCCTGTATGTCGGCCATGATTTTGGAGGCCGAATTGATAAAAGTCCTCTAGTTCTCTCGGAAGAAGTAAGGTTTTTGGATCATCCACCTGGATAGATTGTAAGTGGGGCTGCCTTTCAAGGCAATGATCGGTTGAAGGGGGATATCGCGCTTGTGGATTTTGGGTAATCTTTAAAACCGGGCCGGTGTCGTATCCAGTGGTTTCATCTGTCGCCATTCGTCTAGTAATATGGCACTGCTGCGCCTGGGTCAGTTCAGGAGTCCGGCTATTTGGCCAAGCATCGATTTGGCCCGTGAAGAAAGCGTGGATTTGTAGGACTGTTGGTCGTCGAAGAGGGCTTGTGCCTTCCCATCGTAATGCACCCGGCTCATCACGACAGTTGCTCTTCCCTTGTCGGCTGGCAGCGCTATTATATCATTGCCCATATTTGATACCTTTATTGCTTCTATTTCTGCGGACGGGCCTATTCGTCAGTAGTAAGGAGATGGCTTTCGGGTGCACTGTGCGTTTGGCCTCGTCGGTTGCGTTGGTTCATACCAGCACGGCTTCAAATGCAGCGACAAATTCGGCTGGCTTAGCATCCGTCGTATTACTGATTGCCTTGATCGAACAAAATCCATTTTGACAAAAACGAGACAGGAGCTAAAACGCATGAACCAAGATCAGAAGTGCATAAAATTGAAACCCAAATACAAAAAACGAAAATGTGGTGCACAGTCTGTCATCCAGGCAGTTAACTGAACAAAAACTGTGAGTGCTGAGTGCTGACACGTAGACATACCGCCCCCCCCCTCCACAGAGGAGACGCGAATCTCAGGGGAGGCAGAAGACAGACAACGGTATCAAATACAACGCACTCCCTCCCCACCCCAGACTCTCAGTATCCATATTGCTGAGGCCTCAGCTTTTAATCCTACAGAGTCGTGCGATCACCCATTTGCCGTAAACTAGCGCCAGAAGTGCTTCCATTAGACCCTCTTAAACCCGGTACAGTAAATGCGAATAGCCTTTCCTCGAGATAGCCTCCCTGAATAAAACCAAATTTCACAAAAAAGAATAACTAACCATCCACCTTGCATGAACGTCAGAACAATCAGGAAAATTCACGGTTGTACCTTCAAAGACACATTAAGAACGGAAATTTCTTTTGATGTTTACATACAATTGTCAGTGTTGCACTTGCGTTCTGTCATTGTTTACAATTTACAATTCAATAATTGTTTTTCACATCTGCTATCAAGTGCTTGGGACATAAAACTATTTGGCGTCATTGATATTCCTCAAAAAAAACCAATAGTGCCATTTCTGATGTGAGAAATGAACCTTCTGTTGGATGTGTGGGTGCAAATAAGGAAGGACAGCTATTAGGACAGAGTGGTTTCTGTTTCATGAGCCATGACCGACGAAAGCACATGAACGAGTGACAGCATATTCACTAAATACAGTTCCGTATGTCATACTACCATTGTTACTAGCAGTACTACAGCAAACTCCAGCTGGTCATTCGGGTTGTTGTTAAAGGGCCTAGACAACATAAGAGTCATTGAAAACAGTATTCGTTATGAACTGGTACGAGATGATTACTAACTCTGAAATTCAACGGGTTTTCGAAGAAAATAGAGACTCTAGAGAACTTCTTATTTTTCGTCCACAAAACACGCAAACGAATTGATGTTTAAAAAAAACAATACAACAAACCTTAGTTTTGGGAACCGTCTTGTTTGTTGATTCCTCGTTCGTGTAGGCCATGCTTTCGACATCGTGAAGACTCCA
>CACRXP010000410.1:583402-595663 GCA_902702965.1 Spirometra erinaceieuropaei | reverse complement strand
TGTTTAGTGCTTTCTTTGCAAAACAACTTAGTACGGAGTCCGAACCGGTCTCTTTTTTCGCTCACATTCAGATAAGAAACTGTGTACAGTATGGCCGGTCTCACCAGGGCCAATTTCTTTGGCCATCGGCGACAGCTGTTCTTCGGCACTTCTGGTTGGACTAACCCTAACATACTGACAGAAATTGGCGACTGATAATATCCGATTCCGTGCAACCCCTCTTTTCTTGATGGCTGAATGCTTGTCGCCAGCATTTTTTTCTCCTGAACCCTCCAATCCATAAAAGCACTATAAACTATATTTTTATTCCTTTACCTCAGGAGTTTTTTTTTCACTGCTGGCCGAATTTGTGCTTAATCGCTTCACTTGAGAGTGCCTGTAAAGTGACATTAAATCAAATTAGTATTATTATATGCATATGCTGGTTTTAGTCCGTCCACATGAAAACTTCTTAGCTGATTCTGATATGGACGATAAGTCGTGAATATATATGACAAATATAAGGGGGCCTTGGATAGTGCCTTGAAGTACTGCACTGGTAATTGGGGATGGTTCGGGGACTCTGTTTCAATTTTGCACCACCTAGTATCGGCTTCGAAGATAGGATTTAAGATATTTGATAAGGGGAGGCCTTATTCCATGACTTTTGATCTTTATCAGTAGTTTTTATGGGCCTTTTTCTGACGCCTTCTTTAGATTGAAGTATATTGTATATACTGTTTCCATCATCTCTATTTCTCAGGAGCTCATCCCTGCCCTCAGGTCTGCAGATGGAAAAGTGGAGATTGATGACCAGGTTAAAGCGTCCCTCCTTTCCAACTTCTTTCAGTCCGTCTTCACCCGAGAACCTAGTGCTATATTTGCCCATCCATCCATTCGCCAAACAACCTCTCCTCCCAGTACCCTTCCCCATCCTATTCCCTCCCTACCCTCCTTAACCGAGGAACCACTCTTTTCATCTACCATAGTTAGGGCCGAGCTACTCCGGCTGAAACCTGCCAAATCGCCTGGCCCAGAGAGAATTCCCGCCCTAGCACTTCGTGAACTTGCTAATGAACTGTGCAAACCCTTATCCGCAATATTTCAACAGTCATTTGAAGACGGCGAGCTCCCGGAAGAATGGAAGTGCGCACTCATTACTCCGATCCATAAAGGAGGCTCAAGACTTGACTGCGGAAATTATCGTCCTATCAGTCTTACTTGCATCGCGTGTAAAATAATGGAACGCATTATCAAAAGACACTTGATGAAATACCTGGAACAGAACAAAATATTGTGCGATGCCCAACACGGCTTTCGTCCAGGGCGCTCCTGCCTAACGAGTGTTCTTTACTCACACGAGAAACGGACACGAGCTACCGATAAGGGTTTTCCAGTAGATGTCATATTTTTTGACTTCAAGAAGGCCTTTGACAGTGTCCCACACAGGCTTCTTTTACAAAAGATCTGGGATGTAGGGATTCAAGGGAGAATGTTTAAATGGATCAGGAGTTTTCTGTCCTCCAGACTACAAAGAGTCGTCGTTAGTAATTCTACCTCGGAATGGGTAAAGGTAGAAAGTGGTGTCCCACAGGGTTCTGTCTTAGGCCCAGTACTCTTCCTGATTTATGTTAATGACTGCATCAGCGAAGTGAATTGCGAGGCTCTCATGTTTGCGGATGACATAAAAATATGGAGTGAAGTCAAGTGTGATGATGACGCACAGAAGTTGCAGTCGAACATCAACAAACTGTGTGCTTGGTCGAACAGATGGCTTTTGAAGTTTAACGTGTCCAAATGCGTGGTTTTGCACCTGAACACCGGCCGCAATGCCTCTCCCAAACACCAGTACTATATTGACGGGACGAGGTTAGAAACTGTGGAAAGACACAGAGATCTGGGTGTATGGACGACCACAAATCTATCGCCATCAGAACACTGCAGAAAGATGGTCCAGAAGGCAACTAGTACTCTACACTGGATCAGACGTGCATTTAAAATATTTCCTCCTGAACTCTTCGAAAGACTCTTCGGTGTCTTTGTAAGACCTCATCTAGAGTATGGAATGCCAGAAGCTTCACCATGGATGAGGAAGGATATCAACTTACTCGAACAGGTGCAACGCAGAGCGACAAAGATGGTCGACGGTTTAAAGCATTTTTCTTATCAGGAGAGGCTAAATTTGCTTGGCCTATTCCCTCTCTCTTATAGACAAATAAACTGCAGTCTACTCTGGACGTTCCGGATGTTCGCGGCCAGGGTTGCTCATTAAGAGCAGAGGACTTTTTTGAGTTCGCCCGTAAAAACCAACTACGCGGCCATGCATTCAAAGTCGGGAATGAGCGAACACGTTTAGACCGACGAAAATTTTCTTTCAGCCAGCGGGTTGTCAGGCCGTGGAACTCGCTTCCAAGCGAGATGGTGACGGCTGACACAGTTTGTGTGTTTAAAAGAAAACTTGCTCGTCTAGTTTTCGACAGAAATCGGCTTGTACAGCATGACTATGCACAGCCAGTTTTGTAAAATCTGTCATATACGATCTTCCGCACTAATTTACAGTGACCCCATGCAATACCTTATGATTACGATTGAACTGTGACACAATCACATTTTAAATGCCTGCAATTTTATTTTATTTTTGAGTATGAATCTGCAAAAGCACTGTACATAAATAGGGTCATCAAGGGCTCTGCCTGTTACCCTTCAATATACATATACATATAGGAAGGAATTCCAAAATGTACGATGGCAGGACTGACCTGATTTTTTAGGTAAAAATGCATGCTGAGAAGGGGGGATGATTTTGGCGTTTGCGAGATGTTCAATCACTTGTTTATAAACTATTTTCTCCAGGATGTTAGCTAAAGCCGGTGTTAGGTGAACACCACCGTAGTTCTGGGTATGAGATCGGTTGCTGTTTTTAAAGAAAGGTGCAATGATCGAGTATTTCCACATGTCCGGATAAAATGCATTTGACGGGAGTGGGGTAAATAACTAAAATACGAGTATTGGAGCACATGTCATATGCTTCAGAATACATTGGGGATTTTGTCCGTCCCATAAGAGTTGACGTTTGATAGTTGTTTAATGGCTACTTTAACAGTTTCTTCACTAAAAAGGATCTCACTAAGGATGCGTTCAGTCATCTTGGTCGGTTGCGGGATGGTTCCCTCTTCGACTGTGTAGTTAGCTGAGAAGTATCTGTTGAATAAGTTTACTATTTGTTTATCATTGGTTTAAACTTGCCCTAATTCATTAATAATAGTTCGTGGTCCTGACTGTCGATGATTACTCAATAGTTTCTGAAACATCTGAGCTGTTCGTTCGGGGGATTCTAGTGCCCGACGTTCTGCTGCTATGGTCTTTTGTGTTTCTATTTTCGTGAATAGGTCGTGAATTTCCCTAATTCGTCGAAGTGTGGAAAAATAACTCACAGAGGGGTCACGTAGCTGTTTTTGTAGCTTTTTTAGTTTAGTTGAAAGGAAGTTCGGGATTGGTGATTTCTTATACGGGAGTCTTTCGTCTATTAAGGTATCTCGAATTACAAATAGGACAGAGTATAATAGGTTAACTGCTTCCATAGGGCATGTTGTAAGAAGATATGGGTTCCAGTATAATGGCGTACTATAGTTGTTCATGGAGTCTTGTTTAGTTTGTTGGGGTTTAGGCGGGTGTTTGGCAGTCGATTTCTAGTACTGGCTGATCGGTATTTTGGGTGCCTAGCAAAACTTATGTTACTATTCAATGATGTCACGTGACTGGGTCCAGGATAGGCGTCATCAATCTCTTCTAGTTTAACGTTGTTGTTTTGTTGTGCCTCCCTTGTTACGTTATGCCCAGCAGACCTAACTGCTTTTGCATTTACAGGTTGTTGCCCTGAGAACTGGAGTCAGAAGTGTTAACTGGAGGTAAATCTACATGGGCTGTGGGTTTATCATTTTGTTTACGCTGGTCTGTACATTTCTTTTTATTAGTGCCAGAAATAGAGAGAATAGCTAGAGGTCCAGTTGGGGGACGGGGGTTCTGATTGCCGTGTTTTTATTTGGTGTATGTTTCCTGAATTTTACGTCTTTGCATCGTTGTCAAATCTAAACCTATAAATGAGTTTCGATTTCGCAAATTTCTGTTTATTTCGGGGTATTGTAGGACAAACTCGGCTTCGGCCTATGAGTAGAAGGTTACTAAGACGGTTTATTTTTGCTTCTATAGTGAAGTCTTTTGATGGTGGCTACTCGGATGTTTAGGCCATACGAATGTGTAAAGTTTTGAATTGACGGTGTTGGGTTAACCGTGCGGGGGCTTATTGCGGATAATGAAATTGGGTCTGCGTTTATATAAATCCTCGACTTCTGATGAAACCAAATGTGTAATCGATTCTATTTTTGGTAGACTCGTTGGGCCGTTCGTGAATGTATTTGAGTCTGTTAGTGAGTCGAGGATCGTAAAAATGTGTTCATGTTACTCTAAAAAATTCTGTAAATGCACGATGGCCGAAAGATCTACTTTGTCGACAGCAAACGTTACATCGGTCATGGTTATTTTGAGAGAGTGTATAAGGAATTATGTGTTATTTTCGATAGCTGGCAAAGATCGATTGAAACTCAACGCAGAAATATGCCAAATATTTCAATTATAAACAGATTTCAACTTATCTCGGATCGGAGGATTTCGAACAGTTGTGCACAAACGGGCTGTACGGACGTACCCATTCAAAAGAGTGAACGATGTCAGCTGTGTCGTGCTTTCGCAAGCTTAACGTTTTCGCCTAGCCCGCTCAAATGCAAACCAAAAATGTAAACAAAACTGAATAAACTCATAAGTACTTTACCAACTTACTAGTAACTCTTTCCCTCTTCACTCAAGCGGGTATGCGTACATTGAGTCCCTCGATTACTTGCTTCACAAGATATTGAGGAGGAATGTTTTAAATCACATATGCCCACTTATTGGCTTAATCTATTGACATCTCTGAACTGTCTTAATATGATTTTTAAGTTGCGTGCCGTCGGAAATTTGTAATGAGGCTTTAAGTACAATTTTGTTTTCTTTGGCCATTCAATAAAATTATGCCTTATACAGAGCCACCGCCTCTGTAAAGGTAGTTTTATTTAACTGTGTTTTTTTTTAATGCCGCAGTAGTTCTGGATGTTGATTTCTGTCATGCCATCCAGTATTTATCTTGTAGAATATGAAACATTTAGCCTTTGATGGAACAATTGTTTCACGGTAATCTGGCGTTTTGATCATTTAATCTTGAATAAACAATATTCTGTTATTCTATGTCCGTTTACGAACACCCTGTACACAATATTGGGTGACTTTTACTACGCTGAAATTTCCCAGGGCAGGTCAGGTACTTGTAGTGCGTGCATTGTCTGGGGTTGTCGTCTTTTGCACTTCAACAACCTGAATAGGTTTATGACCCAATGAATTGTGTCGGATAAATTAGCTGTATAGAGGAGATTCAACCACCTGATAATTGTTGAGTATACTCTTCATAGACCTGAAGGGTTGGCAGTCCTCATAGTGCGTGTTTTATCTGACGTTCTGACGTGTTTAACACATCAACAGCATTGAATCGGTCTTTGGCTTATATCAGACAAAATAGCTCAATTAGGAAACCTTAACTACTAGATGAGCTGGTGGGTATGCCCGTTGCAAACCGAAAAGGTTGACAGCCCTTAGCTGCAACAGAGCTATCGTGATAGGTCACTGCAAGTCTCTCAAATATGATGGCCTTGGCCGCAATGGTCCCAGAGGGCTGCGTTTAAAGTTCACTTCCCTATTGAGGTGTCTTCTCTTCCTCTACGATTAACTGCGACAGCACTAATTTCCTTACACTACAATTTTAGTGTACGGGATAAGGCGGGGGAAGTAGTTCAACACACCAAGTTTTTCTATATATGCCGGGCATATTTCAACTTACCCCAGAAAATATACTAGTCCTCACCAAAACTGTAGGCTTTTGCCTGAACCCCACTCTGTATTGTCAGATTGACATCCTTTCATGCTCATTATTAATTCGTCCCGGTTAAGCGTCACCGCAATTCAAAGGCTGCCCAGAATGCACTCATGCCTAAGACCACACAGAATAGTCGTTTATCTTCCCATCCGCGTTAAAGAGGCCGCACTCACTGGAGGGTCTACCGATGTCCAATGATTTTTTTGAGTTGTGACACCCAGTTTATACATGAAAGGGAGTTACTTTTGACACAATGCATGAACCGCTGAGGTTGCTACAAGTTATTTGCCTCGGCTGAGACCGTGTCCTCGAAGTTTGTTCCATTCCAAATGACTAAGATCACGAAGTTGCCAAGCTTATTTAGCGAACCGGAATCACACGAACATACTATTTAACATTCCACAAGCCGCCCTGTCAGGAAAAGGGAAAATCTAAAATCAATATGAGGAGCTTCACAGAACCATTTATTCCCGTGAGTGATGTTTGCTCTGGACGATGGGTTGCTAAGACCGCCGATTAACTATCTGTACAGAATAAAGGAGCTGACAATCATATAGAGGAAACTTTTTAACTTGCTTCCCGTTAATGCCGTTTTTTCACGTCGCAGTCCTTCTAGGATAGGCGATCTGTTACCCCCACAGGTTTCCGCTACTTTTTAGATGCAGAAGAATTCGGTTAACGTCATTTTCACGTACACTGTTAAGGCTTTAAAAGGGAAAATGGTTAACAACACTTATGACGAATACTTAATGACCAAAAATTACTCTATTTAACAAAAGAACTCCGGCTTTGCACGTAGAATCAAAGACAGTACTGGACTTTGTCCAGGCGTTCTGCTTATGAACATGAATGGGGAGGCTGACCTTATCCGCCCGTTTACATGTTTCCTCTGTCCATCACCTTCATGAAGTTGGCTGAATAACTGATGGTCAGGCGATTACAACATGATCGCTTCAAGGGCTTGCAATTGCTCCACTTACCCGAAACAACAGTGTTTCTTGGTTTAATGCATTTCCGGATAATGATGACCAACTCTGCTGCTGAGTGTCTAATAGCATACTCAAAGTCACCCGTCTGCGTTGACCTGCCATGCACTCGAAATACTCACTCCTTCGCTACGCAACCGTCATTACATTTCTACTGCGTTACCGTCGACTCATCAATGTCTGCTACAACTCTGCCTCCACTGTTTCTGTTCATTTTTTACGAAAAAAGGCAAGCTGCTGTTTTGTCACTGGTCCTGAACATTGCGGTCCGACGGAAACCGGTATCTTCGCACGAACTACACGGTCATGTCATTTCGACCGCTTTATCCTTGCTCCCACCTCATGCAGCGAAGGCAGTACCGGTATGCCACATATAAGCAATCAAAAAAACTGGCGCCAGACAGAGGAAGTGTCTGTGTGATAGAAGCGCCGACTTCTCATAAACGCTCTTATTAGGACGTTGTCACCGCCTATAGTCGGCAAAAACACATGTCCGTTTCAGGCAAATACATATCTTCTAACTCCTACGGTACCTAGTCACAAGGGCAGATATGCTCTACATTGCATGCGTAACGCCACGAGTGACTTAGGTTTGCATGTTGATAAACTCGTAATCAGGTGTTGGTACTTTTTGAATTAGTGTCATCAATCTTCCTTATAAGTGAAACCCAGGTCGTTATGCCTAACAGTAACAAACTAAAGGAAAATTCGCCGAAAACTTCACACTTTCGGTCTGCGTCGGTTTGTTTCTGTGATAGAATCTAGTCACATCAGGAGCATTCTGATCTCGGCGTGACTGCCCAACATACGTTCAAGTTGGAACTCTGTCAAGACGTGACCTGAGCCACCAGAGCTAAAATACTGAGATCTACCGCACTCAAGCAACACAACGTACGAGCGTTAACTTGACGCCCTCTACGCCAGCGTCGGTTAGTTTGCTCGCATTCTTCGGCCGTCCGAATGCCAGCCATTAACTTTGTTAGCCAAAGCGAATAACCGCTCATTCCACCACCTTTCCCTCATTTTCGGTCTCTTTGCACATCACTAAGACCGGCAGTCGTCGGTCTTATTTTTATACGTATTATAATGTTATCATTGTGGTTCCCTGGAAATATGAAGCGTCTCACAGACAAATTTTAATTATCAGCTTCCCCCCCCATTCCTCCCTCGGCACCCTTGCCTGAATCAGCAGAGATCCTTGGAACTAGTTTATTCTCTGGCTCCATATTGATTTATTAGGAGGGAAGTGCGATGGTTTTAACTTCTATGTTCTTTTTTGCTTCAGCCCGTCTCTTCGACCCCAATGTTGGCCTCGGCTGTCAGGTACTGTTTGCATTCCCCCTACATTACCCTCATAGATTTCTGGCTCCGTTCAAGATTCTCGAGAGCCTTCTAATTGGCAGTGTACGAAGTCTGCACCTTGGATCGATACTCCAGTAAGCCTTATTGGTTCGCCTAGTCAGCGCTTTAGGGCTGAGCCGCCGAAGAAGAAGAAACGCGTTGATCCACAACAGGAACAATTACGCATTCGACGGAAAACCAAACGCATAGAACGCGAAATCAAGCGCCTTTCTCGACAGGGAAAGAAACTGAAGCCGGTCGAGGAGATTGAGGGCGACCGCCAATTGTACAGAGAAGAGGTGTAAGTAGAATTCTCATTACATTTCTTTTAATTTCACCCTGTTGACTGCGAAAAGGCCCAACCTGAGTTTCTGCTCCGCTGTTGAGTTAAGTCCAGAAGGCAGGGCCGTATTGTCCTATCTCATGCGTTAGACTGACCGAACCGCGTTTTCTGGCGTCCCTAAATACAGCCATACATGCTCCTGACATGTGTTAGACAGCTGTTGTAAGCCGCGTTGGTCACTGCGCTCAATACCGTCGTCACTCAGACGGGTAACTGAAACATGAAGGAGGACACGCAGGGCGCGGGCTTTCCTCACGCAAAACAATCAAACGCGCTCCTAAACTCTCACAATGCACTAGCAGTGGAGTCCTCGTAGGTTACCAGCTGATTGGGTCGGACTGCAAATGTTCGTTTTTAACGCGTACCTGTCGCGGCTGACACCAGTGCTGGTTTAGCCGACTTCCAAGTGCCTGGCGGCGCAAACTACTGTAGCAAATACGCTGCGATCGTTCTTCTAGAAGATGAAGATGCGATCACTGAAATTAATTGGCCTGACGTTTCGGATTCTCACTGGAATCCATCATCAGAGACATTCGCAGATAAAGGTGATGGTGGTACCAGGAGTGCAGTATTTGTAGCACGTGGCTGCCGTGGGACCGTATGCGCACTGCAATTAACAGTTCTCGCAATCACCGCTGGGGTCGTAATTAATGCGGTGGTGGCTTGTCGGTCCGAGTCCGAGTCGTTAATTGCCGGGATTTCGTCATCCGTACTGGACGCTGGTGTGACGATTGCTCGGCAAATTGACTCACTGTCACTGTGATAATTGCTCGCCCGCGCCCTCCCCACGTGACTGATTCTCCAGCACGGAATATGGTACCGTGAGGTCGTTGTGCTTGTTGATGGATTGCGGGCTTGAGAACCATGACTCGAGCAGCTCGCGGCTCACGCCTTTGTCTCCCCTTTCGAGGATTTCGGCCTCTTGAAATTTGAAAATATGGCCGGGTCCCGTCGAGTGTGCCGCCACCTTAGAGTTAGCGCCTCCCCGCCTCACTGCTGTTGCGTGCTCGGCAATTTGCGTACGGAATAATCTCCCAGTTTCTCCGAAGTAGTTGCTTTGCCCGCAACTACACCAGATCCGGTAAACGACTCCAGACGTTTCCTGCCGTGGCAGCGGGTTTTTTGGCCTCATGACTTGGCGCTTAATGGTTGCTTCCGGCCTGTGTGCAACCCCAACTCCAAGTGGAGTGAGAAGACGACTGACGACTTCGGAGACGTTCTTCACGTACGGAAGAGCCCGCCAATATTTGGGGCCGTATGGATTTGGTCTCTGGTGTCCTTTTCATATGCACTGGTTGACTGATCTCTGATGATGGATCCGAGTGAGAATCCGAAACGTCAGGCCAATAACTTTCTTGTTCCAGTGATCGCATCTTCATCTTCTGAACTGCTACCTGGAACTCGCCTGTTCGTTTCTGTCGTTCTTTTCGTTTGGTGCCCCATCCTCAAACAACAAGGACGCTATGGCCCAGCATCCCGTTTCAAGTTGAGTTTAGCGGCATGCTTTCCCTCTTTTTACTTGCGGCAATGCTAATTCGGACAGAAAATAGGGGGAAGTGGCTATCTTGGCTTGGCGGAGTGCGTGACCAAACCATCTTAGACGGCGCCTTTTTATCGCCACGTCGGCAAGTGGTGTCCCGAATTGGCGACAGAGTCCAACATTTGCGTCATAATCCGCGCGCCGAAGCCGTTGTATTTTTCGAAAGCAGCAACTGTCAAAGATTTCGATGTTTTTCAAGCCATCTATAAGGCAATACGGTTGCGTCCTGTTACGCCATATTTCGCTGTTATTTAACGCGGCGAAGCATTTCTTTTAGTAGATCACATTTACTTCACAGTTAGTACTGATTGCAGTCGGGACGTTGGATCTACTAACGGTCGAGAACCAAAGGATGCTGGTCCGAGCCCCGTGTCCTTCAGACCTAGAATTGGGCGAGACTAGCCGACGACAGCTTTTAGCTAGTACCTATGCAATTTAAAATCAGCAAGATTCTTTGGAAACAAAATAAATTTTATTGTTAACAATTTTTGAGACTGGTTCCCCAGCTCGTCATCAGATTTCTTGGTCATGTATAAAAGCAGTTAGCAGAATGGAAGCGAGCGCAATCAATGCCGAGGGCTTAGCGAAATGCAATTAACGCGCATTGACGCAGGCTTCGGTCAACCACAGAATAATTTGTTCGACACGGCTAAATAGTTAGCCGTTTTTCTACATGACCCATAAGTATGATGACGAGCTGGGGAACCATTCTCAAAAATGTACGCAATGAATGTTACTCTGTTCCCAAAGAATCTCATTAATTTCAAATATATATGACGCGTTTAAGATCCTCCGAAGGGGAAGAGATGGCGAGTTCATGAGTCAACTTGTATTTGTACTGACGTTTCGCAGATTTCCTTGTTTCCATTGTCAGAGTGGTATGGTTGCTGTTGCTGCTAGTACCGCGTTATTATACCTCGTCGTACGCTTCATTATTATAGCCGCGCCCGTGCACGAACTTTGACCTGCTCGTTTGCTGCTAACCAGCTTTGACCTCTTTGAGGTTAACCTCCGCGGCCTCGTGTGGTCCTTGTCCCCTTTACGGCGAGGTCAGCGTGCCTGTTGACCTCCCTTACGTCAGTCGGTGAACTGGTCAGTCGTTGGCGTTCGCGCGATTCGCTTTCAGCTTCGTTGGCGCGTGGTGAGGTAGTTTTCGACGTTGGCTACATGACCTCCGGCCGTCCCTACCTTCTCTTCCGTAAGTGTCGGCTCTCGACTCCACGTGTCTTATTGGCCTTGTCCGATCCAACCCGGAGCCGTGTGCACAGCGCTTGGTGGGCGGAATGCAGGTCTAAATATAGGTGGAGGCGGCTAATTTGGGACCAACTTTGGAGCACCAATCTGGCCATCTTTTTATTCGTGCGACTGATCACCCTTGTCTTCTCAAAGTCGGAACTGGTTCATCTATTGGATGCCGCCATAGACTAGAGACAGCTTATCCTTGAGATTGATCGCAAGTCAGTGTTCATGAAGTCGTGTCCCAAGGCGTTTTCCCGTTCCAACAACATGCCTCACATCAGAATTTTGGCAAGCTATGCTGTAGACCACAACTGATTGTCCTGTCACTGGTAGCGGGTTTTTCGGGCTTCATGATTTGCTCTCTGATTGTGCATTCTGGTTTATGAGCCACACCAATCCAAAAATGTTTTGGGGGTTTTGCCGTCGTTTCTGGAACGTTTTTCAAATAAGGGGTCGCGAGCTCCAGAACTTCGGTTTTTTCCGTTCGATAAAGATGGTAAACGGGAAGATAAGAACAGCGGCGTGTTGTAATGCAAAAAACGCTATGCAGCAACAAGTGTGAGCATTACTCCCCCAACTCAAACATCATATGACGACCCCCAAAGAAGAGAGCCCAGAACTTCTGAGAATACGAAAAATGGAAGGTACCGTCACTGCCCGCCGACAGGGGGCGTTCGACGGTCGCCATGGGTAAAGCCGAGTACTGGGCACCTAATAGACAATGAATCTTACGTGCCATCTAATGCCAATGAGTCGTCTATAGAGCTTGTGAATACCGTAAACAAAGCGATCGGCAGGCTAAAGAAAGCGAGAGCCCTCACGAGAAGCGAGGCGCTAGCAGCGATGGCGCGCTTCTACGGCCTGCCGAAGG
>CACRXP010000410.1:550435-578740 GCA_902702965.1 Spirometra erinaceieuropaei | reverse complement strand
GTCCCGGGGACGCCTTATTTTGTCAGTTTTGTCTGCCTCATTTCCGATACAGATTGTCACAGCATCCCTTTGCCATATCAGACCTTCATGCATTACTGCGAAGTTCCGAACGAAGCGGATTGTCAGGACACTTGAACGCCAGTTAATGGTTGTAGAAGACGTACAAAGTGAAGAAGATAGAAATTAGTATGTGCAATAAGTCATGCTTCGTCATAGTACATATTGTGCAGGGCTGTCGTTATCGGAAGCGGGTTCGTACAAGAAAAGAAAGCAGTTAGTAAGATATCTTCACGGATGTGCAAATAATTAAACTGTAAAAAATCATACTACTGAAGTATGACGCTTTAGTAGTATATGTGACTGTGCAAAGCTGTGTGGAGTTTAGTGTGAATATAAGCAGGTTTTAAAGATATATATACCTCTAGTTCGAATGGTATTACCGACAAAGACAAGGGAGACTGGAATGGCCATTTCTGGCTTATTAGCCGTCGTCAGCCAGCCATACCCAACCCCGACGTGTGGAACACCCGAGCGTCGAACTCGCGACCTGTTATTTTAGAAGTCAACGCCTCTAACCACCGTTCCACGAGCCCGTTGCCTTCTTATAGTTAAATGAAGGCGTACTTACAGTGCCTCCGTGCGGAGACATTGTGAGGTAAGATGCGGCCGTGGTGGTACAGACGGGAAACCGAAAGTACATAAGTTAGAACGACTCAAGGCAATTATTTTACTTTCGTAGTAGTATCCCGACCGTTGGCTCTGCCACCATATCTGTCTGGCGCCCCGTGTTACTATAGTGATAATAGGATGTCAGAATGTCGACACAGTTATGTGAAGCCGATAGCGTATTTTAACGCTAGCTTGGATTCCTCTACCACTTTAGTAAGGATCAGACTCGTGCCGAATTGGCGTCTAGTTAACTAGACATAAAGAAGATATGGTATTGCTAGTAGGAGCACTAGTACTCAAGACAATGTTGCTTTTGAAATCAAATATTTGTGTAAAATAACGACACAGGTGAGATTCGAACTCACGCGGGGAAACCCCAATGGAGTAGCAGTCCATCGCCTTAACCACTCGGCCACCGCGTCACGGGTTCTTGTCGCTTAAAAAGATTCTATTAACATCTTCCGACGATGATCTAACTGATAGCCTGAAGTGGTAGTAATTCTTTACACCTTTACATGTAGCAAAGCAATAGTATCCGAAATTCCCATTAAATTATGCTACTTATAACTGTAATTGGCTCAGGCCTGCGTCCCGGGGACGCCTTATTTTGTCAGTTTTGTCTGCCTCATTTCCGATACAGATTGTCACAGCACCCCTTTGCCATATCAGACCTTCATGCATTACTGCGAAGTTCCGAACGAAGCGGATTGTCAGGACACTTGAACGCCAGTTAATGGTTGTAGAAGACGTACCAAGTGAAGAAGATAGAAATTAGTATGTGCAATAAGTCATGCTTCGTCATAGTACATATTTTGCCGGGCTCTCCTTATCGGAATCGGGTTCGTACAAGAAAAGAAAGCAGTTAGTAAGATATCTTCGCGGATGTGCAAATAGTTAAACTGTGAAAAATCATACTACTGAAGTATGACGCTTTAGTTGTATATGTGACTGTGCAAAGCAGTGTGGAGTTTAGTGTGAATATAAGCAGGTTTTAAAGATATATATACATATAGTTATATGAAGGCGTACTTACAGTGCCTCCGTGCGGAGACATTGTGAGGTAAGATGCTGCCGTGGTGGTACAGACGGGAAACCGAAAGTACATAAGTTAGAACGACTCAAGGCAATTATTTTACTTTCGTAGTAGTATCCCGACCGTTGGCTCTGCCACCATATCTGTCTGGTGCCCCGTGTTACTATAGTGATAATACGATGTCAGAATGTCGACACAGTTATGTGAAGCCGATAGCGTATTTTAACGCTAGCTTTGATTCCTCTACCACTTTAGTAAGGATCAGACTCGTGCCGAATTGGCGTCTAGTTAACTAGACATAAAGAAGATATGGTATTGCTAGTAGGAGCACTAGTACTCAAGACAATGTTGCTTTTGAAATCAAATATTTGTGTAAAATAACGACACAGGTGAGATTCGAACTCACGCGGGGAAACCCCAATGGAGTAGCAGTCCATCGCCTTAACCACTCGGTCACCGCTTCACGGGGTCTTGTCGCTTGAAAAGATTCCAGTTTCAGTTTCAGTTTATTAAGGGAAATATAGGCGAGCGCCTTTGAACTCCTTATTGTTTACAAGTCGTCGTAGAAATCATTGATTGTGGGAAGGAGTAAAAGGGGGTTTTTTATATAATCGCCGACAGCTAGTCAAAAAGATTAGTCAATAACGGTTACTAACAACTTACATGTAGTATAAACAAGTTTTTGTTGACCGTGGTTATGTGAGTGGATGCAAGGCTGGTAACTGTGAGGTTTGATGCGCGTCAAGTCTAAACTTTAAGCAATTCACACAGGAGTAGGTAGCAACTTCGGTGGGTAGGTCATTCCACCTTGCAACCACTCTGTGACTGAAAAAGAAATTTCTCTTATTAATTCTTGCTTTCCCGGCGCGTAGTTTTAGGGGATGACCGCGGAAGTTGGGCGTGTTAGCTTCGGTGAAATAATCAGTGGGATCTAAACAACAGTCTAATCCGTTGATAATGCGAAATGCAAGTATAAGGTCACCACGTAATTGCCTGTAGAAAAGTGGATCAAGTTGAGAGTTGACAGTCGAGATTCGTAAGATAGCGCTGCCAGACCTTGTGTCATTTTGGTCGCCCTTCTCTAGACCTTCTCCAAAACGGTATAGTCCTTGACAGTCCAAGGTCTTCACGGCTGTATGGCGTATTCTAGATGAGGCCTCACGTAGGTGCCAAATATTTTGAAAAAGCTGTCTGGATCTAATCCCACAAATGCTCGTTTAATGATTTGCAGTGTAGCCATAGCCGATTTAGCCGCCTTCGCGCAGTGCAGTGTTGGTTTGAGTGAAGATGTAATCCATACACCCAAGTCGTTCTGACTGTCAACCTGTTGCAGTGGTGTGCCCTCTAGAAAGTATCTTCTGGGGCTGGAGATTCTGAAGCTGCCTAGTTAAAGATAGTTGCACTTGCTTATATTGAAGGGCATAAGCCAACGCTTCGACCAGTCTTCGAGTCTGTTCAGGTTTGCTTGCAGGTGGTCTGCGTCTGCCGCATTGTGAATAACTTTCCACAATTTAATGTCGTCGGCAAACAGGATGGTATCACAGTCTAAGTCCTTGACGCAGTCATTAATGAAAACGAGGAATAACGTGGGACCTAGTACTGAGCCCTGTATGACGCCACTCACCACGCTTACCTCTGAGAACTGTTGACGCCCCATCTGCGCTCTTTGGGACCGTCCAGCCTAAAAGCTCTGGATCCATACAAGAAGGCGTCCACAAATTCCAGCGTTGCGCAGTTTGTGCAAGAGACGTTGGTGGGGAACGCTGTCGAAGGCCTTTTTAAAGTCGATGTAGAAGGCGTGCACCACACTACCTTCATCGCGTGCTTTGGTCCAGCGTTCGAGCGTAAAGAGCAGATTCGTGAGGCAGGACCTACCACTTCGAAAGCCGTGTTGTGCATCAGAGAGGAGGTGGTGCTGCTCGAGGAACTGCATCAAGGCCTTCTTAAAGATCTTCTCCATGATTTTGCAACAGATTGAGGTAAGACTCACTGGCCTTTAGTATTCGCAGATGCACGACTTCCGCTCTTAAAAAGCGGAGTGTTGGTAGCGGACTTCCAGTCAGAGGGTAGGCATCCAGTAAGAAATGATGTTTGGAAGATCAAGGCTAATGGCTTGGACATTTCGGAAGCTAGCTCCTTCAGCAGCTTGGCGGGGATTGCATCAGGGCCTGTGCAGGTCGATTCTTTCAGATTAAGTAACTCGTGCCGAACAATTGCTTCGGTAAAGAATATGGCTTCAAGGGTAGGCTTTTCTTCGTCTTCACAAATGGGGGAGAGAAAATCAGGTTCACTTGTCACGACGGATCGGTGTTCAGCCTTATCCTTGTCATCGGAGATTTCCATTCCCTCGGCTGTTCGCAGCAGTGGGATGGGGTCTTGATTCCGCGTGCTCTGTCTTATGTAGCTGTAGATGACTTTGGGATTAACCCTGGCACGGTTGAGAAGATCCTTTTCAAAGGCTTTCCGATCTCTAGCGATTAGAACTTTAACCCGATTTCTCTGAGACTTATAACTGCTTAGGGATTCTGGCGTCCGGTCAGTCAGGGATCTTTTCCACAGCTTCCTCTTCTTGTAAACCTCCTTCTTTAAGGACGGTGTTAGCCAGCGGGGTCTATTTGTTAGTCTTCTGTGCATGACTGGGCAATGGTTGGAGATGAGGTTGTGGACTAACTCTTTGAACTGACACCAAACCTCTTCGACATCGCCGAATAGAGTGGATGCCCAGTCGATAGGACTTAGATCCCTTCTCATCTCTTCGAAATATCCGCGCCAGTGTTGGGCCGGGAATCGAGCGGTTGTGCAGGCAGGGAGAATAAGGTGTATTCCCACATGAGAACTAAATGGTCACTCTGACCCAACGGGGGGAGGCAATTAACAACGTCGATATTGTCAGAGGACTTGGTTAACACCAGCTCAAGGCAATTCATTTCCATTAATATCTTGCGACGATGACCTTACTCATAACCTGAAGTGGTAGTAATTCTTTACACCTTTACATGTAGCAAAGCAATAGTAGTAGTTAACTTATATTCATTATCCGCCGAAATTCCCATTAGATTATGCTACTTATAACCGTAATAGGCTCAGGCCTGCGTCCCGGGGACACCTTATTTTGTCAGTTTTGTCTGCCTCATTTCCGATACAGATTGTCACAGCACCCCTTTGCCATATCAGACCTTCGTGCATTAATGCGAAGTTCCGAACGAAGCGGATTGTCAGGACACTTGAACGCCAGTTAATGGTTGTAGAAGACGTACCAAGTGAAGAAGATAGAAATGAGTATGTGCAATAAGTCATGCTTCGTCATAGTACATATTGTGCAGGGTTGTCCTTATCGGAAGCGGGTTCGTACAAGAAAAGAAAGCAGTTAGTAAGATATCTTCGCGGATGTGCAAATAATCAAACTGTGAAAAATCATACTACTGAAGTATGACGCTTTAGTAGTATATGTGACTGTGCAAAGCAGTGTGGAGTTTAGTGTGAATATAAGCAGGTTTTAAAGATATATATACATTTAGTTATATGAAGGCCTACTTACAGTGCCTCCGTGCGGAGACATTGTGAGGTAAGATGCGGCCGTGGTGGTACAGACGGGAAACCGAAAGTACATAAGTTAGAACGACTCAAGGCAATTATTTTACTTTCGTAGTAGTATCCCGAGCGTTGGCTCTGCCACCATATCTGTCTGGCGCCTCGTGTTACTATAGTGATAATACGATGTTCGAATGTCGACACAGTTATGTGAAGCCGATAGCGTATTTTAACGCTAGCTTGGATTCCTCTATCACTTTAGTAGGGATCAGACTCGTGCCGAATTGGCGTCTAGTTAACTGGACATAAAGAAGATATGGTATTGCTAGTAGGAGCACTAGTACTCAAGACAATGTTGCTTTTGAAATCAAATATTTGTGTAAAATAACGACACAGGTGAGATTCGAACTCACGCGGGGAAACCCCAATGGAGTAGGAGTTCATCGCCTTAACCACTCGGCCACCGCGTCACGGGGTCGTGTTGGTTAAAAATACTCTATTGGTTTCTCGTGACTGTGACTTCTAAATTCATAAACTGGGGGAGTATTGATTCTTGGCTCCTCAACGAGCCGAATGATATCCCTTGTGTGATTTTCCCTGAACAGGTAAATCAGTCAAGTTGGCAGGGTGCTGTTTAATGATTATGCCGCTGGTAGTGTGCCAATTCCTTAGCAATCATTACATCAGCATGCTGCACTCTTACTAAGCTCTCGGACTCCGTCTGAGAAGCCACTACCTCATCAATTACGACTCCAGCGGTGATTGCGATAGCTGTTATTTATGGTGCGCATATGGTCTCATGGCAGCCTCAGGCTATATATCCCGCACTCATTGCGCCACTGTCAACTTTATCTGCGAATCTCTCTAATGATTTGTTCGACTGAGAATCCGAAGCTGCAGGCTTGTAATTCTCGTATTTTGGTGATCGCATCTTTGTCCTCTGACGTATTTCTAAGCCAACTTTCTACTAGGCAAACAGCAAATAAGCTGTATCGTCGTCCAAGCTAATGCAATCCACCCTCATTTTATTTGTCTCGGAAGGATCGGACCTTATCTCTTGCAGCCACCACATCAGTTAATGCCTTTGGCTTTGTCCTTTCAGTCAATATCTGTCTGTGAGCCCTCGATTGCGCATCATTACGCTCTTGCAGGCTAATTCCTCTCTAATGATGCCCTTCATATTATATTATATTACCGACTACTCACTACTGAATTTGAGGACAGCAAGTGTGGCCTTGGCTCATTCCTCGTACGTTTGGCCAGCTTATTGTCCAACTCTATTCAGTCCGTCAATGAACGGAGGGTATGACGAACTGAGGCCTCCCGACACTCAAATCTTAGCCTTCGTGCATTTATAGGCTCCGACGAGCCACTGTCGGAAGGTCTTCATCAATCCTTGTCAGTTCAGTCCAGGTTATTTGAAGTAAATGTATGTGTTGTACCTCCAAACTCCCAATTTGTCTCAGACAACGTAGGCATATCAAAAGTTATGAACGGAAATATCAAACTGCCGCAGAACGGTTATCGAAACTATACAGACAAGCAAAATACTTCATTTATTAGAAACACTGGCACTGTTTTTTTTTTCACTACTCTCCCAAGGGGATCCGTGATTCTGACCTTTCGATTTCGCCCTTTTTGTCAGAGCTGCCCTTTAGGCGCATCTCAGATTCCCTTTCATTCTCCGCACCCTGTAATTCGAGTGTCGTTCGCCTGCTGAAGGCATATCCATCAGTTGTTGAAAGCCTCCACCAGTTATTCCCACTGACCCAGAAAACTGTCCAGACTACCCATCGCGGAAATTACTGGGCTCGGTTTTATTAAAACACGCAGATGCCTAGACGGCAGACTTGAGATCATAACAACACTGCTGCATGACTCTTCACAAATGACTGGATTCAAGTGACAGTCGGGAGACAGAATATTCCCCGACTGTGCCTAGTGAGTGAACATTTTATCTATCGCGCAACAGGTTATTCTGGTCTTCAGTTACGCACCCTTCACCACTATCTCTCTCTCTCCTCCCACTAGTGAACGTCGACGACCTTCGGTTGAATTATCCGACGCAGAGGCAGACGGCCGAGCAACCCTCATGAAGGACTGGACGCGCTATCAGTGGTCCCTGGTGCGACAAGAGCGAGCCAAACTTGCCTCAGTGCAGGCAGCCCAGAAGCGAGCCCTGCGCCTCCTATCCGACACTTCGCCCCGCCTTTACCTGGCAGCCATTCAACCCTGTTTAGGCTCGAACAGTGATCTGCCAATCCGCTTTGCGGGTCCTTATGCCACTCCGCCCCTACCGACAGACCTCTATGAAGCACCGGACGGTGAGCGTGTGGACACAACGCACACCTTCGACTATGAATTTCAACTTGACCGCAAGTTCATTGTGGACGCCAAGAAGAGCAAATTCGTCTTGATCAAGGGCAGTAGCGTTCGAAAAGCTGTGGACTCGGAGGGCTAGTTGAGTTCGTCCAATTTGTGAACACCTCTATGCATAAGACCCACTAGCTGAACTATCATTTGTTCAGTTACCTCCTGCTTCATCGCCTCGTTTATATCCTTGGTTTTTAGCAAAAAAAGCCTATTTGGTCTCTTCTTTGTTCAGAATTTTATCACGAGATCGCTCTCTGAAAATGCCGTAAGACGGTTCTCGGGGATAAACCTTTTTCAGAACATAAGTGAAGAAGAAGAGGGATCAAGCACCGGAATACCTCGTTTATTGTCCTTAGCTTTCAGACTTACATGAGTCCATCGTCAGAGGTAGTGGCAGAAACGGAATAAGCGGCAGCTATGAAGCGTGTAGGCACAATCATCGACCGACGGCGCAAGACTGGAAGTGACTACGTGGGGCTCTGTACGCCGGCGCCAGATCGATGATTCGATTGACAGAGTTCTAATCCCAGGCCCAGGCTTCAATCAATTCTCGACCTGTTTTGTTTCCGGCGCGGGCGATTATTGTGGTGGCTGCGACGTCAAACTCGTGACCTATTTCGTGGCAGCTCACACCTTCGAAATGGGTCACGAGTTTTACTTCGCAGCCACCAAAATAATCGCACACGCCGGAAACAAAACAGGCCGAGAATTTATTGAAGCCTGGGCCTCGGATGAGAACTCAGTCAATCGATTTATCGATCTGGTGCCGGCGTACAGAGCCTGCGTAGTCAGCTCGAGTCTTGCGCAGTCGGCCGATGATTGGCCTGCACGCCATATGACTGTCGCTTGTTCTGCTGCTGCTGCTGCTGCTGCTGCTGCTGCTGCTGCTGCTGCTGCTGCTGCTGCTGCTGCTGCTGCTGCGGCTGCTGCTGCTGCTGCTGCTGCTGCTGCTGCTGCTGCTGCTGCTGCTGCTGCTGCTGCTGCTGCTGCTGCTGCTGCTGCTGCTGCTGCTGCTGCTGCTGCTGCTGCTGCTGCTGCTGCTGCTGCTGCTGCTGCTGCTGCTGCTGCTGCTGCTGCTGCTAATACCTATGAAGATGGACTCTTGCACGAGTCTGAAAGCTCAGGACAATAAACACAGTGTACCTGTGCTCGGCTCTTTTTCTTCACTTATGCATACACCAAGAACTCGATGTTTCGCCTTTATTTTACAGAACAATCTCCTCGTTTGCACGATCCGCCAACAATTGATTAGAACTGAATATCTTGGTCCTTTATTCTGTATTTCTGTACGGCAGCGGCGTGGTCAGAGTGATATTTACATGACAAAATAGATTCAAACGGACACCTTGGGACACTGTTCGTCAACATGTTTGGACTGCGTGTGTAAGGCCCTTGTTCAGTAGACCCGCCTGAGAGAGCGATCTGATTTTGGAAAGTCGTTTTAAACTTTGCTGTTGACTGAGCGTGAGTTTTGGCTCAACTGCCAAACTAGTGCAGGTGGTAGACCTTCCCAATCCGGCTGGTTGGCGACTACAAGGAACTGTGGATGATTAGTCCGGTCTGGACTCCCTAGTGTCGATAGTACCTTCCGATTACTGCTTATCCGTCGTTAATTGAAATTTTGCTTAAAGCTGGAGATCTTCGTTTCGCCCTGGATTTAAGGCAGGTCGGTAAGCCACACTCGCATGGTATGATAGACTCTCCCCCCCCCTCCACATCGGATTCAATTGACAGAACACCGAGCGTAATGACCAGCCGGACCCGCATGCAAGTCTTAGGTCTTGATTGCCCGGGATCGAGGTATAACTGGCTAATGAAAACCGGTGACCCCAGCCTCATTGTCGATGAAACTCCATCACCATGTTTGCCTCTTCAAATTATCCCAAACCTGTTGTACGTATGGATTGCTGACCTGATTCGCGAGAGTTCCTGTCGAGTTGTCGCGTCTTACCACCAGGCTACATCAGGCGCAGATCCCGGTTGCCAGGACATATCGTGGAATCCTGGTCAGACCTAACGCATCCATCCAAGGACTTGCGTAGGTGTTGACTCTGACCGTCTTGTCAAGTGTGTGGTGGTCGCGGGTACACTATGCGCCCGCCCCTCCCCCAAAATAGCGTCTGTCTGTCTTGATCCTACTTTTTGAGTGTGCATTATCGTGAAAAGTTGAAAAAAGGAAGTTACACGACAACACAATGCCGGCATCGTAGAACAGTACCGCTTCCGTCCCCGTAAGAAATCCGACAGATTCGGGCAAAAACGGCCAACTTCACCAGCAACTATGGTGAAGTTGAAAGGGCGCAACTTCCCCGCCCATGTATAATTTCCTTTGCTTGTTCAGTTGCGGGGAGGGTTCTCATTATTATCGCAAAACCAGGCCGACATGTTTGGCACGCTGTTCTAGCCTGCCGTATGTACGTATTTGCCGAAATATGCCCCTGCATTCTTAATATGACTTATGATATTACCAATCGGACTTATTGCACCGTCTCCTGGGCACGTCCAAAGATGTCTTCAGTCACCTGGTGAACGCGACCTTCTACGTGTAGATATCTACACGCCCACTTTTGTTTCATATGGCGTAGGGTTTCCTGCGCACAATAAACTGTTTTCGGACGCAGTTGACGGACTCGTGCTTCCATTGTCGCTGGAATCTAAGTTGGCCGAGTAGTAGCATGACGACCCCAAGTCAGGACTGTCCGTGTGAGGACGTTCGTGACTGGCTACGAGGAGGCCAGATGCCTTCTGAAAGTTCATCCACATTCGTGTCTAGACATGTTAAACATTAAAATAGAGGATCAAGAAGACCGACAGGGGTTTAGGACAAAACCATAACGGAGTGCTGGAGAGCACACGACAGTTCGACCGTCGTGATCCAAGATATCCATCATGTGCCCCACAGCTGGGTGAGAACAGACACGGCGACTCGCGCGTGACTTTGTTTTTTTGTGATAGTAGACTTTCGCAGAATCTGCTGCACCCTCTCCTCCCGCGCACGGGGCCCGCGCCAAGACGTAGTCAAGATCGGCGACAGAATAGAGGGAGAGAGGAGGTGGCTGACATGGCCGGACTCGCATTAAGGCAAACCACCACATCCCCTGGTCCACAACAAACACTTGACCAGGATTTCAACCAACAAGGGGAATGGGGTGACAGTGAGGATCCTAGTTGGTGCGATGCAAGCCGGCGACTGGCCCTGCCACTGCCCCCTTAGTGTTTGGTTCTGGGAAAGGATCTAGTGAAGGCCCCCAAGTATCACCAAGTGGCCACAGCCGCCTTAAGTCGACCGCTAATCAGTAGTATGCATCGTAACAGGTAACCAAGGCAAATCCAACCAGTGCGAATGAACGAAGATAGGTGAGGGAGCCCATCGCAATCAAATTTTATAAACGGTTTTGCGATTTTCATGAGCGCTATACCGACGATATCAGACCAACTCGGTCTTCAGATTGGATGCCCACGGACGTAAGTTATCAGTGATCTGCGTCACTTCGTCTGGGTGGTATTAGTTTTTTGAATGCGGTAGACTTGGAAATATTTTGGTAGTTAATTCCGAGTAAATGAAGATCCGGAGGCATTATCTGCCAGTGTCGTGTCTTCGCAATACCCAATCTTTTTCCAAATAATATAGGTTATCCCCGGCGGAAGCCAAAAGAATTGCTCAAAATCAACCACAGCACCGATGAGCGACCCATTCGACAGGATGCTGACTGAATTATCACAGCGCTGCCGATGGTAGGTTATGCTAAGTTGAAGATCAGTAAGGCACCGCGGTCGCCTCTCCACTCTCTGAGCTGATGTCATGGTTGGTTATGTAACGAGAAGTCAGATGATAGCTTCCCGGTCGTATGTGAAGGAGTCTTCGATAAGCGACCCGATTCACACGATGCTGCCCTACGTTCCGTAACACAGCCAATGGTAGGCAATGCTAAAACGAAGGAAATGATCCGCAAAAAAGAAGTAAAGCACGACGGCCGTTTTCAACTCTCTGAGCTAAGGCCATGGTGGTTTATACAATGGAAAGTCAGATGACAGCATCCCAAACGAGTGTGCAAATCTACGATGTACGACCATGTTTGGGCGAGTATCGATTAAAACACGACCTACTTAAACCCGTATAGTACTCGTCCTTCGTGCGCCGTAAACACTTGGAGATCTTCCCTAGATCCTTGCCGGCATCTGTTATAGGTGTGCATTTTATATGACGTCTGTCAGAATCCAATGTGACCCCAGTGCTTGTCCAGCGCATTTACCGCGTGGCCCGCTTTGGGGGCCACCTGAAGCCCCGCGGGGTTTTAGGGGGGTTCGGCGGGGCTGGGGATGGCAGGGAGACAACATATTGCACACACGCAATTATATCGGGCGTGCGCGTTTACCGCCCTAATTATTGAGTTGGGCCACTTGAATGAAGCGAAAGTCAGACGCGGATCCCGAGTGAAGATGATGTAACCGCGGGTCAGTGAAAATAGCCGGTACCCTCCCCTCGCATATCCACAGACTACCTCGCCACACCTTTCGTCGTATTGTCCAACCATTCAAGCTCTATGTCGACACCTTCCACGGCCCTCTCCCGCAGCCGCCCCCAACACTGCATTTCCCACCGGTCATTACGCTGGCATGTTGGCATCGCCTCCCCACCCAGACGGAACATTGCTTCCTCGTGTTAACCTTACCTGCCCTTGTATAGTTTACCGTCTTCCAATTGTGATGCAAGGTATGTTGGTGAAACGGGGAAACGCCTCGGCACAAGATTGCATGAGCATCAGCTTGCAATTAACCGCAAGGATAAGCTGTCTTTGGTGTATAGCCACACACTGGAACGAAACCACAATTTCGCTTCCGAGAAAACGCGGGTTGTTGTTCGAGCCAATGACAAAATGGCCAGACTGATGCTGGAAAATTGGTCCTCAACTGGCACCCTCAACCGAGCCATAGACCTGCATCCCGCCTACCATGCGCCTCGCGCTAGGCTCGAGTCAGTCCAGGCAAGGCCAATGGCACGGGTGAAAGGAATCACACGGGGTCGGCTACCGACGCTGGCGGAGAGGGAAGGCGCTGACCGAAAGTCACGTGACCGGCGTGGCACGCTATCTCACGGTCGTACTCGCGAGGGCGGAAAGACCATGCCTGAAGAGCGGAAATCGATCAGCCCGCCGTCTGACGAGGGGGAGGCCAACGAGCATACCGACGCAGCGGCAACCACGCCAGGCATGAGGGAGACACAAGGCACGCCAGTCCGCCAGCGGCCGGGATCAGAGATGCCACAATCAGCCAACGGAAAACACGCTAACCGACGTGCGTGCGCCGGGCACGGTTATAATACGAGGCAGGCGGCAAGGCTGAGCAAATCAGGGCCAGCAGGAAACGCCAGCGACCGACTCTGATGATGGAAACGAGAGTGTTTCCGAAACGTCAGTTTGAATACACTCTGGTCCATGAAATCGCCTTCTCTTCTTCATCTTCCTCGGGGGAAGCAAACACGGTAATATATCTGGACCTGTAGTCTTTACGCATATTGATGTATATATATATATATATATATATATATATATATATATATATTGCATCCGCTTAACGTCTCCGTCTTCATGCTTGGATAAGAATGATGACGCGCCTAAAAACAGTGTTTAGCTCTTCTTACGATTGGACTTCTCCCCATTGCCTCACATTACTTCGTGCCTGTTACCCTCAACTACAACTGACCTTATTGATTTATGCGTCAAATCCCTCCTCATCGTAGTGACCAGCCTAAATTTAAGTAAGCAGACGATGTCCTAAGGGAGGATTGGTGAGTATTTATGCGTGGCGGAGGAATAGGAATTTGGGCGAATTCCAGACGAGAGATATTAAGGGAAAGTCTTTTGGCTATGACGGGTCAATCTGCGGACTATCCTCGATGGGTCAGAGAGATGTAGAAGCGAGGATCCTGGGAGAGCATCGATGACATCCGAGAGGCGTTCTCCAGTCCCTATTTTCAGGATTTCTAGGCGACTCCGAAAGGATCTAATGTAATAGACCACTAAATATATAAAATTATTTTATTGAAGTTCCATCGGGGTCCCTTTAAAGCAAGTAAAAATTAATTTACAAATTAATTTTTGACGGGGTAGGCAGATTCTCTAAAACATGCCATTGAAAGTTTCTGAATTAGTACTTCGTCAATAAAAATGATGAGCGAGGAGTGAACAAAACTCCACTGTAGAATAGAACAGGATTGGATTAACTTAAAGGAGAAAAAACTGTCGCTTACGAAAGGACAAACCTGCGGCAGGACCGGCATGCACGCAGCAATGTATAACGGATTCTAAACGGACATTGTCAGGGCAGAAATAAATGTCGGCCTTGAGGGGTCAATTACGCGGGTCAGGCAGGACTGACCTGCATGCGCTTTTGTATAAGGGATTCAAACGGACATCTTCAGGGCAGAATTTATACACCGGATTAGACCATTCGCGAGAGGAACCCAGACGCGATCAGTCAAAGTTCGCTTCGGATTCAGCCGACAATTGGGGAGGGGAGGTACGACCAAACTACTAGTAGACGGTGAATACTGAGGCTTCCACCGTTAGCGTCGGCAGGCTGCTTGTGGTCGAAATGAGGGTGGGAGTGATAGAAGTGGATTTTACAACTAATTTAAAACAGGAGTTTCTAATGGTATGATTGAGGGTTACCACTTGATCTGTCACTAAATTCTAGGAGGACCCTTCTTTTATTCAAGAAACTGAGTGTTCGCGAATGAGACCGTTAAAAGTGTCTTTCTACATTCCGGTGTAAGGTGTTTACGTAATTTCTTTTTGAATACCGATAACTTAACGATTACCTAATTTCTGGCGACAGATTATTCCATAGAAAGGCATATTTGGAAGCAAAAAAGAGGGAGCGCTTAGATGTAGTACAAAGAGGCGGCGGAATCACCATGCCGGAGTTGCGCGTGGCATAAGACCGATCTCTCGAAATGAGAGTGTCAATGTGCGGAAGATTGGAGCTAGAGTAAGTGTGAAAAAGGAAGCAAAGGCCAGCTTCGAGTCTTCTGACCAACAAAAACTTAATGTTCGCCAGCTGACATCTCTGAGTATAAGAAATACCGGACGAAGCTTGAGAACACAGTTTCCGGATGAAAACCCTCGGAACATTGTCTATTTTATAGCGGTCACAGGTGTCCATTAAATCAAAGAAAGGACAGCAGTGTTTGAGGACTGGAAGAACAAACATTTGATAAGGTCTTCGCTTCATTTCTGGAAGGAGAATTCAAACAATATGAACCCACATATCTGTGCGGCCTTGGCTGAGATTCGCTCTGTATGAGGTGATAAAATAAGTTTATTTGTATAACTTAAACCCAGGCACTTTATGGTGAAGCCTTCTGAAAGTTGGTTATTCTGAAAAATAAAGAGACCGGGAAGGTTGGCAGCACCAAAAGACATGAAACTACACTTGGATGATGAAAATTCCATCTGCCATATTGAACCTCATCTGCTTCAGCAAACACTAACAGTGTCCTTAGAATATGAGTAAACACATTTGAGGTCATCGGCATAAATAAGTTTGAGAATTTCTGAGTTTAGTCGAGATGTCATTGATGTAAATAAGGAAGATTAGCGGACCCAGAATAGTGCCTAGACGTCCACCACTCGTAATCGAGTGAGGTATCGAGTAGCTATTACCGACCATGGCTTTCTGATATCCATTGGATAGATAGGACCTGATGAAGTCAAGTAGAGGCGGTCGGATGCCGAGAGCTTCCAATTTTACCAAAAGACGTCTATGGGGCTACTTGTCGAAGACTTTGCTGAGATCAAAATAGATAACTACCACTGACTTCTGTTCATTACGAAGAAAAGTGATTGGGTTAGGAAATGTAAAGTGGCAAGTTTCGCAGTATCGTTCAGGTAAAAATCCATACGGACTAGAGCTCAGAAGCTGATCGGCTAGACAGAAGTCGAGAATTTTATTTAAAAATAATCCTTTCAAGAAGTTTTGCTGGAGACAGTGTTTTGTGCACGCCCCGATAGTTATTTACATCGGACCGGGATCCATACTTGAAGACAGGAATGAGGATTGAAGCCTCCCGTGTTGCAGGAAAGAATCCCTTTGAAATATAAACCAAGAATAAATGACTAAACAATATGGGAAGGTTAGATGTTTGTTTAATAATCGAATTTGTAATCCTGTTCGTTTCCAAGCAGTGTGCGTTTTCCAAGCGGCTTATGTGTTTTTATAATGAGATCTGAGGAGACATCGATTGTACTCAGTATCCTATCTGAAAGTGAACGAAAGAAGGGGACTGGTTCGGACGCAGTATTGATGTGTTTTGCAAAGAATGCACTAAACAACTCCGTCTTGTCAGTGTCATCGATTAGAAGGATTTTGTTATCATTTAGCTGGATTGGAAGTTCGTGACCACACTTAGAGTAGGATCGATGACGGAAGATGTTAGCGACGGATTTGCGAGGGTTCGAGTCACTGGGGGCAAGTGATTCTCTTTGACTGTCGCGCGCTTGGCGCATTCTTGAGGCCATTTCAAAAATCTCTGTGATTCTAAGATGAACGGATAAAGAACTAGTGGATAGGTCACGCAGCTGCTGTCTCAACTTTTTACTCTGTTGCAAAAAAATGAGGAACAAAGGAATCTGAAGCATTAGACTTGAGATATGTACGCGGTACAAACTCTAGGATGTCCTTGGAAATATTGGAGACGACATCACAAAGAATGGTTGCATCGTTACGGGAGAGAAAGCCACACCATCCAATGATCTAATATGTTTATTTATTCAGTCGTTATCGACGCAATCGTAGTTTGGGTAAGTCTGAACTGTGGTGGTTTTTTTGAAATGGCAGGCGGTAAGCAACAAAGAATTAATACCTGATCACTATCAAAGAGGTTCTTTTTTTAAAGCAACAAATGGAGGGGCAATGTCATTGGCAAAGAGTAGATCTAAAATGTGATTATTTTTTGTTGGAAAGCGCAGCAGTTGGAACCAGTCAAAAAAATTGGCAATATCCTGGAAGGGCTGGAATGCAGGTTGACAGATATCGGAAACCCAGTCTATTTCAGGAAGGTTAAAATCCCCCGTGATTATTTTAACATCGAAAGCAGCTTCCGAAATTAATTTAAAGATTTTGCAGAGTTGTGAATCATCAGTGACTGAAGAGTTTGGGGGATTGTAGATACAGCCATTAATTGCCTTTCTTTGCGGCGAGAGAATAACAGACGTAAAACGGAAGTTTCGCGTGACATCCAGGTAATAGGGAGAGTGCTTTAGGTAGGATTTAAGATAAAGAAGACTACCACCCCCGATCCTAGGCGTGCGGTCTTGACAGCAAAAATCGGAGTTATCTATAAGAAGCACAAAGTCAGGAATTAGAGAATGGGCCCAACATTCTATTATGCATATAATATCAGGCGTTATTTCGAGAGCAATGGCTCCGATTTTGGCCATGTTGTTTATAACAGACCTGGCATTCAGTAATATAATATCTAGGCTATTGTCGACGGTATTTAGAAAAAAAAAACGGAAGCGGATATGTAAGCTGTGGATAAATGATGCTTGAAGAGAGAGCACCAGCTTGTCTAGAGTTATTGAAGTACGGGGAGTAAGCAAGTGAATGCTGAGCATGAGACCTTAAGTATGCGGAGATAAAATTGTCGTAAATTGGAATGCAGGGGGAGTTAGAACAAGGATAGGCTTGTTGGTAGTTAAATTATGGAGGAGGAGGGGGGGGGCATAGCCTGGACTGTTATACTCAGACCCTATTGATTCCCAGACTGTTCCTTCACCAAGTTCCCAGGACACTATACTATGACTAGCATCGGAGGCTAGCCCGGATTGTTGGGATCGTAAAGTGTGGTTAGAGTATGAGGCTAGACTCTTAGTTCAGACTGTTCCTTCACCAAGTTCCCAGGACACTATACTATGACTAGCATCGGAGGCTAGCCCGGATTGTTGGGATCGTAAAGTGTGGTTAGAGTGTGAGGCTAGACTCTTAGTTTGCATTTTGGAAAACCATATTCCACTCATTGTATTCGCACCATCTTCAACTAATCTAGCACGCGATGTAATCTGGAAAATGTCACCAATTCCGAACTACGCCAATTCGGCACAAGTCCGATTGTTAATAAACTGGCAGAGGAATCAAAGATGGCGTTAAAATACGCCATCGGCTGCACATACCCATGTCGAAATTTTGACATCAGGAGGATATCGTATTGTTACTGAGAGCACTAGTACTCAAGACAACGTTGTTTTGTATCAAAAATTTGTGTAAAAATTCCGACGCAGGTGAGATTCGAACTCACGCGGGGAAACCCCAATGGATTAGCAGTCCATCGCCTTAACCACTCGGCCACCGCGTCACGGCCTGTGCGCGCTTAAAAGTGCATCACTAATTTCTTGCAATTCCTGCTGCATAATGTAGATTAGTAGCAATCTTCGTCACTCCTACGTATAGCAAAACAATAGCAGTTAATTTATATCCACCATATGTCGAAATTTCCATAACATTATACTACTTATAGCTCTTTCAGGCATCCGAATGTGTGCTTCTACAGGAGGGCGCGACCGAAGCAAGTATTTTTTAGCCACTTTACTACTAAGCAAATTCAAGGAAGGTTTATCGTCGTCCAAGTTAATGCAATCTACCATCCTTTTATAAGTCTCAAAGGGGATCCGATCTGTGGTATTATGACTCCCACAATAATTAATGCTTTGGAACTTGTCCTTTCAATCTTCCTCTATGGGTGAGCTCTCGGTTGTGTATCATCACCGTTCCTCTGGTTGATTCATCTCGAATGATGCTCTAAACATTAGGTTACATCGCCGACTACTCGCTACCGTAGGTGTGGCTTTGGCTGGCTGATTATCCCACTCTTTTCAGCCCATCAGTATCTTGACTTTCGGTGGACGGAAGGCGAACTGAGTGCTCCAGACACTCAAATTTTGACCGTCGTGCATTACGAGGCACTGATGAGCCACCGTCGAGCCATCTTCATCACTCCTAATCAGTTCAGTTTATTTGAAACTGCCAATTTGTCACAAGCAACGGAGGTATATCAAAAGTTGGGAACGGCAATATCAAACTGCTGCAGAACGATTATCGAACCTCTACAGACAAGCAAAATACTTCATTTGTTAGAAACACTGGCACTGTTTTTGTGAGTCTCCAAAGGGGTCCCTAAATCCGACCTGACATCACATCTCCCACAGCCACTAATGCTTTCGATTTCATCCTTTCTATTAGAGCGAGTACGCGTATGCTGTCCTTTAAACGCATTCCAGGTTCCCCTGCATTCGCAGCGCGCTGTAATTTGAATGTTGCTTTCCCTTCGGAAGCTGTCAGAAGCCTCCAGCAGTTATTCCCACTGACCCAGAAAACTGCTCAGACTACCCATCCCACTGAAACGACCAATTGGAAATTGTCAGAAGCGGTTAAAACCTATCGAATATATTTTTATTAAAAAAATGGAGATGGCTAAACGGAAGACTTAGGATCATAACAATGCCGTTAAATGACGCTTCGTAAATGATTGGATTCAAGTGACAATCGGGAAACAGAATATTCCCCGACTGTGCCTAGTGAGTGAACATTTTATCCATCTCGCAACAGGTTATTCTGGTCGTCAGTTACGCACCCCTTCACCTCTTTCTCTCTCCCCACTAGTGAACGTCGACGACCTCCAGTTGAATTATCTGACGCAGAGGCGGACAGCCGAGCGACCCTCATGAAGGACTGGACTTGCTATCAGTGGTCCCTGGTGCGACAAGAGCGAGCCAAACTTGCCTCAGTGCAGGCAGCCCAGAAGCGAGCCCTGCGCCTCCTATCCGACACTTCGCCCCGTCTCTACCTGGCAGCCATTCAACCCTGTTTAGGCGCGAACGGTGATCTGCCAATCCGCTTTGCGGGTCCTTATGCCACTCCGCCCCTACCGACAGACCTCTATGAAGCACCGGACGGTGAGCGTGTGGACACAACGCACACCTTTGACTATGAATTTCAACTTGACCGCAAGTTCATTGTGGACGCCAAAAAGAGCAAGTTCGTCTTGATCAAGGGCATTAGTGTTCCAAAAGCTGTGGACTCGTAGAGCTAGTTGGATTCGTCTACTTTCTTAACACCTCTGCGCATAACCCCCTCTGGCTGAACTTTCATCTGTTAAGTTACCTTCTGCTTCCTTGCCTCGTTTATGCTCGTGGTTTTTAGCAATAAGTATATTCGGTCTCTCCTTTATTCAGATTTTTTACTGGATCGCTCTCTGAAGATGCCGTAGGACAGTTACCCGGGACTAGCCTTTTACAGAATAATCTCCTCGACCCGCCAACAACTGATTTATACTGGATTTATTGATCCTTTAGCCTGTCTTTCTGAACGGGAACGGCGTGGGCAGTGATATTGACAGAACGAATAAATTTATGCAGACACCTGCGGACACTGTTCGTCAGCTTGTTTGGACTTCGAGTTCAGTAGACCTGCCTTAGATAGTGGAGTAGTTTTTGAAGGTCGTTTTAAACTTTGCTGTTGGCTGAACGTGAGTTTTGACTCCACTGGCAAACTAGTGCAAGTGTCAGACCTTCTCAATCCGGTTGTGGATGATTAGTCCGGTCTGAACTCCCTAGTGTCGACGGTACTTTCCGATTACTGATTATCTGTCATTAATAGAAATTCTGCTTAAAGCGGAAGGCCTTCATTCCGCCCTGCAGTTAAGAAAGGTCCATAAACCACACTTGCATGGTACGGTAGGCCCCCCCCCCCCCCCTCCACATTGGATTCAATTGACAGAACACTGAGCGTAATCCCTAGCCGGGCCCGCAGGCAACTTTCAGGTCTCGATATAACTGGCTAATGAAAACCGGCGACCCCAGCTTTGCTGCCATTGTCGATGAAACTCCATCTCCATGTTTGCCTCTCAAAGTTGTCCCAAACCTGTGCGTATGGATTGCTGACTTGATTCGCGAGGGTCCCTGACGAGGCATGTCGAGTTGTCGCGTCTTACCACCAGGCTACATCAGGCGCAGATCCCGGTTGCTAGGACATATCTTGGACGGATGGAGGTGCCACGTTGCGCAGCGCTTGGTATTTTGTGCGATTCAGTGTTTGTTGTGAAGCAAGGCGTCCCAGGCAGCTTCTGGGCTGGAACTTAGGAGATTTTGACAGGAATCGTGGTCAGACCTAACGCATCCATTCAAGGACTTGCGTTGGCGTTGGCTCTAACCATCTTGTCAAGTGCGTGGTAGTCGCGGGTTTCATTATGTGCGCGCCCCTCCCCCAAAATAACGACAATCCGTCAGCGCCTGTCTGTCTTGATCCTTATTCAATGTGTGCATTTTCGTGAAAAGTTGAAAAAATAAGTTGCTCGACAAAAAGTGCCAGCATCGAGAAACAGTACCGCTTTCGTCCCGTATGAGATCCGACAGATTCGAGCAAAAATAGCTACCTTCCCCAGGTACACCTCAGTTTGATCTAGCCACTGTGATGAAGTTGAAGGAGCACTACTTCCTCGTCTGCTTATTCCGTTGTGAGGAGGGTTCTCGTTATCGCAAAACCAGACCGACATGTTTAACACGCTCTCCTAGCCTACCGTGTGTGCGAATTGGCAAGTCTATGATGAACGACCATGTTTGGGAGAGTATATAGTAAAACACAACCTACTTAAACACGTATATTAGGCGTTCTCTGTACGTCGTAAATAGCAAGGGATCCTCACTAGATCCTTACCGTAATTTGTTATAGGGGTGCATTTCAAATAACGTCTGCCAGAATCCAATGTGACCGCATGATGTCATGGTTGGTTATGTAACGAGAAGTCAGATGATAGCTTCCCAGTCGTATGTGAAGGAGTCTACGATAAGCGACCCGATTCACACGATGCTGCCATACGTGCCGTAACACAGCCAATGGTAGGCAATGCTAAAACGAAGGACATGATCCGCAAAAAAGAAGTAAAGCACGACGGCCGTTTTCAACTCTCTGAGCTAAAGCCATGGTGGGTTATACAACGGAAAGTCAGATGACAGCCTCCCAAACGAGTGTGCAAATCTACGATGTACGACCATGTTTGGGCGAGTATCGATTAAAACACGACCTACTTAAACCCGTATAGTACTCGTCCTTCGTGCGCCGTAAACACTTGGAGATCTTCCCTAGATCCTTGCCGGCATCTGTTATAGGTGTGCATTTTATATGACGTCTGTCAGAATCCAATGTGACCCCCGTGCTGGTCCAAAGCATTTACCGCATGGCTCGCTCTGGGAGCCACTTGAAGCCTCGCGGGGTTTTAGGGGGTTCGGCGGGCTGCTGCTGGCAGGTAGGTAGCATGTTGCTTGCACGCAATAATATCGGACGTGTGTGTTTAACGTCCGAATTAGTGAGTTGGGTCATTTGAATGCAGCAAACAATTGACGCGAATCCAGAGTGAAGACGATGAGACCGCGTGTCTGTGAAAATAGCCGGCACCCTTCCCTCACATATCCACCGACTACCTCGCCACACCTTTCGTCCAATTATCCAACACATTCACGCTCTCTGTCGACATCTTCCACGGCCCTCTCCCGCAGCTGCCCCCAGCATTGCATTTCCCACCGGTTATTAATCAGCTATGTTGGCGCCGCCTACCCACCCAGACGGAACATTGCCTCCTTCTGTCACCCTCACACACCCTTGTATCGTTTATCGTCTTCCAATTCACTTAACTCCCTGTTTCTAGCATATACATTTCGTATCCGCTTAACGTCCCCTCTTCTTGCTTGAATGAGAATAGTGACGTGTCTAACAACCCTGTTCAGCTCTTCTTAAGACAGGACTTATCCCCAGTGCTTCATGCTACCTCGTGCGTGTTATCCTCAACTTCAACTGACCTAAGTGAGTTATGCGTCAAATCCCTCCTTCATCGTATTGACCAGCCCAAACGAAAGAACGCAGACGATGTCCTAAGGGAGGATTGGGGAGTATTTATACGTGGCGGAAGAATAGGAATTTGGACGAAGTCCGGACGAACGAAAATTCTTGATAAACCTTTGACGAGGCCGGGTCAATCTGGGGACGATCCTAGACAAGTCAGGGAGGTGGAGAAGCGAGGAGCCTGAAAGAGCATCGACAGCATCCAGGAGGCGTTCTCTAGTCCAAGTTTTGAGCATCAGCTCTCGTCTCTATTTTCAGGATTTCTAGGCGACTCCAAAAGGCTCAAATAGAATAGACCACTAAATAAATGAAATAATTTTATAAAAGACCCATACGGGTCCCTTCAAAGTAAGTAAAAATATTTTTTCAGATTAATTTCAAACGAGGTAGACAGAATCTGTACAAGATACACTTCATAGTTTCTGAATTAGTAGTCCGTTAATAAAAATAATGAGCGAGGAGTGAACAAAACTCCACTGTAGAAAAGAACATGATTGGATTAACTTAAAGGAGAAAAAACTGTCCCTTATGAAAGGACAAAACTGCGGCAGGACCGGCATGCACGCAGCAGTGTATAACGGATTCTAAACGGACATAGTCAGGGCAGAAATAAATGTCGGACTTGAGGGGTCGATTGCGAGGGTCAGGCAGGACTGACCTGCATGCGGTTTTGTATAAGGGATTCAAACGGACATCTTCAGGGCAGAATTTATACACCGGATGAGACCATTCGCGTAAAAAGTGGCAAGACGTGAGGAACCCAGACGCAATCAGTCAAAGTTCGCTTCGGATTCAGCCGAGGATTGGGGAGGGGAGGTACGACCAAACTACTTGTAGACGGTGAATACTGAGGCTTCCGTCGTTAGCGTCGGCAGGCCGCTTGTGGTCGAAATGAGGGTAGGAGTGATAGAAGTGGATTTTGCAGCCAATTTAAAACAGGAGTTTCTAATGAAGCCCGTTTGTGCACAACCTTTCAAAATCCTTAGACCCCTGCCAGCACCAGCCCCGCCTAGCCTCGCCTGGCCCCCTCAATAATGGCGGGGCTAGAGGGGGCCATGAGGGGGCTAGGCGGGGCTGCGGAGGGGGCTGTGGCGGGGCATGCAACGCGATAGCCCCGCCTAGCCCCGCCAGCGAAAAAAAAATGCGCAGGGGACGCCACATCCCCGCCCACTTTTGGCACCACTTTAAAATATCGTCCTGTATACCGAGTCCCCTTAGACGCAGTGCCTCACTGTTCCCACAAGTTACACGTCGGAAGCCACCCTGCGTACGTAGAGTACTACGTACGGTATTGCATAGTACTCGCAGTGACCCCGCCGTACACGTGCCCACTAATCGACAGCCAATATCAAATACACGCGACGCAAATTCATGTGAATGAGTTATATATTGTATAAACGAAAAAGGAATTGGAAAATATGTACAATCATAATAAATGTCAGTGCCAGTATATACATGGAATGCAACATATGTTATGCCATTCAGTTGTGCGTTCCAAAAGTCCCCGCTTCGACGGCTGGTGCTTCAGTGATAGCCAGAGTAATTACGCTTCATAATTGCTTTCGATATTCAGTAACAAACGATAAACAATTTGTATAAGTGGGCTACGAACACCAAGGCTAAATATACATACATAGACATACAACTCGACTACTTGAACTGGCTGGTGATTAGATACCTAAACAATTAGCATAATATACATAAATGAACTAAGACAACTATCAAGAGCATGAAAACAGCATTGGCTGACTCACGATATTATCTGCAATCGATTGTCAAATATACGAATAAATAACAGACACAGATTCTAATCCGATGGACAAATGAGAGTTTACGCAATGAGGGACTTAAACAAAACCTCAGTATACTGTGCTGATCCGCAGCTACATTCAGTGGGCGTAAACGGATGCTTTCTCCATGATTTATAAGCCAATTTTGATAAATAAGCTCCTTTTAATGCCAAAGAAGGTACAATGAGTGGTGCTTTTGAAACATATCTTTTGATGCAAATACGCTTCAAAATGCTTCAAACCAGAGGGGGCTGTGGCCCCACCCAGCCTCTTCCAGCCCCGCCTATGAAGGGGCCATGTGCTGGCAGGGACTCGAGATAAGTTGAAATTCATTTATAACTGAAATATTTGACATATTTCTGCGTCAATTTTTATTAGCTGTCGAAAATAACACATAAATCCATTACACTCTCCCCATTTAACCATGACTGATGTTATGTTTGCTGCCGACAAAGTAGATCTTTCGGCCATCGTCCGTTTACATAAGTTCATCGAGAAACGTGAACATATTTTTAGGATTCTCGATTCACTAACAGACTCAAATAGATTCACGAACAACCTAACGAGCCTACCACAAAATGAATCGATTATACACTTAGTTTCGTCAGAAGTCGCGGATAGATCGAAACGCAGGCTCAATTTAATTATCCGTAATATACCCCACACTGTTTATCCGATGCCATCAATTCAAAATTTTATACATTCGTGTGGCTTAAATATCAGAGTAGCTAACACTAAAAGACTTCACTCCAGAAGCAAAAACAAACCCGTCTTAGTAACATTCTACTCACAGGCGGAAGCTGAGATTGTCCTACAAAATCCCGAAGTAAACAGAAATCTGCGGAACCTAAACTCGTTTATAGGCCCAGATTTGACACCTATGCAAAGACTAAACTACGGGAAAAAGACACCAGCTACAAATAAGATAATCAGCACTCCGGTCCCTCAACTGAACCTTTAGCCACTACTTATACTTCTAGCACTAATAAAAAGAAAAACACAGGCCAGCGTAAACCAAATGATAAACCCACAGCCCCCGCAGAAGGACTTCCAGCAGTCTGACTCTAGTTCTCATGATAAAAAACGCGCAACTGCAAAAACAGTTAGAACTACTGGTCAGAAACAAACGAGGAAGGCACAACAAAATAACAACGCTCAACCAGAACAAAACGAGGATGCAGATCCCGGACCGAGTCATGTGACACCCTTAGATAGCAGTATAAGTTTTACTACATCCCCCAAGACCGATCAGTCAGTACTAGAAAACGACTACCAAACAAGACACATAAACCAAAAGGCCTTACTAAGCACACCAACACAACCAAAACGCCCTAGGTATGTTGACATAACAAATAGAAGCCCACCAAACTCTAACCAAAAATAAACAAGCTTCTATAACCGCATCTCGACTCCCAAAAATCCACCTGCATGGCATAGGAATAAGCCAAATCACTCTAGCATTCCAAACTCCTTACCACCTAATTACAACCCTTCAAATTACTTTGGCCTTTACACCTCCCCAACTGAAACTCCATTTAGGTACAATTACCACCTAGTTAACGCACCTCCCCATATGTACCCTCAGTCTATACACACTCACACTACGCCATACGCATCACTATATCCTCCGAGAATCACACACCTACCTCCATTTAGTCCATCACTCACTCAAAGTACCCCCAGAAATCATTTTTTCACCAGAGCCCACCTCTTGCATATCCGACATCCTAAAGATAGCTCTTATAAATTCCAGATCGATTGTCAACAAAATATCCCAACTTAGGACTTTTGTTGAAATATATAACCCCGATGTAATTTGCATTACAGAAACATGGGCAAATGAGCTTATATCGAATGCTTCACTATATGTCCCAAATTATAATTTCTATCGACAGGACCGTGTTAGTAAACGAGGCGGAGGTTGTCTTATCTACATCAAAACTAGCATTGAGCAAAGTGGTATTGATGTCCCAACCGAAACCTTTTCTGGAGAAGCGTGTTTTGCCACAATAAAATCTCATGCCCAGGAAAACATACTAGTTGGATGCCTCTACTCCCCTCCAGAATGTAGTAGTGATGACACAAGCCTCAACCTCTTAATAAGCAATATAGCTAACATAAAAACTGAATATAAGATAATTACAGGCGACCTAAACCGCCCAGAAATAGACTGGGTCGAATTATCAGCGCCTACCAGGCACGAAGAATTCTTGTCTTCAATTATCTTTAATAACTGGACACAGACAGTTGACAAACCCACCCGAGGAAACAATATACTAGACGTTATTTTCACCAACGATATCTGGCCTCTCTATATGCACTACGACTGCGCAACCTTTGAAAGTGACCACAAAGCAATAATATCAACACTCCCCTTAAACGGAAAACTAGCAATTTTAATAACACCCGCCTAAACCCAAAAAAACTTGACGAGGACTCCATGAACAACTATATTAGATCATTGGACTGGAGCCCATATCTTCTTACAACATCCCCTATGGAAGCAGTTAGCCTATTGTACTCTGTCCTATTTGTAATTCGAGATACCTTGATAGACAAAAGCCTCCCGTATAAGAAATCACCAATCCCGAACTTCCCTTTAACTAAACTAAAAAAGCTACAAAAACAGCTACGCGACCCCTCTGTGAGTTATTTTTCCACACTTCGACGAATTAGGGAATTTCACGACCTAGTCACGAAAATGAAAACACAAAAGATCATAGCAGCAGAACTTCGGGCACTAGGATCCCCCGAACGAACAGCTCCAATGTTTCAGAAACTAATGAGCAATCATCGACAGTCAGGACCACGAACTATTATTAATGAATTAGGGCAAGTCATAACCAATGATAAACAAATAGTAAAGTTATTCAACAGATACTTCTCAGCGAACTACACAGCCGAAGAGGGAACCATCCCGCAACCGACCGAGATGACTGAACGCATCCTTAGTGAGATCCATTTTAGTGAAGAAACTGTTAATGTAGCTATCAAACAACTATCAAACTCCAAATCCTATCCGACAGAGAAAATCCCACCATGTACTCTGAAGCATATGACATATGCTCCAATACTCCTCTCTAAGTTATTCACCCTACTCCAGTCAAATACAATTTTTCCGGACATGTAGAAATACTCGACCATTCCGCCCATTTTTAAAAGCGGCAACCGATCTCATACCAAAAACTATCGTGATGTTCACTGAACACCGGCTTTAGCTAAAATCCTCGAGAAAATAGTATATAACCAATTGCTAGACCATCTCATCAACGCCAACCTCATTCCCTCCTCTCAACATGCATTGTTACCCAAAAAGTCATGTCAGCCCTGCTACCTTACTTTTGTGGAATTTGTTTCCAGCAATAGAGATGATGGAAACACAGTAGCTTCGATATACTTCGATCTAAGAAAGGCCTTTGACAAAGTCCCCCATAAAAGACTACTGATAAAGCTAAAGAGTCATGGAATTAGGCCACCCCTTCTTGATTTTCTTAAATTTTATCTTCAAAACCGATACCAGGTGGTGCAAATTCGAAACGTCGTTTCAGAACCATCCCCTATTACCAGTGGAGTACTTCAAGGCACTATCCTAGGCCCCCTTCTATTTCTTAAATATATTCACGACTTATCGTCCATATCTGTCTCAGCTAAGACGTTTTTATATGCGGACGACCTTAAAATTGCATGTGCATATAACGGGAATACATTAGCCAATATTCATAGAACAATTGAAACTGATCTCAGAAAATTCAGCGAATGGAGTAGTCAGTGGCAGATGCCTTTTCAGTTTATTTCAGTTTATTTGGTAAGGATAATAGGCAAAGCCTTTGAAAACCCTATTGATTACATGTCAGCTCGTTAGAATAACTGTACATGAACAAAAAATGTTCACTATTAAAACAGTACTTGGTTCATTTGAGTAGCATTGTCTCAGAGAAAATATTTGTCTGGACCAGGGGTATTAGTTCAGATTCAGACCGTCGAGGGAAATCAAGGGACACAAATAATCATCCAAGC
>CACRXP010000410.1:471216-550326 GCA_902702965.1 Spirometra erinaceieuropaei | reverse complement strand
GTCCTTCTCTCATTCTTGTTCCGAATTTTATGTGCTGAATGAGGTATTCATTCAGGGAGAGCTGTAGTAGCTTGTGATCAAATGACGTGGACGGGGCGTTTGTTAGGGGAATGTTCCAGTCTATTCCTGGAGCGTTGAAGTCGCCCAGAAGAAGTAAGTTTTCACCCGAAAAATGCCATCTCCTGATATTTGGCCGTCAAAAACTTCCCCCCATAATATTCGAGGATGATGAAATAACAGAGGACCAATCTGTAAAAGATTTAGGACTCAGCTATACAAATACCCTTGATTTATCTCCCCACGTCCAACAAATATCACCGAAAGCCACTCGCCTGTGTGGATTCATATGTAAAAATTTCACCTCTAATGCACTAAGAATACAACTGTTCAAAATGTATGTTTTACCCCTCCTAGATTACTGTTCAATTTTCTTCGGCATAATGCCCTCAGACGGCCGAAAGGAACTAGAAGGCATTCAGAGACGGTTTACTAGATCTTTGTCTAGAAGTGATGGCATCCAGGGTTCATACTTAGAACTATATCACAAATACGGTCTTCGACCACTCTGGATCAGAAGACTTCAAAATGGTCTAAACTTCCTATTCAAGGTCACCCACGATCAAGATATTCTCAAAATGAATTTACTTACCAACCAAAACGCCCCTCGAAACATCAGAAATAGCGAGGATATTATAAAGATTCCCAAATTCACAAAGTCTCAACGATCAAATTTCTACACCATAAGACATGCGACTATCTGGAATTCTCTTCCAGGTTATATCCGGAAAAGTCGAACCCTAATCGAATTTAAAATAAAAACTAAGAAATTCCTTTCAAATAACAATACACATTTATTTTTGAATAAGATAGGACATTTTTCAAGTCAATTTTTCGATATTGAATTTGGTCAAAAAGAGCTCTGATGATGCCAGCCGATTAAAAAATACCGGAACATAGAACTAAAAATAATCAAATTTATAAAAGAAAGCATCATTGATAAACATAGAACAGATAATGATATTCTTCTGTTTTCCTCCCTTTCTCGATTTCATAAGCTATGTCACCTGACACTAAATATCCCTTATAAAGCTAATAAAAATATACCCTTCGATAAAACCCTGCACATTAGTCGTGCGTATGTGTATATTAAAGCCATATTAAACATATATAGAACTATATTAGGTCATAGTAAACAGTCGACCACTACTCCTATAATTTCACATTAACAAGAACAATATGATACATGGTTTAATTGTATTTTGGCAGTTTTGATTGTGACTTACCATTGAATGCTTCTTACTTCTGATATAAATTCATCTTTTCCAGCTCGTAGTCCAGACAACTATGGTAAGCCTCCTGAAAAATACGTAGAACTGTGCGACCGCCCCCTTACAGCTGGCCAGATAGACTGTAGGAAACTCTAGAATGCCAGACCACGTGCGGCGGCCATCTTGGAGAAGGTTCTAGAAAGCGCGCCCCGTAAGGGTCGCGCCCGTCGAACTTTCCTTTATTTATACGCCAGGCTGTTATTCGCAATTTGGCTTCTTACAAAAAGTATGCATATAATTAATTATTATAGCCCTAAATTTAGGCAAAATAGCCCTGGTCTAAGTTTTTTTTAACTTTCCATCCCCAACCTACCCTTAACCAATCAACGATGGCGACCCAACCTTGATGACTTCCGCCCTGGAAAAGCTATAAATACGGGCGAGGATTAACCTCCGGGAACCCCATGGCCGGCCGCGAACCTTCGGACGTGGGACCTCTGTCGCTGTCTCCGTTGAATCCCCGTGCCTCCGCCAATCCCGCTGGACAATCTCTCCTTGCCCCAGTCTATTTTTGTAATTAGGTTTCCCTTCTTTAGTTTCTTATTGTACATAGGCCTTCAAGTATTTAGGAGTTGCCAAAGCCTTACTTCATTGGGCCGTCTCTCGTACTGATAGTTGGGCTCGTTATAAGACTGACAACCAGCAACTAGAGCAAACCGAAATTTACCCAGCAGGAAAATAATTTCAAGGTCAGGCCGATATCAAAGTTCTTCAATTGCCATGAAGGACATATTATTGATGCCCCCGAAAACTATCAAACCGCAAACTTCAATTTTTATTTTGTACATATCGTTACTTTTTGAAAATTTTGTTATTATTTGCCCTTAGAACTGGGGTTTTATTTAACTTAAAACAAACTCTCAATTCGCGCTCTTTTGGCTAACCAGACACCCGAAGCAAATGAAGTCAAAGTGCAGTTGAAATTGACGAGTTTGTTTAAGGTTTTTTTCCTGAGTTCAAAGGGGCCTGACAGTGCCCAAGGGGCGCTACAATAAACCTATTCTATTCTATTCTTTTATATATAATTGAGGGGTACCACTTGATCTATCGGACCGGGAGTATTTATACGTGGCGGAAGAATAGGAATTTGGACGAAGTCCGGAAGAACGAAAATTCTGGACAAACCTTTGACGAGGCCGGGTCAATCTGGGGACGATCCTAGATAAGTCAGGGAGGTAGAGAAGCGAGGAGCCTAGGAGAGCATCGGCAGCATCCAGGAGGCGTTCTCCAGTCCAAGTTTTGAACATCAACTCTCGTCTCTATTTTCAGGATTTCTGGGCGACTCCTAAAGGCTCAAATAGAATAGACCACTAAGTAAATGAAATAATTTTATAAAAGACCCATAGGGGTCCCTTCAGAGTAAGTAAAAATAATTTTTCAGATTAATTTCAAACGAGGTAGGCAGAATCTGTACAAGATACACTTCATAGGTTCTGAACTAGTAGTCCGTTAATAAAAATAATGAGCGAGGAGTGAAAAAATTCTACTGTAGAATAGAAAGTTATTGTACTAACTTTAAAGAGAAGAAACTCTCGCTTATGAAAGGACAAAAATGCGGTCAGGACCGGCATGCATGTAGAGCGTATAATGGATTTTAATCGGACATCGTCAGGGCAGAAATAAATGCCGGCCTTGAGGGATACGTATGCGGGTCGGGCAGGACTGGCACACATGTGGCATTGATGAGATGGAGCCGACAAAGACAAGGGAGACCGGAATGGCCATTTCTGGCTTATTAGCCGTCATCAGCCAGTCATACCCAACCCCAAGTGTGGATCACTTGAGGTTCGAACCGGGGACCTTTGGTCATGGAGTTTGACGCTGTACCATTGAGCCATGGGCCCGTTGTCCTGTCGGTTGTGATCGGGAATATTAATTATGACAGTGGGCGCACGCCGATCAGGTGACGGAACATGCTCGTTCCGTTGTGCCTTGGGGCTCATACTTAAACCCTCGAAGGCAGTCACACAGCGACTAATAGTAGACATTGATGAGATGGAGCCGACAAAGACAAGGGAGACCTGAATGGCCATTTCTGGCTTATTGGCCGTCATCAGCCAGTCATACCCAACCCCAAGTGTGGCATTGTACAAGGGATTCAAACGGACATCGTCAGGGCAGAATGCATACACCGGATGAGACTGTTCGCTTCCAAGAGGCCAGACGAGAGGAACCCACACGCGATCAGTCACAGTTCGCTTCGAGTGCAGCCGAGGAGGGTCAAGGAAGGTACGACAAAACTACTATTGGACGGCGAATACAGAGGGTTCCGCCGTGAGCGTCGACAGACTGCTTGAGTTCAAAATGAGGAGATGACATTTAGAACCGCGACAACCGTAGCTATAGAGAAGAAGTGCTAGCAGTGGATTTAGTAGCCAATTCAAAGCAGGGGTTGTAAAGATATAAGTGAGGGTTTCCACTTGATTTACCACTAAATCCCAGGAGGACCCTTCTCGGAGTCAAGAAGCTGAGCGTTCGGGAGTGAGACGGTTAAAAGTGTCTATATTTTCCGGTATAAGGTGTTAGCGTAATTTCGATTTGAATGCCGATAACATAGGCGATGATCTAATTTCTGGCGACGGATTATCCCAAAGGAAGGCATATATGGAAGCAAAATAGAGGGACCGCTTAGATGAAGTACAAACAGGCGGCGGAATCACCATGCAGGAGTTGCGCGTGACATAAGACCAATCTCTTTGAATGAGAATGTCAATGAACGGAAGATTGGAGCTGGAGTTGATGTGAAAAAGGAAGCAAAGGCCAACTTCGAGTCTTCTAACCCACAAAAACTTAATGTTCGCCAGCTGACATCTCTGAGTATAAGAAATACTGGACGAAGCTTGAGAGAACAGATTCCGGGTGAAAACCCTCTGGACATTTTCGATTTTATTACGGTCGCAGGCGTTTATTAAACCAAAAAAAGGACAGCAGTGTTCGAGGACTGGAAGAACAACCATTTGATAAGGTCTTCGCTTCATTTCTGGAAGGAAAAATCCTGCGATATGTTCTCACATATCTGTGCGGATTTGGCAGAGATTCTATCTGCATGAGGTGATATAGCAAGCTTATTTGTCTAACTTAGACCTAGGTCCTTTATGGTGAGGCATTCTGAGAGTGGGTTATTCTGAAAAATTATGGAACCAGGAAGTGTGGCAGGACCAAAAGACATGAAACTACACTTGGATGACGAAAACTCCATCTGCCATGTTGAACCCCATCAGCTTAAGCGTAGTAAATTGGCATGAATGTTTTCAACACAAACATTTGCGGTGTCCTTAGAATATGGGTAAACACACTTGAGATCATCGGCATTCGTAGTTTAAGTAAGTTTGAAGGGTGGTGGTCTTTTTTTGAAATGGCTGGCGGTAAACAAAAATGAATCAATTCGTGGTCACTATCAAAGAGGTCCTTTCTGATGGCAACAAAAAGAGGTGCAATGTCATTGGTAAGGATTAGATCTAAAATGTGCTTTTCTCTTGTTGGAGAGCGCACCAATACGAACCAATTAAAAGAATGATAATATCCTGGAAATGCTGGAATCTAGGTGGACAGATACTGGAAACCCAGTCTATTTTAGGAAGATTAAAATCCCCAGTGATTATTTTTACATGGAAAACAGATTCCGAAATTAATTTAAAGATTTGACGAAGTGGTAAATCATCACTGACTGAAGATTTAGGGGGATTATAGATACAGCCAATAATTGTCTCGCTTTGCGGCGAGAGAATAACAGATGCAAAGTAGAAGTTGCCCGCGAATGAGGAGATATCCAGGTAATAGGTTGAGGGCTTTATGTAGGATCTAAAGTAAAGAAGACAACCACCCATACACCTAGTTGTGCGGTCTGGACGGTAAAAATCGGAGTCATCTATGAGAAGGGCAGAGTCAGAAATTAGAGAATGGGTCCAAGATTCTGTAATACATATAATATCAGGTGTCAGTTCAAAGGCAATGGCTCTGATTTGGGCTATCTTGTTGATAACAGACCTGACATTCAATAATATAATATCAAATCTGTTTGGAACAGCAAGACTATTGTCGACGGTATTTAGAAGAAAAAATGTGTACGTGAATATGCAAGCTGTGGATTAATGATGCTTGAATATAAAGTACCAGTTAGTCTAGAGTTATTGACGTACGGGGAGTTAGCAGGGGAAGGCTGGGCAGGAGACCTTAAAGGATGTGGTGATAAAACTTTCGAGCATTGGAATGCACGGGGAGTTAGAGGAGGAGGAGGAGGAGGAGGAGGAGGAGGAGGAGGAGTCTAGAAGAAAGGTAGAGGCTGGTATGCCAAAGCCAGATAGCGAAGATAAAATAAAGCAAGACATGGCCAATAGGATCCTCAGTTCCGTTTTTATGGGCAGTTTGGCCCCAGTGAGATTACTGATAAGTAAAAAGAAATAGCCAATGAGTACACTAAAAGTTTACACTTAATCGGGTGAGAGTCGACAGGATTAACGGTCCCAGTGACATAAACCAATACTATTGGAGAATTGACGTGAGGAAATTGCGGGTTCCAGCCAATAGGAACTTCGACCGCTGTAAGTGGCAATTCTCTGGCTATCTTATTCAGATTGGAAAAGTTTAGAGATCCGGGAAGATTTTTAGAAGAAGAAAATTGGCTCTCCGGAACAGGTTTATTTAACTGCTGACGTTTCAAAGAACTGGGTCGGCTTTTCATTGTCAAAGCGTAAACTGCACCTAATCGATCAGAAAGTTAGATAGATAGATAGATAGATAGGTAGATAGATAGATAATTTTTATTAAAGACCCGTCGGGGTCCCATCAAAGCAAGTTAAAATAAATTAAAATAATAACTTAAAGTGGCAAGCTGTGTTGGCCGGCCTCATGCTGATCGATTTTTCTCTCTCCTCACGCTGCGTCGGCCTCTCAGGAAATGGTTGACGGGCGTTTTTGCCTGTGCGCTTTATGAGTCACCACTCCGTCGAGGGGAGCTGATTGGACTTTAGTCGGGCGGTCGGTCTGGCGGTTCCTGTTCTTCCTCACCGAGTAAGCTCAGCGTCGGGCTATCTCCGTGCTGTCTTCTTAAGTCCGGTGTGGTTGTTTGGTCCTGAGCTCTACGGTTGTGATGACGTAGGACTTTGTAAGCTGCAGGAAGGTCCAGATGCCTGTTGATAGAGTGGGCATCGGAGAACCACGCCTCGAGAGTTAGCCGTTCTATTTTTGTGTTGCCTCGGCCTAAGATGGTTGCCCTCTGGAGGTCAAAAGTATGCCCCGTTTCCCCAACGTGTGTTGCTAGTTGGGAGTTAGGGTCTAACCTCCGAGTGGCCGATTTGTGCTCTTGTAGGCGAGTTTGCAATTTCCGCCCAGTTTCGCCCACATAGTTGCAGTCACCCTCATTGCAATTTATATTGTAGATGACTGCTGAGGTTTCAGCGGGTGGCAATGGGTCTTTAGGTTGCATCAGGCGACGTCGAATTGTTGCTTGTGGTCTATGGGCTATGCCTACTCTGGTGGGTTGTAACAGTCGCGAGACCGCTTCAGAGACCCCTTTAACGTAAGGAATGGCCCTCCAGACTTCGGGTTGCTGCTCATTTGGCCGTTGTCTGGGCGCCCAACGTCTGCTTCTCTCGATGAAATGCCTGGGATAACCATTGGCTGCAAATAGGTCCACAAGGTACAATCGTTCGGCCCTTTTATCTTCTGGTGTGCTGCAGTGTGTTTCGACTCTTTGGAATAGAGTGCGGACACAACTACGTTTGTGAGACAGTGGATGGTTGCTGTTGAAGTGTAGGATCTGTCTCGTGAACTAGCACACATTGGGCAATCTTTGGCGCCATCCTTCCACAACGTCGTCGGTCTCTATGACTAGCATCGGGGACTAGCCCGCTTGTTGGGATTATAAAACAGTGGCAGGAGTGTGAAGCTAGATACTTAGTTTGGATTTTGAAAAATCCTATTCCACTCCTTGAATTCGCACCATCTTCAACTAATCGAGCACGCGATACAAACTGGAAAATGTCACCATTCCCGAACTAGACGCCAATTCGGCACAAGTCCGACTGTTACTAAAGTGGCACGGGAACCAAAGCGTGCGTTAAAATACGCCATCGGCTGCACATACCTATGTCGAAATGTTGACATCTAGAAGATATCGTATTGTTACTGCGAGCACTGGTACTTAAGACAACGTTACTTTTGAAATCAAAGATTTGTAAAAATTCCAACGCAGGTGAGATTCGAACTCACGCGGGGAAACCCCAATGGATTAGCAGTCCATCGCCTTAACCACTCGGCCACCGCGTCACGGCGCTTGCGTGCTTAAAAAGATTCTGTAAATTTCTCGCAACTGTGACTTAATTCATAACATGAAGTAGCAGCAACTGTCGTCACTTCTGCGTATAGGAAAACAATAGTTGTTATTTTTTATCCACCATCTGTCGAAATCTCCATCACATTATGCTACTTATAGCTGTTTCAGGCGTTCAGAATGTGAGCTCCTAGAGGGGGGGGGGGGGCGCGACCGAAAAATCCAACAGGTATTTTTAAACCAAGTTGTTAGTAAGGAAACTGCAAGGAAGGTGTATCGTTGTCCAAGCTAGCGTAATCCCTCGTTATTTTGTTAGTCTTAAAACGGATCCGACCTGTTCTATTGCAACCCCCACAGCAATTAATGCTTTTGAATTTGTCCTTCCAATCTTCCTCCACGGTGGAGCCTCCGATTGTGCTTCATTACCGTGTCTCGGTTTGCTTCGTCTCAAATGATGCTCTCCACATTAGATTGCATCAACGACTACTCACGGAGGCCAGTCGGTCACTCCACGCACAAACATGGACCGGGCTGACTGCGAGGTCTTAGAGGAATAGGTGGTTAGGTATCTTCCAAGCCATGGCGGCTTTCAGCGCACCGTGATAGTTTAAAGGCGTGTGAAATGGCCTACGGTAAGGAATATTTCCTGAGGGCTGACCTCTCTCTTTCCCTCTCCCATTCACCACCCCAGTGTTCAGACTGACCAACCATCTGATGCTGACATTGAGTGCAGGGGCTGACAGGACCAAAGACAGTTGCAGCAACCGCGACCCTACCCGGCTACATGCATTAGGTATGAAGCAGCTTGGCAACAGCGCCATATAAGTACCGCACCCCTTGGGGATCCACCACGCTCATCTGCGATCATGTCTAATTATGGGTTCGAGAAACCGAAACTTATTGAGAACAAAATTTCCGCTCCAGAGATCGCATCTCCTCCTCAAAAAAGGAAACCATTATAGCGATTAGGGCTTCGTCATATTCACCGTGCGGGCTATCGCTTAGGAGAACACTACCTTGCCGTATAGAGAATGGGTCAGATGTGGTTATGTAGCCTCAGCTGAAGTAAACAAACCCCATCCACCTGTAATACGGCACCGGTAGTTATAGGGGTTTTTACAGGTGGGGCTGGGGAACACACAGGCGACGAGGTCAAGTAATTGAATGCAAAAGAAAACCTATTTTGCATGCGCGGGTGCACTTTTAGGGTTGAGAAATCGCTGCCCATATCCTAACCTCCAAATTGAACCTAATTATTACCCCTAACCCCAACCCCAACAGTATTCTGTCCATCAGGTGGGACGACATAACCTCATCTTACCGGAGAATGACATTTCAACCGGCCCTTTACAGGGGCAGTAATTGCTAGGATCAGATCGTTCAAGCCGTTTGTTCAGTCACAAACTTTGATAATAATACGGAGAACGGAAAGGGACGCCTGATTTTCTACCTTGTGAGTGTTGCTCTCTAGTATATTTAGATCTCGTGTCCTTTAGGCAGCCCCACTTAAAAAAAGCTCAGGGAGTCCCAGCTTCATTTTTAATACTACCTTCATCTAAAAACCAGTCTAAATGGCCGAAATAGGAAGAATCTCGTTCCCAGTCCACTTATTTCATCTGACTCGGCTTCGGTCCCGTCCTCTTATCTAAGCCCTAAGGGTTTGAGTGCAGATGACATCAACTGGCGCACAACTAGGGAACTTGCTTATCTCTATTTAGTATCATAACTACTTCTTTGCCCATCCTTCAACAGCCAACACCACTCTAGCCCAAGTTTGCATGTCCCCAACCCCAAACAATGTTCATATTTGCAAAATCCAGAAGTTCCAGCCCCCTTTACTGTCGACGTTCCGGGGCTCGGTTTTTCGCATACAGATTTGGCAAACCACGTGTGTGTTGCTGAGACCGTCGCTTGCAAATTAATCATGCCCGAAGGTTTAGGATCGATACCTCGGATTCAAACACCAGGGATCGATGCCTGTGCCCCTTGAATGCCGCCCACCGATCAGTTTGTCCGATGATGCCTGCACCGACGGATCTCGATCTGCGCTTCCTCTCCTCCTGGCTGGAGCACGTTTACATTCCTCTTTTTAGGGCGTATAGGGCAAAACTTAGGGAACAACAATCTCAGGCTCTAAATGTACTTGGTAAGTCTCAAAGTTTTCTGCTCATTACATGCTTTTTATGTGTTTTATAGTGGTTTTTAAAGCTACTTACTAGATGAAAGTAGGGTTTCTTTAAACATTAAGACCACTTGGTCAACATGAGGCAAGTAGGTTCGGCCTCATGCGGGAAGGCTTTGTTGGCACAAATAGCCGAGTTTTACGGAGAGCAGTTGTTAGTAGTTGTGAACTTCAAAGCTTATTTTCTTAGGTCGTACATGACTTCTGTTAAATGGGGCTCATGGAGAGAGAAGAAAACTCGTATATATGGCAAAATTAAGCACAATGGAGAGCCAGGTGTAGATACTGTCGTAATGGAGCTTGTATAATGTACACAAAATTCTGCGCTCCTTTTTCCAACTTAAAACACATTTTGAGGGGTTCAGTCGAGCAAGCACATGACGCGACTATTTCAGGCTTTATTTTTGGAAGCAGAGCAAATGTTTTTGCATTGTGTACGATGATCCACTTTCATAAGGCAAAATTTCGGTAGCACGGTATCATGGTAGTCCAACCTTCAGATGGTGGCAGGTGAATGGGCGTCAACAGGGTACCCGGAGGAATAAGAGTTGGGATTTGGTTCTTCGGAATGTGTCATGCTGTCTCTCCACCCACGCATGAAAACCGAAGTCGCTGTATAACTGGTTGCGTACGTCATATGCCCACCCTGTAATAGCCAGAGGTCAAAACGGGATCAAGTCTATTGCAAACCTCCGGGCATCCAGACAATGCGTTACGATGAAACGCCCGGTAATTGCATCCGGTAAGCCTTCAGTAATTTTTTAACTAGAGTTTTATGTTTATTTGTCACTTTTCAGGTAATCTTCATACGGTAGCCGGACAAGGAGATGCACCTAGCAACGGATCCTCTCAACATTTCCCCCACATCTATCCCTTCCCTGACCTCGGGTTTCAGACGCCGCTGCCTACCACCTCATCCACCGCCATCTCATACAACTTGGCCGGATATGAGGAGTCCTCAAGACCATGGTCTGGCGAGGATTCTTTCGAGCATTCCTTGCCAATTCCCACACCACGACACACAGATTCTGCTGTTAGGATGGCAGCTGGACAAACGTTCGACGTCCAACCATTAAAGCAGCTCGCGCCTCAAAATTACGACTGCCGGACATTTACCATTCAGCCCCGTCCAGATGAACCCTCAACAGACATGGATATTGCACTACTTCCTAGTCTTACTAGCCAGGACCTAATCTCCTCCGACTCTACAGAAGTATGCCTCGAGTCTCCAGTATTCACACCCACCATGAGTATCGCATTTTTATCATCAGAGGTGAATAGTACCGAGGATTTTGCCACATTTAGGTAAGTATCTCATTTGTTTCATCATTAAACCCTCATGAGATGTCGAGATCTTGCCTGAGCCACCGAACAAGGAAAGGAATTCCGAGGCAGACGGTTAAGGCATGCCACCACAAGGCGGTGATTTGTGTCTCACGACCCACTGCGCATGCAGTTTAAACTAGCAAAAGTGGAATTGCTGTTTCAGTATATTTGGTGAAAACAATTCTTGTCGATCTGCAGTTTAGCAGTGTAAGCTAATGTTTAGCGTCAAAATGTGTGAGTCAAGAGCGACCGGGATCCAGTAAATCTAATTGCGTCCGAGTTATTCACTAAGAATATGAAGTTATACTTGTTATGTTCCCTTGACCAGTTTCACACTTTCGGTTTTAGGGACGTGACCCCAACCCCCAGTGTCAGGAAAACACGAACCAGATATGTCGTCGAGGAGGCAACTGAAATCTATGAGGCGGGGGAATTTGAGATGTGCACAGGCTATGCCATCTCGCAAGCCCACCCACGGATTCACAGACAGAGAAACCGCGGTAAGCGACCTCTTTAAGGCTCACAACTCCGCCCATTGCGGAGGCAGCGATTTGTTGTCAAATGTTTGAAGCTTTATGCTTATCATTTTCGCCATCTGACTAGGGAATTCTTGACTTTTAAAAGGGCTGCATTGTGCATACCGTGTAAGCATATTTAAGGCTAGTACGTAGACCTACTTACTCAAGATGATCCTTTGAACGGTCCTTGCAGCTGCGTGGAGACCGGTCGTCTCTGGTCCAATGGCACAGGACACACGGGCTGAAACTGTTCCGGTTTGCCGGAACAACATATCGGCTAAACAGTTGCCCAATTCTCGCCGGGTAGGTTATTTACTTACGCATTGACTGAGCCTTAAATTTCGTCCACTAAATCAAAATCCTTTCTTTTAGCCACGACCTATGGTACCCCGATTTCTGCGGCGTATCTGGCGCCGACTTTGCTGCTGCACTACACCAGCTGCCGAGTGAGCTGGCGATGGACATCGAGGTCAGGACGGAGCTAAGATGCGTTGCTAGGTGCATCTCCTTGCACGCCAGAGTACACCCGCCCCCCACCCACCCTTAAGCTTCCCGAGTGTTCCCCCTCTCACCAGCGTATGTAGTAGAGTAACGTACACAATTAAAGTCATTTTAGCCAAAACAGCATGTTCTTTTGTTTTCCACTGTCGACCTTCCCTGGACGGAGGTAAATGTGGAGGCAATGGAATTCGGTGAGAAAAGCAGTTTTAAGTCCTGTGGACGGCTGCGACATAGTAGGTTACCAAAGACACTAAGATCCTAGGAAACAAAATCAAGACTACGCCAGGCATGGTTACCTTAAAGGGAGGCATTTGGTAGACGTTGTGCGACTGGATATAACCGATGAAATGGAGCCGTTAACTTCGGGGAAACTCAGAAAATTCGTGCTCTATGACCGTTGTGGCGCCTTCAATATTAGTCGCGCCCTTGTAATCAACCAAAATCCGATTGATGAGTCTAAGAGAATTCAAGTGGAATCCTACACGATGAATGCATGCAGCAGAACAAATCAATCTACAACGTTGATTAACCTAAACACAGGTCTTATTCCTAGGTGGCATTGAAAAATGGTGGGATTATAAAGTTGGTGGAACGTTGACAACTTGAAAATGGTGACATCGAAGACGGTAGCCCTACAACCAACTGTTATGACCCGGGAGAAGGTAGAGAATCGGTTTGGAGGACAAGAACTTTATTGGAAACTTGCGGACTTGAAGGAGGTTACAACTCCTCCCGTGCGTTCTGGAACATTCCGTCCAATGACGTGCCAGCCGTTGAGGGCGTTCTAAAATGTTCCTGCCCCGAGCGTGCCGGTCGCTGATTGGCCACCGCGTGCACGATAGCTCCGCCGCGGAAACGTCTGGAATGTTCGGCCATCCATTGATTGGGCCGCACACGTGAGCAAAGCCACCACGCGTGCTCGACGCTGCAGTGCGCGCCGGTCGGTCGTCTAACTTCACGCGTGACTCACGTCGCCGACTTGGTCCCCTGTTTGGCGCCTTAGGCCGTGGCTCTACGCCGCTTTCACTCTCCATAACACAACTGCACTCTGGTTCAGATCTCGGGCACTTCTGGTCTGGGGTTTGTTTCTCCTTTCCGGCCAAGTCTTCGACATGGCGAACAGCGCAGACAAGACAGACTGACATGGTCATTTATCGTTCCGTTTCCCCATCTCCCTTGTCACTGTTGGTGCGACGCCTCAAATGCTTATGGTTATGCGATGGTGTACGAGGGTTCTAGATCGGAGTTCTAAGGCAGAACCCGTATCTCACCCCCAAATCAGACGACCATTCGGCTTTCCCTGTTTTCGCCAGAAAAAACTTCTGACTGCTTCTCACTTTGAGATCGATTTCAACGGCTCAAGGTCACAATTTCAAGTGAACGAATGACGTGCGTAGTCTATCCTGCATTCCAGTCAGTTAGGCGAACGCCGCTCTACCTGCCTCTTATTTCTGACCACTGTTTTGTTGGCTCCGTCAGGATCACACTGCACAGAAAATTTATGTATATGCGCTACTGGCACTTTGATAGTAGGCATTTGTAGGCTCTTTCGAACGGTCGGAAGACACTTCTTTACAAGTCAAGTGCTTCTGGTGGCGTCAGACTAAGCCGCAGACAAATTCACGACCGCGACCTGATCTAGTTAGTAAGTCAAGTGGCCAGTTACAACAGTCAAGGATACCTAAAGTTCGCTCGCAACGCATTTGGCCGACCTCCGAAACGAACAAAACTATTGTTTCCATTGCTAACAGCGCAAAGGGTTGCCCGCGTAACAATTGTCGATGCGTTTTTCGAAAGAGAACAAACCCGAGACTGGTCATGAATCCCTGATTTAGCTTTACAAATGTAATCATGTCAGTCGACTAGTTGTCTAACCCAAAGTCATCCTGAGACCGAGAGATAGTAAAGGCAAAAGTTCGACCTGTCTGAATCGCAGAAAAGACTTTAGGAATGAGGATAGAGATAATTTTGGTGTGTCAGTATCGATGCTCTTTGCAAACGCCAAATTCTTTCTGTCGACATAGAATATTTGTTTCCATCAAATGATAAAAGTTTGCGATGGAATATTCGAGAGAGATATGCGCAAGACAGACTCGTACAAAGACACAGTTGTCGAAATGCTGTTTCCGGACAGTGGTTTTTAATTCTAGGAAAGTCGCGGTGGTGTTGGATTACGCAAAAGGGAATCATAATTAAATTTGAGGCGCAGTTACAAAGCAAACAGTTGGTTCTCTAAGTCTACAGGATAGACCATCTTTCGCGGTACGGCTGGTTTACAACAAGACACTTCCCGCATTGAAGAAGTTCTGGGGGAGGGGGGAAGTTTACAGGCATGTTTAACACCACAATCATCCCTTCGAATCCTCAAACAGAACTGATAACCGGATGCACATGCAGTAGACATCAGAGCACACGAACTCATGACAGAAATCACATATAAGTTATCAATTTCGGGAGAAAATACTTACGCAGGTTTTCAGTATTTAACTGCTTGCTCAGTCGTCTGGAAATACATTCTGTGACGAATCCCTGTTGTCAACAGCCAGCACTACGACACCTGCCGTCGTTGTTCAACACTCAATCGCATCAAGATCACTCACATTCGCGGTCAGCTGCTCCAGCCGCCATGATCGTACAGTCTGGCCGACTGTAATATACGCAAGCTGGTGCACTCAGACGGTCACAGCCGCTCAAGTTCAACTTGGACGGGCCAACCACCGCCGCCGCCAAAACAACACACATTACTTAGGCAAGAAGATGATTGGAGTGGGTTTTCGATACTACATAACACACAGCCTAGTCCTAAAGTGTGCGTGTTTCCGGCCACTTGTGAAAATCACACTCACCTAAATGGCTGTTTAAGCAGTATAGTTTTACATACATTCTACACAAGCATGCATACTAACGCTTCTTTGGCAGCGAATTGCGTCTTTTTTCAAATTATCAATTTGGGAAAAGGTACGGTCAGAATTTTAAATATTTTTCAAAGTGGCCCAGCTCACCTGACCGACCATAGTGTTGAAGCGACCAAGAATGCAACGGATGACGGAACACAGTGACCGCGGCTACGGGGATTTCAATCAATCTTGAATCGCCACAATCCTCTGCATCAGGTGAACTATCTCAGCGTCTTCAAATTCGACGTAGAAGGTGAAGAGGAGAGTAGAAAAGGCGCGAAACTGGCCGTGGCGCCATAAAAGTGTCTGACCGATTGACTATGAAACGGTCCATCTGCTTAAATAGTTTCAACTGCCGAGATTTAGCAAAGACAGTGGCGGAGTGCTAACTTGGCTGCCCGCGTCATACAGGTCGTGAAGTTCAAATCCAAACTCGCTAAAGGTAAACTTATGTCAATTTTCCACCCACCACCTTTGCGAGGCAATGCCTGCTTAAGCAGTGTGTGCACGTCCCAGTGATTTTAAGTTCTCGAACAAAATCAATCGACTTTCTTAAAAAGGATGCACACGACTCCGTATTACGTACGGCGACGTCGGTCGCCGGAACAGTCGCCATTACCCCACCCGTGGTATTCGTCATATCATGATAAGTTGGCGGGGAGTTATACTCTAATTGAGGGCTCAACACATATGTACGTGGTGAGTGGCAGTGTCGTTTTCTGACATCATCCTCAAACCATTGAAGATGCCCCAGATTTACCTCCTGTTCTGGTAAAACTATTTCGCGAAACACATATGCTACTGTCAACATTATAGTAGCATATTTATTTTGGCTTGAACAGTGTGTGTGTCGTATCTAACAGGGTCGTCGATGGCAAACCTCATCGCCCTCAGATATGCCGAACTATATCCCGCGGGAGTGGAGTTTTCCGACCCTGTCCAATAGCCAGATAGAACGTAGGGAATTACGTATGGCCTCGCAGGTTTGGTCATAAATCTTCGAGGACGGTCGCAGAGTGACGAGCAGTCAGTAATCAAAAAGGGGAAAGACCAGCCCTAGATTTCATGTAGTAGTCAGCAAACAATATACTCTCCCGAGTCCAGCAAGACTCGATAGTTGGTTACTGAACGCAACATTCCATCTGTTGTCCTAGGAGCTTGTGATTTGACAGGGTTTGGATTTTGCGGCACCACAATGGTATGCAATGTTTTAAAACATAAAATAATTTGGTGCAAATGGGCACGCCGCCAAACACGACAGTTCGCACGTCGCGGGCATCAAGGCTCATCACTGTTTCACGGGAGTTTGTCTGCAGCTGGACGAACTTGCGCTGCATCCACTTCGTTTTACTCCTCTGTCGGGAATGTCCACACTCCCAAAAATATTCAGTCAATCCCATCGAAAGGTATGCGTGCGCGCGCACCGGTTTCGTGCTGTTGCCAGGCGGAATCACAACTCGACGGCGTTTCGCCATTGGCTGCGGCCACAATGCTTCCCTATAACCCAATTGGTCCATGTATGCGAGAAGTTGTTCGACTCTCCCAGTCCTCTTCACCCGGGGCGGAATGGACAGAATGCTAGTCAACCTGAACGGCATGCTATAAATGCACACAGTTTTCGCGTAAAAGATGACTTGCATGTTTCTACACATTTTGCCATAGCCGATCGTTTACTGTTATGCCAGTCATTACGACGGCAACGGACGACAGTCAAGAACATTTACGGCTCATGTTATCATTGGGCGCAGAATCGGATCATAACGTCCTCTCATGTCCATAGGACCCCGGAAAAAATCAAAACGACCGGGGATGGACGGGAACGATGGCTGAGAGACCTAGACAACGCAGATAGGTTGCTCTGTCGTCCTCACACATCAGGCTTCAGAGGGGGAGAGATCTTGTGTCTCACATAAGTTGGCGTCTTAAGAACCATATTAATACGAAACCATTGCACGACGACCACCACGCCGGAGGTAAATCCATCGGTAGGCAACCTTCTGAAACATGTCTGTTGGCACGTTGAGATGCCTTAAATGTGCGCTTGTTTGACTATATCAAGTAAGCTAGGGACCAGATGCACCTTGGGCCTGGGTCGGTTGTCCAGTCCCTATTCCGCGAAGTAGGACAGCGACTTCTGAGAGGAATGCACAATAACTCATTCGACTAGTCCAGTGAATGATCAGACAAGTCTGGATCCCCCTCGTCAATGATACTTTCTGTCTATTGATAATGCGTCGCTAATCGAGCTCTTAATTAATGCGAACGACTTTCATTTCGTTCTGCAGTCAAGAGATGTTGGTAAATCAATTTTCAACGTGACATGCCAACCCCTCCCCCAAGCTCCACACCGGACTCAACTCACTGAACCCACACTAAACAATCAATTCCATTCTGGTGATTTTCCTGAGTCGCATCTTCAATATTTCAACACTGCGTTCTATTCCAATATTTGCGTCTGGATGACAGTGAGCCTACTTAACTGACGCATTCGTCGAACTCTGCCCTCACTCGGATGCATTGTGCTCAAAATGTCCCTTCCTCGCATACCAACATGCCAACCCACCACCACATGTTGACGAAACCACGTCAACGCACGTATGGTTGATGCAACAACTGCACCTCCGAACAGATCGCAGCATCACCCTCATACACGATCCGAGCCACACCTGTAATCATCCACGCACGCCCTCAAACCCGCAAGTGCACTGGATCAATCCACTGACATCGTTACTTGCCTCACGATCGACACCGCCGCTTCGTTGTGTCTAGCGGGGAGCTGTTTTCGACAGCCATCATGGCCATGTCTAGCGTCCATGTTCATGCTCCGCAGGCTCAAGGTCATTCGCCTTCGCTGAGGGCGGCTCCACATGCGTTGACCCGCAGCGCCTCGATCGACTTCAACTCGGACGCACAGGCGTCTACAGAGTCGCAGTTGCCAGTGCCCCTCTTGAGCACACTACCCCACTCCGAATACCACATAAACCACTCGATGACCGCCCCCAGCCCGGAAAGTGTAATACACACCTGTAGGACACCGCCTGAACTTGCTTCACAAGCCAACAAATGCGGCTGCTGCTGCTGAAATATCACGCACAAACGGACGCGGTCAACGCTTGTTCTGGCTTTGCCAGTGGTCACTGCTTTCTGAGAGGACAGCTTAGCTTCCTAGATACAATAAACCTCCCATTCTGGTGACTTCTGTTTTTTTTTCTCTCTCAGCGCCGGACTTGGCCTGATGACTGCAGCGCTCTGGGTACAGTCTCACCACTTAGACGCCACACGGCACAATTTTCCCGTCCATGCATAGCCCTTATTTCTTGTTGCCCGATTGGGAGGAACGATTTTCAATTCCGTAAAACTAGGCCGCCGTTTTCGACATACAGCGGAAACCAATTAGAACTGACCAAATGTGAACGCGTTTGCTGCAAATATGAAGGGGTTTCATGTGTAACACTATTCAAGCATTTGTTGCACTGTCTGACATGCAGTGAGCCTGTCCGATCACAGGACTATTGTGAAACTATCCCCCTATCGCAAACGAACTCGACGCCTTGAAAATCCTTACAGCAACCAGCTTAGAGAGTTAGCCATGTCAGGTGGACTTTCACGTCACAGCACTTAAAAAGAAATGCAAAGTTCGTGTTCCAACTTTATTCAGCAAGCTTACAAGACTCCTCTATAGCGTCCTCGGCGGTTCTGATGCCTAAAAACAATGAGAGAAAAAACGGTTAGTTAATTTTCAGGCATACAATATTGCACTGTACATGTCAACTTAGATTTTCATATGAGATTAAATCAGATCTGAACTTACGCGTGTAGGGTCAAACTAGACACACAGATCTTAGGCCTGTTGTGCTCTTAGCGAGCTGCGTATGTACTATCTGTGTTATGTGTCCTATGACACAGCGCTGATGCGGCGCGGGGCTCGGCTTAGTAAGACGTGATCTTAGGTCCTCATTATCGGTGTCTAGGTCAACATGGCGATTGATACTGTCCGTATTAGAGTACCATGTCTTCAGGAATTCTCTCGTCCGTTTTGTGTCGGCCGTAGCGATGACCTCAGTGTCATTCCAATTGAATCGGTTGTCGCAATGGAGTGCGTGGGCAAAGACGAGGGACACTGGGTCACGGCGACGGGCAGCTAGTTTGTGTTCATTAATTCGAGTTCCCAGGCGTCGTCCTGTATGACCAACGTATACGCAAGGGCAATTGGCACATGGTATGCGATAGATAACACTAGTCTGCTCCTTTTTGGGAATAGAATCCTTTTCTGGTGATAAGGCTGTGCGCAGCGAGGATGCGGGCTTAGCTGACTTAGCTAAGGGTCGATTATTTCTGAGGTCCCCTGCATAAAGGGAAAGGAGAAGAATTTCTGTGTCATTATGTCTCCATTTGAGGAGGGACCTCGAGGTTGTGCCTGACGCCTGAGGCAGTTCTCCACATAACTGATCGAATATCCGATAGATCGAATTAGCCGATACAGATAAGCTAGTTTTCTCTTTAGGGGATCGTCACTGCTGCAAAAACGGTAGGCCCGATGGAAGAGTTCGGATGCAGCTTCTTTTGTGAGCCGCAGGATGATTGTTCCTATAATTGAGGACGATCTCGGAATCAGACCCTTTTTTATTAACGCTGGTCGCGAGACTACCATCGTCTAGCCTTTGTACTTTCACGTCCAGAAATGGCAGACTGTCTCCTGCTGCCTCTTCGCGGGTAAATTGTATGGCTGGGAAGACATCATACAGCTTCTGGTGTGGCCTTTCGACTTCGCGGTTCTTTATTACGACAAAGGTCTCGTCGACACAGCGAAGTCACATTATGGCCCTGAGAGTTTAAAAAACCTCATTTTCTAGTCGCTGTAGCACTAGTTCGGACTGTAGTCCTGATATTGGGGAGCTCATTGGATTTCCCTTCACCTGTTGGTTGTCGAATTTGCAATAGCCCTTAAGGCGGAGTTTGAGCAGTTTTATAACATGCTTCTGTGGGATATCAACAAGATTGTCCTATAACCGTTGGACTACACAGTCAATTTTCAAATCGTGTGGTAAAGAAGAAAATAAGGCAACTACGTCGAAAGACAAGAGGCATGCATTAATGCTTACGCTGAGGCCTTCGATCCGGCGAAGGAATTCGTGAATGCTGATAATGCTGTAGTGAGATCTGTGAGTTAGCTGCTTCAGATGTTTGTACAACCACTTAGATAAACTGTAAGTGGGAGATCCGATGAGCGGGACTATAACCTCAGTGGGGCATCAATTTCGTGCACCTTTGGGAGACTGTATGTGGGCGATAAGGGGATCATCGACGGTCATCAACTTTGAGTCATCTGGACCTGATTTTCAGACGAGCGAGCTCATTAACTTTTTCCTTGATGGCTGCGGCATACTTTTCGTTGGGTCTTCGGCGAGAATAGCATAGGAATCCGCGTCGCCTTGTTAACGTAGTCAGTTTTGTCCATAATGACGATAGCGCCACTTTTGTCATCAGGAACAACAACACTGTGGTCCGACTTCAGTGGTCGCAATCCTTGCGCTTCTTCGGCCGACAAAGTTCGCTGGTGTCCATTTTTGCCGGAGGATACCATTGGCACAGTTGTGTGTATATATCAGCGAAGAGGGACGACAGAGAATGCAGGCAGATTTATACAGTAATGTTTCGGGCTTATTTTGCCCTGACCAGCGGCTGGGACCAGAAACACAAACGTGCGCACAGACGCGCCTGGGGCAGTTGGTCTACCAGATGGGTCATAAGCACTTCATCAAACCAAAGCTCATCAGCGTCTCGCCTTCTGTCATTCGCTTTCGCTGCTCTAACTTAAAACACGTGTGGAGAGATCCAGCCGAGAAAGCGCGTGAATGGACTACTTCAGACTTTCTGTTTGTTAGCTGAGCGAATGCTCTAGCATTGCGTACGATGGTCCACCGATGGAGCCCACAACGGAATCAGGTCTACTGCAAGCCTTTAGGCATCCAAACCATGAGCAACAATAAAGCGTCCGGTGATTGCATCCTGTGAGCCTTCAGCAATTTTGTAACTTGCGCGTTGTGTTTATTTGCCTCCTCCCAGGTAATCTTCCCACGGTAGCCGGACAGGGAGATGCACCTAGCAACGGATCCTCTCAACATTTCCCCAACATCTCTCCCTTCCCTGATCTCCGGTTTCAAACGTCGCTGCCTACCACGTCCACCACCACCATCTCATACAACTCGGCCAGATATGGGGCGCCAGATTACGACGAAATTCCCTCAGGACCATCTGGTGAGGAATCCTTCGAACATTCCTTGCCAGTTCCCACACCACGACACACAGAGTCTGTTGTCAGGATGACAGCTGCGCAAACGTTTGACGTCCTACCGCCAAAGCAACCCGTGCCTCAAAATTACGACTGCCGGACATTTACCATTCAGCCCCGTCCAGATGAACCCTCAACGGTCATGGATATTGCGCTACTTCCAAGTCTTAGTAGCGAGGACCTTGTCTCCTCCGATTCTACAGAAGTATACCTCAAGTCTCCAGTCTTCACATCCTCCATGAGTATTGCATTTTCACCATCAAAAGCGGACAGTAACGAGGATTTTGCCACGTTTAGGTAAGTATTTCATTTGTTTCATCATCAAACGCTCGTAAACTGTCGAGATCTTGGCTGAGCCAACACACAAGGAAAGGAATTCTGCGGTTAAGGCACGGCGGCACATGGCAGTGGTTTGTGCCTTCACAATTCACTGCGCCTGCAGTTTCAAGTCCGACGTGCAGTCAGGTTCGGCAAAAGGAGGATTCATATTTAAGTATACTTAGTGAAAACAATTCTTGTCGATCTGCAGTTCAGCAGTGCAATTAAATGCTCAGCGCCCAAAAGAATTATTGTGGATCCCAGGCCAAGACAGACAGATTGAAGTCCAAAGGACGTCGATAAGTCCGAGTAATTGACTGAGGATATGAAAGGATACTTGTAATGTTCCCTTAACCAGCTTTACACTAGGCTTTAGCGACGTGACCCCAATCCCAACATCAGGAAGACCCTAGCCAAATATGCAGTCGAGGATGCAATTGAAATCTATGAGGCTGGGGAAATGGAGATGTGCACATGCTATGCCATCTCAAAAGCCAATCCACGCATTCACAGACAGGGGCACCACGGCAAGCAGCGTCTCCAAAGCCCACAACTCTGCCCCTGGCGGGGGCAGCCGATTTTTCGGCAAATGCCTGCGTCTTTATGCTTGTCATTTCACCATCTAATTCGGGAGGCTTGACGTTTAAGTATTGCTTTGCCTGTAGTAGGTGCATACCGTAAGAACACATCTAAAGTTAGCACGTAGACCTGCTCACTCAAAATGATGCTCTGAACAGTGTTTGCAGCTGTACGGAGGCCAGTCGCCTCTGGCCCAAAGGTAAAGGACACGCGCGTCGAAACTGTTCCAGTGTGTCGGAACAAAATATCCAATGACGAGTTCCCCAGTCCTCTCCGGGTAGTCCAATTCCTTTTGCATTGACCGAGTATCCATTTTTGTTTACCAAGTCACAATTGTCTCTTCTAGCGACCATCCATTGTACCCCGATTTATGCGGCGTACATGGCACCGGCTTTGCTGATGTGTTATACCAACTGCCGAGTGAACTGGTGATGGACATTCAAGGTTAGGAAGGAGCTAAGATCCGTTGCTAGGTGCATCTCCTTGCGCACCAGAAATCACCTGCCCTCTCTACGCTTTCCGAAAGCCTCCCCTCTTTATGATATGTGTAAATGAGCAGCGTATAAAGGTAAGGTCATCTTGAACAAACCGGATGTTTTTTGCTTCCTATAATCGACTCTGGACGGAGGTAAATCCGAGAGATCGGGATTCGCTCCTTCCTAGTCGCTCTTCACCTCCGCCCGCAACGTCCTCATTGGTCGTACCGAGGGTAGGCTGATTGGCTGGCTCATGTTCAGTAAAAAAAAAAACAAGTCGTGCCGACGGCTGCAGCATAGTAGTTCGATGGCATGATATCAGAGTCACTAAAGTCTAAGAGAACAAAATTGAGACTACTCAAGACGTGCTTGCATAGAAGGGACGTTCTTGGCAGACACTGTGCAACTGGATTTGTCGATGAAGCGAATCTGCAAAGTTCGCTGGAGCTCCGAAAACTGGAGCGATTGGACTGTTCTGGCGCCTTCGATGCTAGTTGTGCCCTTGTGCTCGACCGAAATCCGACTGATCAGTGTGAGAGAATCCAAGCGGAATCGTACGCGATGAATGCATGCTGTAGAGAAAATTATTCTGCAACATTGATTGCATTCAACAGAGGACTAATCCCTAGGTAACACGGACAAGGGTTGGGACTGAAAGGTTGGTGGAAATTTTACAATTTGAAGATATTGACAACGAAGAGAGTAGTTACAGGCTATCTGGATTAGTTGATTCGGAGGCACTAAAAAATTGCTAGACGTCCCAAGTGATGATAATTCGATCAAGCTTTCGGGGCATTCAGCACTATAATAAACTCCGCCCTTGTTCAAATCCGAGGTACTCCTGGTCTGGCTTTCCTCCTGCCTTCCGGCCCAAACTTCGGCATGGCGAACAGCTCAGACAAGACTTATGAAATGGTCACTGGTAGGACAGGATAAGAGCAAGTTCGTTTAAAAGGGTTAAGAAAATGCAAGCGAAAATGAGACTGGAGACGTAGTGGCAAGAAGAATGCGTTTTGTTTCTCCTCGATGTTTGTAGCCGCGTACGTTGAATTGTCTCAGGACGCGAAGCAAGAACAGGTGGATATCGTTTCCCGAGGCCTTATCCCTAATCTTAGGGTGTTTCCCCTGGTCCTTCTTACCCGCAGAAATGATGTGCGCTCATTTGCGCTTCTCCTCGTCTTCCATATTTTTCGACTCCATTGTTCTCCTTCCAGATCTTCTCTAGTTATCAGAGATATGTTCATCTGTTGATCCATTGTTTGCCCGGGTGATGCCAAGAAGATCGAAAATCATACCTCTTTGGAGAGAAGAAACCATCCACTTCTCCACCCCGCCCAACCATGACAACGGACGCCGTACCAGAACCGATTCCCCGATAGAACCGCAAGACGCTCTGTCCACTGCAATATATCTTTTATTATTCCCACCTCCCTGGTCATTTTTGGTGGAACGCCTCAAATGCTTATCGTAATGCAATATTGTTAGGGTGTTCTGTATCCGTGCTCAAAGGCAGGACGGAAAACCCCAATTTCATCCTCAACTCGAACCACCATTCAGTCTCCTTTGTTAATACCAATAGAAGTTTTAACTGCTCCTCTCTTCGATATGGATTTCAACGACTCAAATCCAAAACTCTAGGTGAACGGGGGACGTGCAAGTCTGTCCTTAGATCTTGTCAGTTAGGTGAACCCCATTCCGCCTGCCTCCTATTTGTGACTGGCGTTTTGATGGCCTCGTCAAGACCGTGCTGTGCAGCAACTTAAGTCTATGTATATGCACTATTACTGTTGCGACTGCAGGTCTTTGTACGTTTTCGCGACGATTTGAGGCTGCAGCTCAAAGGAATGTTGGAGTTATGATGTATGGTCCTGGAATGAAGTTGCGCCGGTGAACGGCTGGAAAACACCTCTGGGCAAGTCAAATGTTCCCGATGGCGTTCAATTAATTCGCGGACAGATTCATTTTCGCTACCCGTAGTACTAAGTATGCCTCGTGGTCAGCTGCACCAGTCAAGGCGCCTTGGTGTTACTTCGACATCAAATCTTAATCCTCCCTGAATACTGAAGTCCTTTCGATTATAACTCATGATCTTCTTTATTACCTTCGACATTTGCATTCCCGTTACACACTTAAACCCCCAACCTCGAGATTTATAGATGTCAGCACCCTCCTGTCATTATTTATTGTTCTGCTGTTATTTTTTCCTCCATATTTGGACAAAGTTTGTTAATTTCAAAACAAGTCATCTGAATGCTCTCTTCTGCTGCCGGTGTTTTTTACGTCTTTGTCATTCGTATTATAATACAACGACATTTCACAAGATCAAGCAAACTGCTGGTAGAATCCCGAATTAGGCTTTTTATTCCTTCCATTCTGAACCAACTGCCGCGATGTCCTCCGACCCCACGTGCCGTGCCTTCCGCCATATGTCTTGTAGTAAATTGGCATATCAACAGTCTGTATGTGTGAAATAAACGAAAAATAGAAACTGCGACCTGAACTGTCCCAGTAATAGATGCTCCTTTAATGTGTAAGATTTCGAACCCTTAAGTAATTTGTTAACTTATCTTCTGTCCACAGTGACTGGTGGCACAGTTTTATGCGAATCTTGAATCATACTTTCAAAAAAGACGTATTAAATAAATAAATAAATTTTTTATTTAATGCCAGCTTACAGGCATTGTCAAGGGAAGCGATTAAACATAAATCCGACCGGCAGTGAAAAAAACTCCTGAGCTAAAGGGATAGAAATATAGTTGATGGTGGTTTTATGGTTTGGAGGGCTCGGGAGAAAAAACTGCCGGCGGTGGTAGAATATCGACCGTCAAGAAGGGGGGAGGTTGCACGGTATCGGAGATTATCGGACGTCAAATTCCTTTCATGAAGTTGGGGATAGCCAAAGTAGAGGCGTTGAGGAACAGTTGATGAGACCGGCCATAGTGTTCAGAGACCACAAACGCAATCGCCACGGTACAGCCGATCAGAGTTTTCAGCACCCAAAATTTGTGGGAGCTTTTCTGAATGCAAAAGTCGATTTATAGCTCTCTTAAATAAAGGATAATTTTACAGAGTTTTCACACCCATTGGCAGTTTATTCCAAATAGCAATTGCATTTACAGAAAAGAACCGACGATATTTAACAGTACGTGCCAGAGGAAGAAGTAAATAGACCTCACGGCGACTGTTACGTCGTGGGTGGATATGATGTCTTAAAGAGGTGAGTGGGTTAAATGTGTGACTATATAAGAGTTTAAATAGCAAAAATAGTCCCTTTTTAATCTACGGAACCATAAAGGATCGAGGCCTGTAAGCCGGCAACGTTCTTGGTAAGACAAATGTCGGTGTTCCGGGGTTAAAATTCTCTTGGTAAAAAAGTTTTGAACGGATTCTATTTTCTTCCGCTCAGTAGCACGCATGAGGCTAAATGAAAACGAACAGTATTCCAGACCAGGTCTAACGTACATGTTGAAAAGGCGCATTCTAATGGCCCTAGTTTTAAAATTTCGGAGGATAAACCCGGTCGTTCTGCGTGCTTTGGAGACTATCAAGGCACAGTGTTCCAAGAGATTGAGACTCTTGGAGTATGATACGCCCAAATCCTTTATAACCCCAGGCACATTTATGGAGTGACCTTCAATACTTAGTTGAGTTTGGCGGTCGTCGCCAACCACCATGACTGAGCACTTATGCCAAGAAAGAGAAATGCGCCATGTGCGGCACCACTGGGCGAAAGCCTGTAGATCGCTCTTTAGGAGATCAAGCACGATGTCACGATCTGCCGGCTTATATCGATATGCAACTTTAAGATCATCGGCATACATGAAAGGCCTACCAATCTGAAATAAATCGGGTACATCATTAACGAAAAGGCAAAATAGAAGGGGGCCGAGTACACTACCCTGAATGACTCCACTCCTCACACATGTGGGGTTGGAGATGGTATTGGAAATCTCAGCTCGTTGTGTGCGAGTGCCCAAATAAAAGGATATAAAATTCAAAAGTTTGCCACCTATTCCGAAAGAGGACAATTTAAAGAGAAGAAGAGTATGATCAACACGGTCAAAAGCCTTAGTGAAATCGAAATATACTATGTAAAGAGCAAAACCATGGTCCCTAGATTGGAGAACATAGTCAAAGAAAGAGAGTTGACAGGTGTCACAAGATCGAGCTTTGAGGAATCCATGCTGAGCAACACTCAGTATGTTATTCGCTGTTAAGTGACACATCATCTTATCCTTGATCAATGTCTCTAAGATCTTCGAAACTGCGGGGAGGGTGTTTATTGGCCGAAAGTCATCAAATGATGTAGATTTGCCGTGCTTAGGAATGGGCAAAATGTGTGATTCCTTCCACAAGGTAGGATAAGTATCACATTCAAGAGCGAGATTAAATATCTTGCATAAGAGGGATGGGAAAATCGTGTTTGCATCGGCTTTTAAAATGCTTACTGGGACACCATCAGGGCCTGGACTATAAGATTGACGAAAACGCCGAATCGCAACAGTTACATCGCACAGAGTGAAAGTTATAGTTTCTAGAACTGCTCCGGTCAACGACTGGATGGTCGGGAGCGGAGTGGTCGAGTCTTCAATAAACGTTTTGGACAGGAAATCATTGAAGCTATCCGCGGTTAACTGGGCATCAACTATGGTATTTCCGAGATCGTCTCGAAGGATGGGATACTGAGTCTTCCTCTGAGTTCGTATTTTTCTAGAGAAAGGTTTCGAGACATTTAACGAATGGTTTTCGGTAAACCGGACCTCTTCGACTAGCTGTTTTTCTTCAGACAATCTCTTAGCTCGATCAAAAATATCACAAATCAAGTGCAGAACAGAAACATCGTTCTGCAGATGGAAACGACGATAAAGTCTGCGCAATCTGCGACGAAAGTGTAAGGGTAGGAAAACCTCATCCTCAACATTAATAATTTTCTTACGGGGGACAAAACGAGAAATAAGCGCATCCAAAATTTCGTACAGATTTGCAGTGCAAACATTCACATCCGAACTAAGGAAGAATTCAGTCCAGTCGTAGGAATTAATGTGTGTTAATAATTCGGTTGAGCGAGTTGATCGGAAATTGCGGAAAAAGTTATACTTCTGGGACGACATTTCGTCAGCCTCGAATTCCAACGTTGAAACAACTATGTCATTGTCTGAGCCCCCAGTGGGCCTAGGGATGACACTGACGATGGCAAGCAGCCTCTACAGAAAATTAGGTCAAGTATACTTGAGCCTCGGTGGGAAAATCGACAACCTGAATCCACATCCCAACATCTACAGCCTCAAGAAAGTCATCGAACTTTCTGGAGCCTGAAGGCGGAGACCAGCGGACTTCGGGGAGATTAAAGTCACCCGCAACCAATTGATACTTAAAGCTTAAGTCGGTCGCAGCATGAAATGTCTGTGAGAGTAAACGATCAAAATTGTCATTGGCGTTGGGAGGGCGATAGACGCAGCCAACGAGTAAGGAGAACTTATTTTTTGGTGCAGCCTGGAGCCAGCAGCTGCCTTCTACTGCTGAAAAGTGCGGGAGGTCATGCGGCAAAAATGTAAGTGTTTGCTTAACGTAGACGCAGCTGCCCCCACCACGGCTATCTTGGCGATCATTTCGAATGCAATTGTAGCCTAAAAGAGAGAGTTCGGAGTCAGCTACTGAGGCTGATGCCCACGTCTCAGTTACTAAAACAATATCAGGACAATGGACGAACACCTGAGTCTGAAGCAAAGGCATCTTATTAAGCAAGGATCTGGCATTTAAAACAAAAAGTTTGAAGGGAAAGGCTGTTAGTTTTTAAGGGAGGTGGGCTACGTCGTCCAGTTCTGGGCTGCCCACGGGGCAAACGGTCCGGATGCAACCATCCGGTTCTGCAAAAAATTTTGTGGCATCGAAAAATTCTGACGTGGATAAAAAGGCGTAGGACTTGGGGGAGGGAATGACGGGCAGGTAAACTGGTAACTATTGTTAGCTAACTTATTTTCAGCTGGAAATCCGCGGGGCAGATACTGCAACGTATTCCCGCCGGAACGAAACTGAGGATAGGATGAATTAACTGATTCAGTATGGACATTATCATGAGGAATAAATTGGTAAAACGGCCGTGGTGGAAACAGGTTAGGGGGTGGGGGACGCATTGTTTCCATTGGAACAAGAGGTCTATTAAACGGTGGGAAAATCGGCATATTCGGCCTAACTGCCTCGATATAAGGGCTGGGGGGCAGTTGGGAACACGGTACGTTTTGAAACGGGGTATTTGAGGCACTGTTCGCCGATTGTGGAGGAAAAGATCTTACAATGGTGCTGGATTTATCGGGTGTCCGAGTGGCTGAGACAGCAATTGAATTTGCCTTTGACTTAGACACATGCTTAGGCTTACTAGGGGTTGCTGGGGGAGTCGATAGAGGCGTGTTTATACCAGGCGTGGTGGTGTGTTTAAAGAGGTCAGCATTAAAAGTAGTCGAACTCCCTACGGAATTGACTATGCCGTGACTTGCAGATGCCGCAGGTGGTGTTGTAGAGGACATATTCAGACTGACAGTAGGTGTCATTATCTTAGTGTTGGTTTTTGCCGATTTTAGTTTATTCAGTCTTCTCTGCAGGGGTGTGAGGTCTGGCGAAACGGAGCAGCGCCATTTACGGCAGAAGTCTCTAGTCATCTCCCTACTCGACAAGATAAAATCGACTTCTATCATGGAGAAAAGGGCAACTAGTATCGGCGCATTACGACTAAGCGAGCGAAGTCGCTTAGCTTGTGCGACACTAAAACTCAAGCCACAACTTTGTAGGAACAAATGCGCTCCCTCCATAGCAGATAAGTGGCTCGGAATGTTTCGCAGTACGAAATTATGCTTGCGTTTACTTCGTTCCTCAGTTTCCGAACTTATTACCCCAACAAGTTTAAAAGCTTGTTCAAGCACTTTTTCAGAAGTGCTGTTTATGTCGCCATAAATCAGCTGATCGATTATTCCGCCGGCTGATGGTCTGCTACGACTAGCAGAGGCGTATTTTTGGACGACTGAAGGGTCGAGAGGTTCTACATGTACTAAAGGAATTTGTGAGTTAATCAGATCTGCAGACGGCGAAGAACATACGCTGGCGTCTGCCATGTCTTCAGTCACGATTTTAGCACCCAGAGACGGTGGGGAGGCCGCAAGCTTTCGCCTTTTAGCACGTGCTCTGCGGGGCATTACAGACAAAAAAGTTTTTCGTTACAGAAGAAGGATCAAAACGTTTCCAACGTACGGAAAAGCGCACTGAATAGCAAGTATTACTGTTATTTAACTACAAAAACTAGAGAGCGGTAGTAGGGAAAGGATTCACTACAATGGATTTTTTACAAAATACGACTATTTTGCCAGACTGTCAAACAAAACTGGGAAAAAATTTTACCTTATATTGAAAGGCGACTTTTAAAAGGGACTCAAGTAAAAAAACAGGCATGAATTACTTAAGAATATCCAGGTAAATGCAGAGCTTCACTTATCTTTGAAATTGAGCTGCGCGCCTTGATTTGCCCTTTTCTCCTTCGTACCTAAAATGTGCTGGCACCACGTTTGTCCAACTTCTGAAATGAACGAAGATAGTGTTTGAATTGTTAACAACGCAAAGACTTATTCACGTGGCAATTGTCGGTTTGTATTTCCACAGAATAGAAAAGAGACTGATCATGGATTCCTAGTTGTACTTCACAAATATGAGCAGCAAATGTTGACTAGTTATGAGTAAATATGAACTCAATAACAGGTAGTGAAGATAGTTCAGCCGGTTGTCACCCTTAAACGGAGGAATAGCAAAAACGAAACTTAGGCATATTCTTCTGTAGACAGAATCGTTGTTTTCCCAGTTCCAAACACTCCCGATGGTCTATTCGATGGGGCTGGTGGACACGGTTCTGCCTGGTCAACAGATTATCACTTCTGTGCTATGATTGATTTCAGAAGGCGTAGGACTACATGCAAATTTTTTTTATTTGAGGTGTCTCCAGTACTCATGTTATTAGAATTCACAATCATTTTAGGGACCAGGTTAGGTTTACGTCTAGGGTTTGGGGTTGGGGTTATGGTAAGGCTAGTCAGTCAGTCAGTCAGTCAGTCTTAGGAAGTCATTCGACACCCACATTCTACAACTCGCATCTACGCCTTACACCTGCTTGGTCACACTATTTGGCGGTTAATTTTCCACGACCTTGACGGGTCAGTGGTCAATATGTAACGACCGACTGCTTAAAACGGACCTCTTGTTTCCTGCCCTCCCCTTTCAGAAATCGGGTTATGTGGGCACGAGCCGACGCCCTTCGCCGCACTCGCTGCTAAGTCCCAATTTTCTTACTGCTTGCATTTCCCAGAACTGATTACGTGTTATACACGTCGTTTATTCTATACTTAGTCACTACTTTCCGTTGATTTCGTTTTACCGGTTCACTAAATCTAGTCGTGTCCTTGCCATTGTTTTACCAGCTCTGTACATAACGTTTCTATCGTTAGAGTAGACCGTTCTGAATCTATTTTTCTACCATTCTCGATAACATTTTGATAACAAAACTCTTATAACAATTTCGATCATTCGCTGCTCTGTCTACGCCACCATTATCCTTTGCCATTGTATATGAGGGAGTAATGCAACATTTAGAGGAGTTTCCCCTTACTCCCCGTCAGAAAGAATCCAAGCCATCGTGCTCGGCGTCAGACAATTACGAGCTCCCACCCGCTGAAGCCTACTCGGCCGCTACAAGTACTCCTAGAGGAATCGGTATTACTGGTTACCTGCAGTGAATTTTTTATTCCGCGGTGATTGTGCCGAGATTTTAGTACTCACTAAAACGAAATATAATAGAATATTTCCGCGGAATGAATTTAAGGCAAGCAAGAACAGCAGAATTTAATGGTACCACAAAATTTCTCGACGGCTTCTCAACTGCTGCCGGTCGTTGCATAACAGAAATAACAAGTGAGACAGGTACAAAGGTTTGAATTTCGACAGAGAAAATCGATGTAAAAAAGCAAGGTCAACGCGGGGTTACACAACCACATCTGACCAATTTCTTAAATAGTATGCCCAGAAGGAAAGCCTTATAAATTCCTCATCAAAATACAGTGTATATAGGCAAATATCGAGAATCAACTGGAACTAAGGTCCAAAACCTTTCTTAGCAAGATTGCTCGGCAGTAATGTGGCATGCTATCAAATATAAATCAAACTTGAATTGTACCAGAAAATTTCGCGACGGCTTCTCAACTGCAGCCTGTCGTTGCATAACACAAATAACAAGTGAGAAGGTACAGAAGTTTGAATTTCAACAATGGAAATTAATATAAAAAAGCAAGGTCAACGTATACTGTGCGTAGACTAATCGATAAAATGGTAACTTCAAAATGCAACATAGGAATGAAAATGGGTAACTAGGCATGCCGAGGGATTTCGCAACTCAAAAGGGGCTCGGGTCTACCAGGGCAAGCTGAGGTTGACCACGTGGTCTAACTGTTTACATAGGTCGGGTTTCTCCCGCCGTATATAGGCTGCCTCCAGGTAGCGCAATAACCGAGTAGTTCGTGCTCGAACTAATACTCGAAAAGACGTCTTAGGGTCAACCGAATGGCCACTATCAAGGAGATGTTTTGTAATGGAAAACCGTGGAGTCTTGTTCTCCTGCTTTAGAAGCCATTTAGGCAGGTGATCAACTGCTCTGGCTGCCAGTTGCCTTTGCGTTCGCCCAATGTACTTGCAACCACAAGTACATGTAAATTCGTAAACAAAATTTGACGTGGCGTGCAATGACAAGGCATCCTTCGCCCGTGGAACTTCGATAGCCTTAGTAGAACTGTAGAAGATGAGTTCAGCTGAGTTGTAAGTTCTTTCAATAGCGCACCTCAATCGCCGCATGATGGTATTAGAGATGTCGCCCCTAAACGGTAAGTATATTATAACGGGCTTTTTCGGAACAGATTGCTCCGTCAACTTTGGCCGCAAAGTGTTGCTGTACTTTTCAAAGAATCGTGTTGGATATCCTCGTTTAAGCAGGGCCGTTTTTAGGCAAGAAATTTCATCATCCAGCATTTCAATAGAGCAAATCTTTCTTGCTCTTTGGAATAGAGTGTAAACCAAATTTCGCTTTCGTTGTATCGGCACAAAGCTCAAGAAGTGTAGGTATTGGCCTTTCCATGTGTCTTTGTGGAAAACAGATCGCCGTATTGAACCATCGTCCTGTCTAGTCATGAGGACAACCAGGAAAGAGAGCTTGTTGCACTGCTCCTTCTCCATTGTGAATCTAATCTTAGGATGGAGACTGTTCATGACAACAAGAAGGTCTTCGGCTTCATCGTCGTTATCAACAAAGCAAAAATGTCGTCTACATATCTTTTGTACAGTGTTTTCCTATTCAAGTTTTCTGAGAACTTTTCTTCTAGGTGACCCATAAAACTGTCGGCAATGTTTGGACCAAGTGGACTTCCCATTGCCACTCCATCAATTTGTCTGTATATCTGTCCATTGAACAGAAATTGAACGTTTTTCGTGCATAGTTTCAACAGGTCACGTAATATTTCGGGTGACAGGCGGGTTTCAGACGCATGGTCGCATATGATCTCGATAGTCTCATCCAGTGGTACATTTGAGAATAGTGATGCAACGTCCAAAGATATCATAGTTTTGTTGGAAATGTTCTGATGCTTTATTTCTTCAATAAACTGGAAACTGTCTTTTATTGTCTAAGTTGAAAATAGGTGTCGTATTGGCTCTATTTCCTTGACAAGCCACTGTGCTAGTCTGTGTTGGGGTGAATTAGACATAGACAGAATTGGTCGTAGAGGTATGTCCTTTTTATGCGTCTTTGGCAATCCATATAGTCTGGGGATACATGTTCCCCTCGGTTTCAAGGATAGCGCGGTTTTTTTCATCAATCAGATTTTTGTCCAACAGTTGTTTAATTATTTTCCAGGCGGATTCTTCCACTGCCTTGGTTTCATCTTTCACTTGCGTTTCGAGACGAAATTTACTAGGATCGTCTAAAATGGATTCCATTTTGTTTACGTAGTCTCTCCGGTTAAGAATGGCAACCCCGTGGTCTTTATCAGGCTTGGAAATTTTTATTTGTTCATGCCGCTTCAATGCAGCTAGGGCAGCCATGTGTTCTTTAGTTATTGGTGTTTGTTGCGTTATTGGAGCTTTACGATACTAATGACAAATGTCCACTAGTTTTGCTTTCAGCCAACCTACGTCATCCGTGGATCTGGGTATTAGGTCGGACAGTTGCGAATTCAAGTCTTCGAATTGAGCCTCAATTTCGACAGGGTTAATTCTTCGGTTTAGCACACAAAAGTCAAGTCCTAGTGATAGAGCCTCTGTTTGTAGCTTAGTAAGTTTGATGTCCGATCTACTAGAACCTCATCGGAGTTCTGGAGAAAAATATCGTCCGTAGGCTTCCTTTTTACTGACTTCATTAATTTAAAGAGAAATGACTCTCTAGTCTTCTTTTGTATGATACATGAGTGTTTAATGAACATTAACCAACAAAAGGCACTTATCTTATCGAGAACATGCCTAGATTGGTCCAGTAGAGATTTTATGCGGTCGACAACATCAACTGAGTCCTCTATTTTTGATCGCGCAAGACGGTCAAGATTTTTAAAGGTTGGACGTAATCCCCCTCGACACAGGATGTTGTAAAATTCCACAGGATGCTCCTTGCTGTATATGCAACTCTGAAGAAATTCAACACGTGTATTCTCCTTCGTTATTCTGCATCGTAGTTGTAACACCCTTTCCAAGGACTTAAAAAAAACCGCGCTATCCTTGAAACCGAGGGAACATGTATCCCCAGGCTATATGGATTGCCAAAAACGCATAAGAAGGACATACCTCTACGACCAATTCTGTCTATGTCTAATTCACCCCAACACAGACTAGCACAGTGGCTTGTCAAGGAAATAGAGCCAATACGACACCTATTTTCAACTTAGACAATAAAAGACAGTTTCCAGTTTATTGAAGAAATAAAGCATCAGAACATTTCCAACAAAACTATGATATCTTTGGACGTTGCATCACTATTCTCAAATGTACCACTGGATGAGACTATCGAGATCATATGCGACCATGCGTCTGAAACCCGCCTGTCACCCGAAATATTACGTGACCTGTTGAAACTATGCACGAAAAACGTTCAATTTCTGTTCAATGGACAGATATACAGACAAATTGATGGAGTGGCAATGGGAAGTCCACTTGGTCCAAACATTGCCGACAGTTTTATGGGTCACCTAGAAGAAAAGTTCTCAGAAAACTTGAATAGGAAAACACTGTACAAAAGATATGTAGACGACATTTTTGCTTTGTTGATAACGACGATGTTATTTCTGTTATGCAACGACCGGCAGCAGTTGAGAAGCCGTCGAGAAATTTTGTGGTACCATTAAATTCTGTTGTCCTTGCTTGCTTTAAAGACGAAATATCGTGATTACCTATGAAACCTATATTTTTTCCTTAGTTTCCCCACAGTCTTCGCAGATGTCCCTATATCTCACCCGTAAAGCCGTTTTCACTGCGGTCCCCTACTGGACGCGCCTGGGCTTCCTCGTTTCCCAACAAGGCCGCATTCTGAGCCTCTCCGACTATTGAAGGTAGAAATATGCGGATGACAGACATGTTCAAAGACATAGATGTTGAAACGCTGCTTCCCTTCTGGAGTTTTTGATTCGATGAATGTTGCAGTGATGGTCGATCAGGTAAGGGGGATGACAATCCAATCAGACGAGCCAGTATAAAACGGAAGACGCAGATACTCTAAGTTCACAGGATAGACCACACACCGGGTGCGGTTGGCTTACAACAAGACAATTCCCGCAATTGAAGAAATTTTATTAACACGCTTTTGGAGATCTGAGGGAGGTGTCGGGACTTTCGGCGGATTTCAAGCTGTCATAAAACCGCAATTTCACATTTTAAAACTGCACCGATAAAAAACAGTACATTCAGCAGTTGTCGCAGAGCACAAATCAGTGACAAAAATCGCGGATACACTGTAACTTTAGGAAGATGACTACTTAGGTAGAGTTGTAATATTAAGCCAACTGTTCGGTCATCTGGCGATATATACTAACACGAGCCCTTGCTTACGTGTTCCTGTAATCGACCGCGTAACACAACGATCCTTCAGGCTGCCCGACCGTGACATGTATAAGCTCGTCAAAATATGACAGCCAATGAAGTCGTAGGGCAAGGTTGCAGGTTTTGTGCTGTTAACTACCTTTCCCCTAACTGCAAATGTACTTAACTGTAACATATTTATGGACACTACTTCTAATGAGGCCAGTAGCAGAGGTGGTGGATAATAGGCTGATGCCTTGTAGAAAGTCCCGGTTATCGTCCGATCACCGGTTGGGAATTGCTTGGGCGGTTGGCTGCGAATACCGGATGTTGCTAACAACCCACTTGTGTCCCCTAAAATGGACCACGAGGGAGTTTTATTGAACCAACATTGAGGCTTGATCAGGGTATGCAACGCGTTAGTGGGCCGCTCGACCATAACAAATGTCATGCAGTGGCAAACCTAGGCACAATCTCGCGTCGAGCAAGTCACCTGTTACCAACTGCGTATCGGATGGCTGACCAGTACTGACGCTGGATTGGCGCCTGATGGGCGAGAGTGAATTTGACTCAGCGCAGATTCTTAAGCTATTACGTTGCACTGAAGGCTGTGGCTTGGAAAGCTACCAACTGACGGAATAACACGGTCTTCCTCTCAAGACAGAGAGCCAGGCTGCACTGCCAACTACTTAGTGTGGCTGCTATGGCCCTACAACATAGATGGGATCCGAGCAGCAGCAACAGCTGCAGCAGCAGCAACAGCAGCAGCAGAGTTAGTAGTAGTGGGAGTAGTAGTAATGGTAGTGGTAGTAGTAGCATTGGCAGCAGTAGAATCAGCAACAGAAGTAGCAACAGTAGTAGTAGTAGTAGTAGTAGTAGTAGTAGTAGTAGTAGTAGTAGTGGTAGTAGTAGTAGTAGTAGTAGTAGTAGTAGTAGTAGTAGTATTAGTAGTAGTAGTAGTAGTAGTAGTGGTAGTTATTGCTGGTATTATTGTAATACAAGTAGTATATGCAATCTATCAAAAGAAATAGGAAAGCGACATTTCTACACGGACATAATCCATTTAGTACGCCCTCCTGTGGAAAATGTTATGATTTTCGGTAATTTTTCTGACTACCAACTTCGACGACTAAAGCGCGCGATGTTACGTTCCTCCCTCACTTCCGAATCAAAAAAGCTCTGCACAATTGAAATATTAATGAAGGCCTGATATTTTACAAATTTTACTTCTCCAAACCGCCCCAGTCGTCCACTGGGCGTCACAATAAGGCCTGCTTAGGGAAACAATTATCTTCAGATTTCTAAAGGTCCGGTGGCCGTGCTCAAATATATCCAGTGGTTTCAGTCAATATACCAAGTAGAAGGATCCGAATCTTCACAGCACTTACTACACGTCCCTGGGAAGTTTATATGCAGTAAGCTAATCAACAACTGAGTGTATATTTCAGAGGAACACAGTAATTGGTCATACCACTTGGACTATAAGCTTCCTACGTTTAAACTAAGCTCATAGAGAGGTGATATAGCAGCTCCCTCCTTCCTTTGCTTTTCCAGCTAACTAGGCCGGCACACCCGGAAGAAATCCCTCCTGAAACTGATTCAATTTCTGTCACTGATGTTCGGTCACCAAATTTGCATTTGTTATAACATTTGAAAAGAAACACGACAGTTTGCACGTCGCCGGTAACAAGGTTCATCACTGTCTCACGGGAGTTTGTCTGCAGCTGAACGAACTTGCGCTGCATCCACTTCACTTCACTCCTCTGTCGGGAACGCCTACACTCCCAAAAATATTCAGTCAATCCCATCGAAAGGCCTGCGTGCGCGCGCACCGGTTTCGTGCTGTTGCTAGGCGTAATCACAACTCGGTAGCGTTTCGCCATTGGCTGCGTTCACAATGCTTCCTTAGATTCTGATTGGCCCATGTATGCGAGAAGTTGCTCGACTCTCCCAGTCCTCTTCACCCGGAGCAGACTTGACAGAATGCTAGTCCACCTGAACAGCATGCTATAAATACACACAGTTTTTCAGTAAAAGATGACTTGCATGTTTCCATACATTTTGCCATAGCCGATCGTTTACTGTTATGCCAGTCATTATGGCGGCAACGGACGACAGTCGAGAACATTTACGGCTCATGTTATTATTGGGCATAAAATCGGGTCGTAACGTCCTCCCATGTCCATTGAGTTCCGGCAACAAAATCAAAACGACCGGAGATGGACGGGAACGATGACTGAAAGGCTTAGACAGCCCAGATAGGTGGCTCTGTCATCCTCACACACCAGGCTTCAGAGGGGGTGAGATCTTGTGTCTCATATAAGTTGGCGTCATAAGGACCATGTTAAGACGAAATCATTGCACGACGACCACCACGCCGGAAGTAAAGTAAATGTTTGTTGACACGCCGAGGTGCCTTAAATGTGCGTTATCAAGTGCCATATCAAATAAGCTAGCGACCAGATGCACTTTAGGCTGGCCGAAAACTGCCGTGCATATCACATCTGCGAGTGGCCTGTCCGAGTTCGATTGCTCGTTGCTGTAAAAAGGGGCACAATAAATGACGCAGAGCAAAGCCTCTGTCTAATGCATGTCGAATATATGCGCAGCTATCAAGCATGCTTTATGCAGACTCGGTGCGATTCAGCCAACGCAGACCGTGGGAGCAGAACCAAGATACCTGCACAACACAGCCTCGAGTAGACATCTAATAAGCTTAAGATTTTCAGACAGTATGTAATTGTAGTGTTTGGCGCTTATTATCTTGACCTTCAAAATCGCGAAACATTTTCAAACAGACATTTCGCAGAATATATTAGATACTATAAATTGGTGACTGCAAGCGATCAGCAATCTGTTACTTCTTCCTGGTTGGACAGATTCCATATAACCGATTTCGAAAAACCGAAACTGCGGCACCTCAAAACAACACACAGACATGTATTCAACGCTAATTATTGAAATACCAGCTGGTGGAATTTTACATTTTTAATATCTCAGGTCTCAGCTGCTCCGAATATTTATTAGCGACGACGGTTCAATCGCACAAATAACGACGTCCGCTGCATGTCCAACGGAGTAAGCACAACCCCGGCAACTTTCTTGGGCTTGTGCAGTATCTACCAAACTTATTCCTCCCTCGTCCAACTTGATCGAATGGCGAAACAACGTCAAACCGGACTGAGGCGGTGGTGAGCACTGCAGCAAACTAAGTAACACAACCTGTCCACGTCCGACCCTATCCTTGCCTCCGTCACACGAATCGAAATTTACGTTAGTGAGAACGCGATCAGGGTCACGCTGAGAGAGAGAGAGAGTCATTGCAACCTGATTCTCTAAGTCCTGAAAAGGTCCGAGTTATCTCGTCAGTTGGCATTCTTCCAAGTGACGACTCTTAGTGTGTCTTTAAGGATTCAAGCGCGTCAGATTCGTTGTTCGTGGTGGCTCACGTCACGCCGACTGGGATCCCCACCGCCCCCCCCCAATTGTTGTCGCTGGTTAAAATCATGGTCGTGCGTTTGTTGTAAACCAGGGAGTGTCAAAAGAAGAGGGGGCGTTCACCGGGAGGGGTTTATTTGAGATCCGACGTTTCGGGTAGTTTATTCGTCTACCCATCTTCAGGGGCTGGGGGGTCCTGTGCACAGCACAGCTGTGTTCGCACGTTGTACCGACGGGTGGAAACTCATTGCAGCACGCCAGTCGCCAAACTGGATGAGATAAAGCTCCTCCGAGAACTTTTCAGAGCCAATGGCTATCTGCGGGCATTCATTAAACGAAGCCGGAGGCAGCCAAAGAAACGGAACGAAGAGCATAGTCAGCCAAACTCGTGGCGGAGCATTCCGTACATTAAAGGGGTCTCCGAAGTCGTGGCTCGATGACTCGCGCCACTCGGAATAGGTGTTGCCCACAGACCTGACTCAACAATCCGTCGGCAAGTGATGCGGCCGAAAGATCCGATCCCTAAGCAGGAGATTTCAGCCGTTGTCTACCGACTTCAATGCAGCTGCGGAAGTTGCAACTACGTTGGGGAAAGCGGCCAACGGCTGCAAACGCGAATGCACGAGCATAAGTTGGTCGTGCTAAGGTTGGATCCAAAGTCGGAGGTAGCAACCCATGCCGCGCAAATGGGACACATCTTCAACTTTGACGCCGTTGAGATTGTGGGCCGGGGCAGCGATCACAAAGCAAGGCATGTGCAAGAAGCCTGGATGTCCACCGACCGCTCTGCCAACCGCCACATCAATTTGCCTCCCCCCTATCTGACTTTGCGAACCTTCTTAGCGGGGGACAGTCACAGCGCGGAATAATCGGGGCCGTCAGTCATCACCGCGGCCGACGAGGCCGATTCAGGTCACGGTGACATGCGGGTTGGATGCAGCCACACAGGCGGCATTGGCCGATCACGCGTTGGACAAAGGGCGCCATAATGAGTGCTGTGCACAGGACCTCCCAGTCCCTGAAGATGGGTAGACGAATAAACTACCCGAAACGTCGGATCTCAAATAAACCCCTCCCAGTGAACGCCCCCTCTTCTTTTGATATGCCACCTGGGAATCGGATTTTCACTACTATTGATGTGAACCAGGGAGTGTGTTAGCACGCCTAGATGCTGTTATGTGTGCAAAACAGAAGGTTAGTCGGAAATAGGACGTGTGCTGAGCACGAAAGACGGCACAAGTGCGGAGGCTTGTGGAAACTTCCGGGTATCTGGCAGGGGGCTGTCATAGGCTGATGGGTGACCAATTAGCACAAAGAAGGTGTGAACAGGGGTGCATGTCCTTGACCATTCGCTTGTCACGCCTATGTGTCTTGACGGCCCGGGTAGGATACGCTGCAGATGCGGATTTAAGCCATGCCAGCCATATGCCTCATTTCTGCCCTCTAGTGTTCTTGAACTCGGCATGACACCGGGCCCAGGTGGGGGAGAAGGACGGTGCGGTAGATGCTGTGCAAGTCCACTGTCACTTTCAACTAATTCACACACAGATCACCGTCCCTGCTCTCACCCTGTCGTGTAGCACACAGTCGACATCTTCGGAGCCAACAATGATCATTATCATCAGTGCTGGACATACATTCTCCACAAAAGGCTGCCATACTCCCTGGTTTATAGGCACGCAGTGCGGTATTTAGAGCCATAGGATGTGATTATCCACATGGCAATTCTCAGGATTCAAATGAGCTAATCCATCCGTCAGGGGAGACGAAGTAAATTATTTGACCGAAAGACTTTACTTCTTGCGAAGCCTTGATCCCAACGCGAACCAGGCCAAAAAAGTCACAGCTGGGCTGCCTCGGTGGACCGGAAACACGGGTTCACGTGGGTATTTTTTCGTGGAGGACAGATGTTGACGGGCAGGCAAAAGTGGAAAGCCACCAAATTACATCTCAATCAGGTAGCCTTAGGGAAAATGATAGGGATTTGAGGTGCACTGCACTGCTTAATTTATTATGGTTTTAGTCTGCATGCAAAGTCGTTGATCACTTTTCCCGATTCAAGACGCAGTCAAGTCACTGCTGTTCCAGCATGAAGTCAAAGATGGACTGTTCCCGATTTCTCTGTGCCGGTAGCAGCTGCGCAGGCGAGGAAGAACGAACATGCATGGAGAGCGAACCAAGATCGGAAACTGCGCCTGACCTTTCACAAGTCTGCACATCAGGCTCTTCAGTCCCATTACCAGACTACAAACCGTCCTCTGGACTGGACATACTAACTGCGTCACGGAAGTAGACTCGTTTATTGAGATGTTCACTGAGGACCGGCTGTTCCGTGCCAAAAACCTACACTGTCGGCAATCAACTAGGCTCACCCAGCGGCCACTGCTGTCTGAGAGGACAGCTCGACACTGGATACAATAAACCCCTCTTTCTGGTGACTGCTGTTTTTTTATTCCCTCAGCACCGGACTTGGCCTGACGGTTGCAGCGATTTCAGTACAGTCTTACCACTTAGATGTCACACGGCTCAATTTCCCCGTTCATGCATAATCCTCTTTTCTTGTTGCTCGGTTGGGGGAGAACGTTTCTCAATACCGTAAAACTCGGCCGCCGTGTTCGACATACAGCGGAAACCAATTAGAACTGACCAAAGGTGGTCGTCGTTTGCTGCGAATATGGAGGGGTTTCATGTGTAGCACTACCCAAGCATTTGTCGCACTGTCTGGCATGCAGTGAGCCTGTCTGATCGTAGGACTATTGTGGAACTACCCCCTATCACAAACGAACTCCGCGACTTGAAAATCCTTACAACAACCAGCTTAGAGAGCTAGCCATGTCAGGTGAATTTTCACATCACAACAGCATTTAAGAAGAAATGCAAAGTTCATGTTCCAACTTTATTCAGCAAGCTTAATAAATTCCTTTACAGCGTCTTCAGCAGTTCTGATACCTAAACAGGGCGAGAAAAAAACCGGTATGTTAATTTTCCAGCATATAATATAGCACATTATGTCACCTAAGAAGATCAAGTGGGATTAACTCTGATCTGAACTTACGCGTGTAGGGTCGTGCTAACAGCGATCCCTTAGTTAAAAAATGCCCATGGTCTCGGGGCATTAGTAATTCAGGGCCTACACTTATACGACTGTTGCGAAACGCTGTAGTTGTTCTGGAGATGGCAAAAGCCCTCCCGGTGCGCCAAGATCTTTTGGTTTCACTATTTGGTTATGCGCCCTTGTCATGCACAAACTGACCTTGGAGCGTGGGGGGGGGGGGACATTCGCCACCAACTCCTCTCCAAAACTTGAACACCGACATACTCTGCTGAAAGCACCTACCCTCCAGACTTTACGTAACATCCTTAGGCCACATAAGCCCGTTTCTAATGGACAAACCCACAATAAAGTCCGTACTTGATAGGGCTTTGGCAATGACCCCGGTGATTTCAGATAATGCTTCCGCATGAGCGCGATCCGGTGCAACAGCACCGTTTTGTAGTCGGGAAACGTACTCGTAAGACAGGCGATGAAATACGTGTTTAAGTCACGTCAACCGTCTTTCCTTGGACTGCCTAAGAGATATTATTATCCGCCACAAAGACTAACGGTAGAGGAAGTAGAACGCTGTGACAAAGGACAATCGGCAGATAGAACCCTATTTATCATGCACACCGCAACGTTGTTATTAAACTAGACCAGCTCGAAGCCAGACACTTGACTGAGTTGCGTGCTCCAATCATGCATTTTAAAAAAATCGGATGTAAATAACGTTAACCACGAACTTTTGCAGGCTGAGACTTAAGAATGCACCAAGCCTTTAATTTTATTCAGGTTATTTGAGGGAAACGTAGGTGTTTGACCTTTGAACTCCCTATTTGTTACAAAGAAAGGAAGTATATGAAAAAGCAGGAAGGGGAAACATCAAACAGCTGTAGAAGAGTTATCGAAAATGTACAGATAAACGATTTACTCTAAGTGACCTAAATGCTAACAATACTAAGTACAGTGTACAGTAGTCAGTCTATACATAATTGTGCTATGGAAAAAGTGGTACGATTTCAGTTATCAGAAGGAGCTGAAGTGAATGTCAGTAGTCACGAGCAATGAATAGGTGATGAATGAGAAATCGAAAAAAAACAAACGTTACTGAAACATAGACAGTAATATGGTAAACGTAATCAACCGCTGCCGCTGAGCTTCAACACGCTGTCAATCGGATGGCATTATGATGTGCAAGGGCATACCGATCCAGCTTCCTCTCAAACATCTCGACGTACGTGGACATATCGATGTCTGAAGACTGTGCACTCCAAACTTCAACCATTCTGTTTCAGCCGAACTTTCATGTGCCCAACCTAGCGTGAGTCACGCCTAGTTTGATTGCACGACTTCGCAGTTTCGTTGTGATTGTTAGCTCAAAGAATTCTTCAGGTAGAAGACAGCAATCCTAACCATGCATGATACGGAGTGTTTGTATCAAGTCGCCTCTTAGCTACCTGAACTCAGAGGAAAGCGATCGTGATTAGATAACCGTGTTTCGTAAAGTAGTGAACCCTGTCCACTAACGAGTTTGGTTGCACGACTTTGAGCTTTGTCGAGGGTGCTGAGGTCCGCAGCGGTCTAAATGAAGTCATGAGTCATGCACCTAAATGTCGTCTACTTCCTGTAATGGCAGGCAATTCAGATAGCAAACGCTGCGGTTCGGGGATCGGTCGCACTTAGTCACATTAACGACAAGAGCCAGTTCCACGACGCCTTCTCGAACAGGTTCAGGTTTGGCTGCGGACACACCTCACCTAAATTTAGTTCCGATGACGCTCTAAAGTTCAGCTGATGTGATGCACCAACTGCCAGGGTCCAGCGGTCTAAACAGCACAGCAGATTTGTCACGCATGATCTACCCCTAGGTATGTTGCATAGCAGAAAATGCTGCTCTAGGAAGGGCATTGGCTTTAGTTTAAATATCTCCTCCAGTGGTGTAAGCCGTGCACTGACTGAGTGAGACCACAGGCGCTGCCCACAAATCATGATTTTTCGGTTCAATAGTCCTACCTTACGCCACAGGAAGCTCGAGCAAATAAACTCGGTCGCAGAAATCGGACAGCCTTCACCGTTAACATACGTTATACAATAATTATCCTACTCAGATGTTTTAAGTAGCCATGAAAAGTTCGAATATTTATCTAATAGTGACGAGACTTGCATCATTAGATGGCTAAACTAAGGAAGGGTAACTGTCCCCTTGTCTGAGTATGTCTACTTACCGTCGGCTGCGAGCTCAACTTCTCCAACCACTGGCGACTAGCGGGCGAGTTGAGCACCAGTTTATGTTGCGTAATAACTAGCAGCGCGGCTAGATCCGCCAGGCTGGGTCGTGAGGTGCCCGCAAGGAAGGCCGGACTGGCCCGCTCGAGGCGTTGCTCGTAGTAGGACTGCCAGGCCTTCAGGAGGCGCGTGTCACCCTTTTGTTGTTGATGCGGCGGCGGCAGAAGTCGGAGGGACCAGGCCACCAGTTGTTTCACATCAGCACGCACTGCGGCCTTTAAAGAATAAACATGCTCGGAAGAGAGGCTGCAAGGAGATGCGGAGAAATGTGGCCAGGAAGTAGCGAGGTGCCTATACTTATCAGAGAGCTGAGCTCCAGACCACCCCCCGACCTCCAACAAAGGCATCTTTTTATAGCACTTCTGGAAGGACCTCCTGGCGACATCCACTGAACACACTTAAATGGGTGGCTGGTTAAGGGTAGTGTTTGTCCACCCGACGTTAGTGGTCCAACTGAGCCTCCCGCAACTACTTGCACGTGCACACCAATTGCAGTCTGGTTCTCGGCTGCTGCCAGCGGTTCAAACTGGCCAATCATTTGCGGGGCTGACTCAGACATGGCCTCGCTGAAAGCGCTGGACAAGTGCTCCACTGTCTGGGCGTTGCTCTAGCGGCTCCGAACATGCCCTCGTCCGACTGTCAACTTCTACCAACTTCTTCTCTAATAGTTCTGTACGACATACAACATTTCCCCAATTGGCGTCCCCCTTCCTCTCCTTCTGTTCGGAACTGGATTTGATTGTCATAGTGGGTAGAATCTCATAATGGATTTAGCTTCCGCGATATCACACCATGCGGATGCCAGAAGTTTGGCCACAGGGTCCTTTGCTCAGCATTTTTGTGTGCTTTTCAGTGCGTGTGTGTACCTGCTACACAGTGCCCCCAAAACGGGCCACATGTTAGATGCGCTGGACCAGCACAGGGGGCCACATCGGATTCTGGCAATAACAAATGTCAACATTTACAGGGTGCGCTGGCAGACCCTGTTGTCGACAGTCGTCGCACAACTGGACCACTGTCAACACCCCATTGTCTTGCGAGTTAAAATCCTGGCCATTTGTTGAGAGGACCAGGGGGTGCGGAGTGGAGCACCAGGGTGAGGATCCGTCCAAGTCATCCACCCGCGGCCTCCCTCGTCTCCGGTCTTCTTGACTCTGTCTTGACACCGGACTCAGGCGGCGGCGGCGGAGAGAGTGTGGTAGATGCAGCGCAAGTCTACTGGCACTATAAACCCACTGGGCAAGTCATCGTCCCTGCTCCCACCACCTGTTGTGGGGCACACGGTGAACATCGTCGGATGCGACGGTCGAACTACCTCACATATAAGAGTTAATTACACTCCCAGAAAATAATTTGGTGCACGTATGGCGGAAGCGCGTTCATTGGTTGGGATAGGGGACACGCTCGTTGCGTCGCGTCCTCGGACTTAATACAAAGCTCCTGCAGACAGTCGCACAGAGAGATAGGGAGGGCCGACAGAGACATGGGGGAGGACTTGGCTGACCATTTTTGTCCAGCACACACTTACATCATTACCACCGAGAAGGTGAATATCACTCAGTGACTCGGCCTGAGCCTGCAAGTCGAAGAGCTGTTGCTTTTCGAGGCCTGCGCAGTTGTCTCCGGAGGATGGCTGGTTCTTGCCTGAAGTAGCAAAACAACCAACCAGTCGGAGAAGGGGATGTTGTTCTTCTTCACACCTGGCTCCCTCAGTGCCAGCGTCTAGAGTCCTCAAGCTCTCCGCAACCTCGATAAGGCCAGTAACTTCAAGTTCCATCGTATGGAGCTAGGAAGAAGTGTAAAAGGACAGTGGATAAATACGTTGAAAACAGAGCATGTGGATGATGAAAGAGTGTTTGGGTGGAACTTTAAGCAATTTCCCCTAACTGGCACCTGGTACATAATGTGCGTCGGACGATTAGCGAATTATGTCTTAACGTCGAGACCCAAAGTAGTGATATCTGCCTGATACGAAAATGTTAAGGAAAACCGGTTAATGGACGTGAATGTCCTAGCCTCCGGTTATATATACAGTGTATTTTTTCAGGGTAATAGGCAATGCTCTTGATGACTCAATTGAAAATTGTGCATACAATACATATGTTAAATGCACATCTTACTGACATTTTGTCAGTAACATATTGGTTTACGGTAAACGCTTTTACAGAGCGGGATGCGAAGGGTGCGGGAGGCGGTCATTTTAATGTACATATGAAATTTTAAGTGCCACTTCTCGCCACTTTATCGGGATGACGTGGGCCATGGAAACAAATTTGCTAAAAGTCAGCACACGTCCCAACTCATTGCAGCCTGACCCTCTGTCCTGAAAGGAGGGCCGAGATTTCCCGTGAGTCGGCATCCTTCCAAGCCATGGCTTTTCACGCTCCGTGGCAAATCCAAGAACGTCAGATTATTCCTAGTGTGGACTGTGTACAGAGAAAGGCGATCCCATAGGCGGGATTGGGCGCAGTCGTTGGAAGAGCCGGAAAACAGCCCATCTGCGCGAGCCACACACGCACGACCTGACCCCACAAAAGGGGGGAGGGGGGGGGGCAGATCAGGTTTCACGTGCGTGAGTGCCATTGACGCCACACTAAGACGGAGCTATTGAGTTTGACCCTCCATCCACCAGTCGGCCACTTCAAACACAAATATGGACAGGGCTGACTGCGAGGTCACGGTTGAATCGTCAGTTAGAAATCTTCCAAGGCATGGCTTTTAGCGCACCATGATAGAATAAAGGCGCATGATATGATTTACGGTAACTAATATGCCCTCTGGGCATATTACCCCACTCCAGTGTCCAAGCCGGTCAACCATCTGTAATAGTGTATTTTAGGGTAGTAGGCAATGCCCTTGATGACCCTACTGAAAACGGTACATACAATAGAACTGTTAAATGCACATCTTACTAAACGTTTGTCAGTAACATGTTTGTTTACGGAAAAAAGGATGGAATCAAGATGCTGGTGTTGGGCGCAGTGACCAACAGAACCAAAAACATTCCCTTTGCGCGTGCCACACACGCGACACGACAACACGAGGATTGCACGCAGAGAGCGAGTGTTGCATTAGTGACGGGGCCACATAAATGAGCCAATGAGCACGATTCCTGCCTTCCTGAGATGTGCCGATCCCATACTTATGGTGGGTAATGCGGGATGTATGTGCTAGTGAGGGGAAGTGTTGTGATAGGGGTTTGACCGGCGGTGTTTTACCGCAGGTTACCGCAGTAGTAGTAGTAGTAATAGTAGTAGTAGTAGTAGTAGTAGTAGTAGTAGTAGTAGTAGTAGTAGTAGTAGTAGTAGTAGTAGTAGTAGTAGTAGTAGTAGTAGTAGTAGTAGTAGTAGTAGTAGTAGTAGTAGTAGTAGTAGTAGTAGTAGTAACAGCAGCAGCCGCAATACAACTAGTATGGGAAAAGGAAATCAAGTAACGATATATCGACCGACACAAAAAGACGTGACGTTTCTACACGAATATATTTCCTTTACTACGCTTTCCTGCGAGTAAGAAATTAGGAATCTCTCTCTCTCTCCCTCCCTCTCATTCCTAAGACATAAAAGCCCCTTCATGAATGGAACATCTAAAAACATTGATACCAAGATTTTTATTTCAGCAATCTGGCTCAGTCGTCCATCGGGTGCCAGAATATGGCGTGATGATACGAACCATCATCTTCCGTTCTCGATGGCAAACGGCCGTGGTAGAAAGAAGGAAACAAGGATCCAAATCTTCACAGTAACAACTCCACGTCCCAAAGGTATCTGCTGGATATTTTCGTCTTTTCAGCTAGCAGCCATTGAGTCGGTGCAGATGTCGGTTTAGCATGCAATTAGATTAAAAAACAGATTCGCTCCCCAGTGCATGCAAACGGCATCCAACGGGACAAGTGAAGCTAAGAAAAAACCTACCTTTGCGGCATCTGCTGCTTGTTTCGCTTGTGGCACCTTGACGGTGTACTCGGGTCGCGAGCGCACCTTTTGCAGAGCCTCTATCGACTTCCTCAACTGAGCCACTCGCTGTTCTGTACGTTCGACCTCAGCCTTGGCGTTGATGAGACCAGCTAATCTAAGGTAGAGTTGGCAGGTGGGTATGACCAGAGGAAGTGCAGCGCCGGGTGTCGCCGCCGCCGCCGCCGCCTCCTCCTCTTCGTCCTCCGCGGCCATCGCCTGCTCCTCGCCCTGTTCGTTCTCCCCAGTGGCCTCCGTAGCTGGCTGCTCCTCCACACAGGCGTCGGTCGCCGAAACGGTGGCCATTATGCAACCCGTGGTATTCGCTATGTCAAAGGTAAGAGGTGGGCAGGGGGTTGTACTCTAGTTGAGCACTCAACACGTATATATGGTGTGTAGGAGTGTCCTTTTCTGGCATTATCCCCGAGTTTCACTCCCTCTTGTCACAAAAATATTTCCCAAAACGCATATATTACTGTCAACATCATAGTAACAAATTTATTTTAAATTGGACAGCGTGTGCCGTATCTAGTAGGGTCTTCGACCAAACAAATGCAGGGTCACGTGTCACCTTGCTGGGTCTAATGGTCTGTAAGCGTCTGCTAGGCCAGGATCAGCAAACCATGGTCCTCGCAACCTGGTATGCGCAGACAGTTGTCTGACACCTGGTTCCCTGCCGGTAGATGCGCTAATGCCCCAGCATGGTATACAGATCGTGACCATGGTTGCCGAGTCATCCTCGTCTTTCTGACTGCTCGCGGTGCTTTAATTGGTTGAAATCCTGTGGACCAGAGGCTTCGGAGTGGGACGCCAAGTTGCGGGCTCGGCCGCGCTATCCCGTCTCCGGTCTTCTTGACTCTGTCTGGACATGGAGCCCAGATGGGGGAGGGGTGTGCGGTAGACGCTGCGCAAGTCACTGTGGGTGCTTCACTTCGCTGTGGAGCACACGGTGGGCATCGTCGGCAACGGTGGTAGAACTGTCAAGTAATGCGCTAATACTCATTACCATCAGTACTACGGTATACATGCCTTGTTTCCCTTATTAGTTTCTGGTTCCTCACGAAAGGCTTGCACACACTATGGCTTTCAAACAGGCATGGCATTCAGCTAATCCATTCGTCAGGGGAGACGGATTAAATTAGTACTTTGAGAGACTTTTCTTTTACGGGCTTTACTGCCAACGGTAAACCAGGCCAAACACTCACAGCTGCGGAAATCGTACAATTGGACTGGCTCGGAGGACCTGAAACACGAGTTCACATAAGTCATTTTGTGGAGATCTTGACGTGTAAAAGTGGAATGCGCCCGAACTACAGCCGAATCGGGCAGCCTAAATGACAATAATAGTGGGGACACGAGATACGGAGGTACAACTCGTTATCATGCCAACAACTGTTTAAAAGGTCCAATAGCTGAGGTCCACTACCCTGTCTAATCTATAATGAGTCTAGTCCACATGACATGTCCTCCATCACTGTTCCACATTCAAGAGGAGGACGGAAGCAATACCGTCCTGTGTAGTCAAATCACAGCTGCCAAGCATGACGTCGAGCATGGACTATTTCCACTTTTCTGTACCGTTAGCAGTCGCGCAGGCGAGAAGGAACGAACAAGCATGGATGGCGAACTAAGATCGGAAACGGCGTTTGGAATTCCACAAGTCTGCACGTCAGGCTCTTCAGTCTCACTATCAGACTGTGGACCGTCCTCCAGACTGGTCACGCCAACTGCGTGATGGAAACAGACTCGTTTATTGAAGTGCTCACTGAGCACGAACTCTTGCACAATTGAGATAGTTCTGAACCGAAAAGTTACGGCTACGCTAGTCTCCTCACTTACCGAGGGACTTGTCAGTAGTTACATCCGTGAGTCGGCATTTGCCCAGCGCCTCCACGATATCCACGAGGAATCTTCCTGCACGTAGACCCTTCAGCGTGCTCTCTGGGGCGACAAGAACGGCCTCTGGAAGTGTGGTCGTCTTCCCGAGGTTGTAGGTGGCGTAGAGGGAGCGCAGACGGTGCACAAGACTGAAGGCCAAACGAAAACTGATTGTGACCGCGGGGTCTTCCTGCCAGCCTGCAATCTGCAAGTGAACACAAAGATTGGCATGATGGGGAGGAGATTCCCTAGAGCAAACTGTCGTTAGCGGATCTGAAAACACGGTTAAGAATGTGATGGTTGCTTCTGGCTGACCTGCCTGTCAATCATACCCCATAACGCCCCAGACAGGCCTAAGTCCTGCTATGTGAAGACAGGGCGACTGATCAACACGCATCCGGCTACGATTGGCTACTCTGAATAATTAAGCTATAAACGGTCATTGCCCTCTTCCTATCTCCTTCCTATTATAAAGAGTACTACGCAGCAACGATAGCACGCTTCTGTTTCCAATTTGCACTTTTTTTGAAAGCCTCGTATTCTGAAGTCCCTGCTTACTATGGTACTGTATCTCCGACACTCCCGGAACGTGAATGTCCGCGTTAATAGCCGAAATCAGACTACCTACCTCATCGACATCGGGATAAGGAGCCACGCATATGGATGGAGGATCGTTGGGAGGGTCGCGTCGAGGTAGGCGTTGGTAGAGCTCCTCCGTAACGAAGGGCATGAAGGGATGCAGCATTCGAAGACCCAGATCAAGACATGTGTAAACAACATGCCTCACTACCTCCGCGCGCTTCTGAGCATCAGGAGAACAGCCAGGCTCCAGCTTGACAAGTGGTTTTGAATACTCCTGGAAATCGACAAATAAATATATGCGACATGACTACTGTGCAGTTGTCAGTAGCGTCATCGATTTATCCATTTCGTGAAAGTGGGACAACTTGCCAGATAGACATCGCAAAACTCATAGAGCCAGAAGTTGAAACAGGCGGTCGTGGCACGAGGGAATTGGTATTCCTTGAAACCAGCGTTGCACTCTCGGACGGCATGTGCCAGGCAGGAGAGGATCCACTGGTCGGTTCCAGATAGGTTATGCTCGCTACTCGAAGGGAACGACAGTGAGGCGGTCGACCGGGGCGGTTTGTAATCCGACTGAAGACAGTGGTAAATGGCATAGCTGAGCGGTAAAAGGAAAAAAAGCATTTAAATGCAGGTCTCGCCAACACTCCACATGGTAAAACCGAACACGAAGAAGCAATCCTACTTTCGCATAAAAATATGCTTCAAAATCGGAACAGAATGCAACGATCTAGATGATTGAAATCGGCAAGTTTGCGCGACGCACAAACTAATAACTATAGGCACTTTTTATTTGCCTTTCTTAAAGTGATCCCTTACAAAGTTCTTATAGACATATTCCCTCGAAGGTACGTAGGAGTGCTGACTGGATCGAATGCAGGACCGAAGATGTTTTTAGTACAGTTCAGTATATCTAAGGGGAGTGATTTATGAAATATTTAGGCTAACACAAACATGTTACTGTGATGTCACTAAAGTAAAAGCCTTAAAAATATTGCGATGATATGGGACTGAATCCCGGACATCGCCAGGCGTCGAAGATAATGTGAAATAAAGAATGATGGCCGTCCGCGCTAGTGCTAGGTGCAAAGCGTTGGTTTGGTGCAACAGAGCTGTCCTGCACAGCTGAAGGGTATTTTTCAAGCAAATAATACATCCAGTTTATGCTTAAATGTCTCCGCTGAGTCTGCCATTATCCCCTCCCAAGGAAGCCCGTTCCAGACACCCAAAACTCGCTGCCAAAACAAGTATCCACGAACATCCGGATAGGATAAGCTTCCTCGAGGGTTAAGGCTAGTTGCTGTGACTAGCGTGAAAAAATCATCGAGATGCAAGGCACAGTACCGACAGGTCTGTACGAGATCTCGGATCTGTGTGTACTCAGGCGGAACTTGTATGTCTTAAGGCACCTCACTATTTCAGTCACCCTCCTTTGAACCCATTCCAACAGCTGCCATCTTCTTTTCAGCCAGGGGTGCCACGCCTAGATTACCTATTCCGGTTGCGAACGAATAAAGGCTCAGTATACTTTTCCAAATAGCTCATTATCAATATCTAAAAAAGTTCCTTCAATGGCGAGAACTGTCCTTGCCCTTTTGGCCACCTCCGCAGTGAGAGGTGGGCTCCAGAGATTACGAATGGTAATTCTGAAGTCTTTTTTGGTCCAGCTGCATTTGATAGGTACCTTCCGTCAAGGAAGTATTGATGAGCATCTCCATGTGTCCTCTCCTTCCTCGTTTTGAGCCGCAGTGAGACATCTCTCAAGGTTAAATCTCAGCAAGCACTTATCGGACCTTTCACATAGGCGGTTAAGCTGTAGTGATTATGCGGTGCGAGTGTGTGTTCTGTACTCAGTGCGCTTCTATCGTCTGGTCAGATCCCAAGTTGTAGGGAGAAGACGGAAGGCACCATAATGAGGGGTTTATTGTGCACAGAACCCGGAGTTGTCCTCTCAGGCGGCAGTGGCCACCGGCGAAGCCAGGGCTGGTGTTGACTGCGTCCAGTCATGCCTGAGAGTCCCTGAGATAGTGGTGGCAGCCGCTTTTGTAGGCTCTTGGGCCAAGCTCAAGTGGTGTCCAGTCGGTGTGTGTTGCATTTACCGAGAGGTGGTGTCCCAGTGGCCTAGGTTGTGGTTGCAAGGGGGCAGATGCATTCAAGTGGCCGCATGGGCAACTGCGGATGTGCGGTCGCAGGTGTGCCCGAGCTGTCGGTCGTGTGACTTCAGGTCAGCGTGTCTGGAACGGCTCACTGCCAAAGGGTGAATGACCTTGAGGCAGCGAGATCTTAAACAATGACGCCAGACCGGTCATGGAGGCTGGCCGCCACAAAGCCCCTCTTGCAGAGTCCGTTAGTCATTACTGCAGTTGATCGCTCGCCATACTTTGATCTCATCTGCAAGCACGGCCCCCCCCCGCAGTCAAATCGATTCATGCAGTCACTGACATAAATTAAAAACAGTGATAGTCCAAACATAAATCCCCGAGGCACTCCACTCACAACCGAAACTGGTATTGATTTCGCATTGCCAAGGCCCACAGACTGGGAACAGCCAACCAAGAAGTAGCTTCCCTCTTGTCTCAGATAACCGCACCTTGTTGAGTAACCAGCGCTGCGGAAAACTGTCAAAGATCCTCCTAGGGTCAATGTAAACGACGTCGACTGTCGTGTCTTCATCCAACGAGAGGGACCACTGCTCCATCGAACAGGCGTAGTTTCGTCAACAGCCATGTTGGACAGCGTCAACGTATCCCTTTCTTCGAGAAACTTGATAATAACTTTTTTTTAACGATCCTTCGCACAACCTTGCAACAAATGTATGTCAGGCTCACAAGCCAATAGTTGTCAGCACTTGTTCTGTGCCCACCCTTATGAACGGGGTGCATATTTACCGACCATTCAATCAAAGGGGAAGACTGCTGAGGTCAGAGGACGACTGAAAAAAGAAAATGTGAAAGCGGTATAGAGTTCGCGGGGAAACTCCTTCCGAACGTTTGCCGGCATTTGGTCCGGGCGCGGAGATACGTATTCCTTAAGCGCAAGAAGTTCCTTACTCACATTACTGTGTCATTTGTTGCAGTAGGAAAGTTAGCCTGATCAGTCCGTTTTTATCGATGAAAACATATGCAAAAAACGGCCTACGTGTTCTGCCTTATCATTATTTCCGATAACGTCCTCGGTGTTTTCTCCTCTCACCACTGCAACCGTCTTTTTGTACTTTGGTTTATCTACGGTCCGTTCTATAGTTCGTGTTACGTACTCCTTCCGCGGTCTACGGACATTTGAATCTGCCTCGTTCCGATATCGGTAAAACTCTTCGTAATGCAAGAGTTGTTTTGTTGCTACATACCTTTTCCAAAGTCTGCTTTTTCTGTTTAAGTCTCTCTTTATACGTCAGGTCAGCCAGACAGAACGACTTGTGTTTCGGCTTACTTCACAAAACAAAACGGAAGGTCCAAATACCGTCCTGAAGCCCCGTCAGATCAGTGATCACTAATCCCATGAGGCACCAAAGATTCGCAATCGCGGTACACGCAGGAAGGGCACCGTGACTGCACCAACAGAACTTTACTTTTAATAATCACCTGGACCCGATCCGTAGGGCTTCAGTTTTGGGGAAGGCAAAAAACGCCGAATGATCATTCTTGTTGGCAAAGTATATCCAAACGAGTTCTGGACTACTTTTTCTAGGAAACAGACACCGGTACGGGAAACGGCAACTCACCGGACCGCATTCCACAGCTTGTTACAGAAAAAGCGGTAGCCCTGGACTCGTAGAATATTGAGGTTTATGCTCCACCCACGAGTTCTGTAAGAACAGAGGGCAAAACGCAGAGCGTCTGTTCCGCACTCCGGAATCCCCTTTGGATAGTCCTTAGCCTGAGCCGCAGTGGCACGTGTCAGCTCCGCGGGATCCAGGTTACCCACAAGCAACTTGGCCTGCAGATCTATTTAGACAGAACAGTGGGATTTAAGAATCTACTCATGAAATGACATGAGGAGCAATGATGCCCAAAATGTGCAGAATAATCAGAGGTTTTGCTTTTTAGTAGTGGAAGAAGGTTGAAGGAAGGGAGATGAGATGAGATTTAGGAAAATGGAAGAAGCAGCCTGGGGAAGTAGAAAACTGCAGCACATCATCTCCGTTTGCCTTGTCACGAGAGCTACAAGATTGTATAATGCATAGAAAGCTCGATAAGGTACCAACACGCCAGACGCAGACGTCTGTCTCGCGGTCATAACCGATTGTCAGTACGCCATGGGCCTGGCCTGTGCTTTCCAAAAGGAGTAAGCGCGCGACCCTCACTTGTTGTGACTGGAGTCTTGCTCGATTCCATTCTGTCCGCTGAGGTGCTGGCGATAACGAATGCTGCGTGAGGATATATGATGTTAACCACAGCAAGCGAGTCACGCGCGAACTGTTTTGACAAGTTATATATCTCAGTCCGGAAGGTACAAGACAGGCCTTCGAGGTACTACAGATTGGCAATGACCGTGAAACGGCTGTCTGGACATTTCGTTATCCCTAGCCTTTCTGATTAATATGTTTCAGCAAGTGCATTCGTTTTACGTCCCTAGGTAAAACATTCAGCTGCAGACCTCCAAAGATATTTTTCGCAAAGATCAATTGCATTCTAGGAGGTATATTGACTCCAGTATGCAAAGGGTTACTTTTCCTGGCTACTGTCAATAGTACTACACGTAGCCCAATTCGAATTGCCTACTTCCGTTCTACGCAATAGAAATCCGTCTACGGTGTCCTCATAGGCTTCTGAGTCCTTGAACTGACACAAGGATCGAGGGTATGGACGACACTCGTCAAACATGTGAAAAAAACGTAGGTTGCTGTTCGATTGCCTGGAAGCTGATGCAGGCTACGTGTTGAGCAGTCAAGACTGCTAATGTTAAAGTGCTGGTGTTTGATGGTCCAACAGTTGAGTGCAATCTTCTGCGCGTCCTCAGGACTAAGTAACCAACAGGGCAGATCCTACAAAGTCAATTCAACTTTTTTACTGTCAGTAGAATGTATAGACAACACCACAAGTGACAGGCGTTGGTGTGTGTCGCGTGAAACTCGCCCATATGCCAGTCGCTGTAAATCATGCGAGGTGTGATAGACACGGCCCCTTGACAAATGTCAACCATTAATGGTGAAATAGATTCAGATCACAAGATCCATTAAAAATAGTGGAAACAGACCGAGTTCAGAATAGCTACTGATGAGAAGTTCGTCTTAGAGGGGTGAGTGTGATGCCTGAAACTAGTCCTAGTTCAGTGGACTTTTGCATTGTCGATTCAGATCCAGCGAAGGCGCAATAGACAGGATTTTATGAGGCAAAAAGTGCAGTGATGAAGTCGTATGTGAGAGTACAGACACATTGTGGGGAAGTTAATTGTTACGAGTGCCAGAGCGCACCAGTCGCATGTACCCAATCCAGTCAAGGAATAAATTGGCTTAATATGTGCTATTTAAATCACTTCAGTAGCACGATTATCACCAAGAACATTGGCTCGGGTGACATGTAAGTGAAGATTACTCACCGGGTAAACTAATTCCTTTAATTACGTCCACCGGATCGATAGCATTGCCCAATGACTTGCTCATCTTTTTCCCGTGAGCGTCGCGAATCATTGCGTGAAGATAGACTTCGGTGAAGGGCAGGCGGTCGGTGAAAAAGAGCCCGCACATCACCATTCGGGCTACCCAAAAGAAGAGGATGTCGTGCCCCGTCTCCAACAGACTTCCTGGATAGAAGGTGCGAAAGTCCGCACATTCGGTGTCTGGCCAGCCGAAAACGGACATGGGGAAAAGCTGAGAGGAGAACCAGGTGTCCAGGACGTCCTCGTCTTGCATGAGGCGAATGTCATCAACCGGGCGTTTGAAACGCTCCGCAGCAATGGCAAGTGCCTCTTTTTCATCCCGCGCAACCACCCAGGAATCATTTTCTGCCGACTGTAAGGACAATTAAGATAAGCAAAGAGTTAAGCGACTGCACCGATGGTGTGAACGAAATAGTACTGCTAGAAGTATTAACACATCCTCTCCAAAATCTCAAAGGGAATGAGATCATAAACTGTTCATCTCATGTACTACCCAACAAAAGTTAGGTCTTTTTACTTGTGATCATGCAAGACGATGACAGGAACCCCGGAATTTCACGAAGTGGTGTTTGAGCGTTGTATTCATGGTTCAGGTTAGTACATCTACCCCGACAAAATTAATGGTATGCGACCGTTTCTAAGTGATGAACAGTTGTTCACCCTGATCAACGTGAACCAGACATAAAGGTCGAACTCTACGCAGACGGGCTGAGATGTGTAAAAGTGCGAAACTAACCACAGAAGGTAAAGTACATCTGTTCTTTTAAGGCCCAGGCTTCATTTGATCGTAAGGTTATGTGAAGTTACAGGCATGAGAAACGTAGCCGTGGTGCTCGTTAAACTAAGCAGAACACTGAAGGTAATCCAATAGAGACGCCTCACTGGTAAGACTGCGGTTGACAAGGATAACATCTGACTAGTTAAATGTTTCAGGCTGGCACTCGCGTCATCAACCCAACGGTTCTACAAACAAACACACTTTTATGACCAGGAAAAATCTCCCCGCATGTTATAATTATGGGCTAGAGCCAAAACCACCGAGTGAAATCTGGCAATCGCTCCCGAAAATAACAGTGCGTAAGTCCTACTCTGCAAATGAATTACCTCTAGGACGGTGAAGTCTCCATCCGAAGAGCGCAGAGCAACCTGATAGGCAGGCACCCGGTGACCCCACCAGAGCTGACGTGAGATACACCAGTCATGGCAGTCCCGTAGCCAGTTATTCCAGGTCCGTACGTACATGCGAGGCATAATCTTCAGATTGCCATCTGCAACCTGTGAGAGAGATAGAGATAAATAGGGCAAAATTATGGCAGAAAAAAACGGCGTATGCGGTAAAAGCAGTAGGAACAGGAGGCTGTCATAATCCCCAGTGATCGTGAATTCAAACTTCGACGCCTGCAAAAAAAGACGGGGACGTCGTGTGTACGAGAGGACTACCCTGGAACATGTAGAGCACTTCAACATTGTCGTGGGCAATTTTGTCTACGGCCGACGAAGGAGCAGTCATGATCTCTAAAGTTAGCAAAGCTGGACTATGGTCTTCTTTGCCAAACAACTAAGACGTCCATTTCGACATAGTGCTGAAGGCGTTAGAACGAGATGACATACAACTATCGCGCAACAGGTCCTGTCGACTCTGAAAGTGTCTGCGGTGTTGCCAAAAGGTCCAGCAGGGGAGAAAGACTCTTGCTCTGCAGCCGCAAAACTTGCGACTCTACACACTCCTGACCCGAAGAAGATCGAGGAGTTTGACAATTGTTGTCCCCTGGGACTCCTATGGCTTCAGTTCAAGGTCCATCTCCAGAAACGAAACTTGCTTGTCAGTCAGAGACACCCTAGCGGACGCCGCCATCGAAAACGTTTCGGTCAGGTACCCAAAGGGAACGCTGTGGCCAATTAAATGATAGCAGGAATGGTCAAAGTCAGACTCTGAAGTAGAATATGCTCGATGATCTTCAGTGTTCGGAAGCAGAAAAAAGGGATGTACAATGACTGCCAAGGGTCGAGTCGACAACTGCGTGATATGGGTCAGAGTGATTTGCGACCCTCTTAGCAGTTGGCTCGGACAAACCAGCACTGTTGACAGCCGATAGGAATGCAATTAACCTTCGAGGCAACCACATGTACGGCGAGGTCTCAACTAGGGCTCAGACTTCGTGGGCTACATTGCCACTGTTTAAGGCTGAATCCCAAATTCTGCAAGGATTCTGGACTCCAATTCGTTGTTTGAAACAAAGTCCAAATGACTCTGGCGAGTGAATTAAAAGGAGAGAACATGATGCCCTTAACTTGCCTCTTTGATGGCCCTGTTTGCCAGCTCCTGACAACGAACATACCACTGAGGCTTCAGCAGCGGTTCGATGACGTCCTTGGTGCGACTGCAGATAGGCACGAACATTGGATTTTCCACTTCGCCACGGAAGAGACCCTTCTCCTCCAATGCCTTTCTGATGGCCCAGCGAGCTTCGAAACGCTTCATTCCTAAGAGGTGAGTGAGAAGTAGGGGAGGAACGGAGAGGTACAGGCTGCTATCGTAACCAACTTCGGCGTAATGAGGTGCGCATGCCTATGGTCTGGAATGCCGAAAAGTATTACCGATAGGAGGTAGAATAGTCATTTCCGACTTATATTTCGTTGTCAGGCAATCAGATATCGGGAAGGCCCGGGGTCCGAAGCCGGGCTCTCTTACTACTGGGCCGGCCATGAGCTCAGACGTACAGTTACTTAAGTAGTAGAGATCATCCTATGGTACTGGAGCCTACCGATTTATCCTGGAGGGCAGGTGTTCAGGTTACCCATGGGACTGTAGGACAGGGACGCACGCAGGCTGCGACGAGCAACCAACAATCCAGAGGTATTGCCATTTCTAGTTATATTCCATTGTTTTAAACGGCCTCGACCTTGGAGTTTCCGTCATATTAATGTCAGTTATTACCACAACCTCCACTCCTTATGAACCTAACTTCAGGAAGTAGGAAGCTTTAGAAAATCAGGATGATCGACGTCCTCGTGAAATGCGTAAGAACTTGAGGATCAGCGCGGTTTACAATTAGACTGATCTGTGTCGACCAAATGGTTTGCCAGGGGGAACAACTTACCCGCAAAAGGCCCCGCCTCCTTGGTCATACAGCCGTTTTCATCGATTACTGTTACGAAGGGCAAGTTGTGTCGCAGACCCACCTCGTAATCGGTATGGTCGTGCGCAGGTGTCAGTTTCACTGCGCCAGTGCCGAACTCCCGATCGACGAAAGTGTCTCCGACAATGGGCATGCGACGTTCGGGAATGAAGGGGTGCTGCACAAACCGACCAATCAGATGGGAATACCGAGGGTCCTCTGGATGGACAGCCACACCTGTGTCACCGACCATGGTTTCAAGACGCGTGGTTGCCACAACCAGCTCCTCGCCATTCGGACTGTCTGTTGGCAGAAGTAAATTATACATGTGTTCAAAACGTATTAGTAACTATCCTTTAAAAACATCGAAAAGGCAATATTTACGGAGGGCACGCCTGACCTCCAAAATGGGCGGTATATACTTGCGCCAAACCCCAACGGGAAATAAACGCAGTTACTGAGGCGACACCCTTCACCGGCCGTCTTGAGCTGCTCATCTGAGTGGAACATAATAGAAGTATGAGACTGTGTACAGCGAGTTTTTCTCGAGACCGATTAGCCGTCGTCTCGAATGCCCCGTTACAAGAGACGGTTATACAAATCTGTCTCCGTCTCTAACTCAGTCCTCATCTGTGGCCGCAGATATGTGCTCCACGCAGTGGCTACTCTCCGGTAACCGGTGCGTCATGTAGACCATCCCCTATGGCGGGAAGAGACTGGCTGTCTTAGACATATGGGAACGAGGGCCATATGCCATGTCAATAATGAGTCCTATTTACTTGCCAGTCATTTTTACGCAAGCTCGCAACTGTATCATGAGGGAGGAGGTAAGAATAAGACGGATCAGCGGTACTGCTATTTCATCGGCTCAACTTTGCTTTCGGGCTCTGCCGTCGGCCGACTGCAATGAGGACCATAGTTTCGGAACCTACCGACCATTGCAGGCGTCGTATTAGTGTTCGTCACAACGCCGGACTCGTGGGGAGCTGCAGCATGTAGCGGGGACCCACAATGGTGTCCAGCTGTTATGACAGTCAAGAAGACTCACACGCATACGGGCGTTTCCTTTGAATGTCACAACTACCTCTAGAGTACACGCCAATCTCCTTGCGCTCGGAAATTGTATAGAATGTAGTCGTTACTGGGTGGTGTAATTGCGGAGACAAACATCGGCAAATCCGGCCAGACTTATTCAAATTCGAAATTACATCAGACCTTAGCGCGAAGGGTGACACGTGACGCAACCTCCCCAGCATGAGACCAGATTTTTGCTTTTATTCCTTACAATAAAATCTCTATCTAGTCACCATATTAGTACTCGGCTACCGTCAAAGATGTAGTGAAAAAATCACAAAATCCTGCAAGATATATTCTGTGAAAGAGGGTTTTGGCGCTTGATTCGTTTTTTGATCTGTTAACTGCTCCTAAGCTGAATACTGCCAAATCCATCGCTTAACCTCGAGGATTGGCTGACGGTGAGCTACCGCGAAAAATGGAGCTGAAGCCTTCGAAATCAACCGCATACACAATGTCAAAGAGAGGTTACACGCGCACAAAACTATAGTGCTGAAGAACCACACTTCCAGCACTTAAGCCGACCCGATGTGTCCTCGTCGACAAAACACAATAAGAGTTAGCGTCAGTCTCATGGGTCACCTTCGCGACAAAATCGGCGACAGCAGTTGTGACACTATGTCGAAGAACACTGCTCACGCCTTTCCAACCAGAGTCGCCATGAGACTCCTGACCACGGTACTCAATCTGACCACACCAGTTCGCCTACCGCTATGGCCTTTCTGGCTCCAACATGAGGCGAAGTGAATGAGATGTTTGATGTAGCAGCAGGGACGGCAGAACCTGGGTACACACATACTCCATTTACCCCGCTTCGCTGTCTACCACAACTCCACTCCAAGGCCTGTGATGTCCGCTGGAGATCCAACTGTCAGATGCTTCCACAAATGTCTGTTACGATGGTCCTCCACATAAACCATAAGGATGACCCCGTGGTAACGACCGTCGCCGACTACGATGAAGGAGTGAATACAGATCTCGCAACTGGCGGAGGGGTCCTTGTCTGTTAAGATGGGCATAGCATCTCTTTTATATGTACATCAATCATGTGGTTACGTGAAAATACCGGCGAACTGACCGACAAGTGGGTAGGCAAATGATGAAAGGATGCCGAAAATGACAGGCTTGGGGTAGCCGGGCACAGAAATGGCCGTGCGCCCAGTCAGTTCTCGCTTCTCCACCTCGATTTCAGAGATGGCGGACTGGAGGGTGCAGCACCAGTTGACGAGACGCACGCCACGGTAGATGAGACCGTGTTCGTACATACGCACAAAGGCCTCGGTGACGGCATGTGAGAGTTTAGGGTTCATAGTAAAGGCTGCACGGGACCAATCACAGGAGCTGCCCAATGACTTCAGTTGATGGTAGATGTTCCCACCTTTCCTATAAAAGTCAGGAGGGAGAAAGGGAAGAGAAACAATAGAGTTGGGTATCCAAACAAAGCAGCACCAATTTCTAGGAGACAATAGCCGAAAAATCGTCTGCTGAAAAAGCTTTAACATTTTTAATGAACAGCAAGCATGATTTCCGCACAACCCCAGCGGGAATCGGCCTTATTGGACCTCCACAACAGCAGCCGTCTGAACTGACAGACACAGTAAGTCAAAGCACTTTGTGCGTGGGGTTGGAAAAACAATGGTGTTAAATGGCCTACGAGGAAATTAATGGACTTCTTACATAGGTGATCTTCAAGAAAAAGTTAGTAAATGTGCAGTACAAACTTACTCTTCTTTCCACTTCCAAACCTCCTGCAAAAAGGCCTCGCGACCAATATCGTGCCTTGTGACCTGCCGTTCGCGCCATAGTCTCTTCTCAACGACTACCTTCAGGGTTAGAAGTCAAAACAACGATGAGAGAAGCCATGAGATAAACCTGAAAAGGCGCGGGAACAAGGTCTAACTGGACAAGACATTCCGAAAAAGTCAAGCGCTCGTTAGTTTTTCTTTGGGCAAACGGGAGTTTCCGATGTCAGAGTAATAGGCCGGATATTGCTGTTTAAGCATGAGAACGGCGGTTGATGATAGGTTTTCGAAACTGGGACTGTGAATCAAAGCACACGGTGTGTTGACGACTTAATTAGTCAGCGCTCATTCAGCAGTTCCAACAGCCTCCCTTGAAAACCATTTATCAATGATAGTAAACAGACGAGAAGTTGACAGGGAGGAGGGCTGGGAAGGAAGCGAAAATTGGCGAGCATTCTGTCAGGCACAGGGGAAAAATCTGGCGCAGACAAAACGCTTCAATTCTCGACTTAAACAATTTGGAATGGAATCCATCTGGGTCTCTTTCCGCCCGCCGTACTCATTTAAGTTCTATGTCTTATTTAGGGGAAATGTAAGCCCAAAAAACACAGACGTATTTACATGCTTCAACCAACAACAACTGGTCCGTGTACCGTTGTATGGTGCTTGATATTATTGCTCTAACGGTGTCACGTTAGACACAACAAACCCGATAGTAGTTGCATGAAATCAAACAGGCGGACAATTTATGACGAAGTGGACTTCGCTAATGCAGGCTGAGAACAAATATCAAACATGATATAAATGGATAAATGGTGCAAAGTACCAAGTATAAAGAAATGAAAGTGAAAAATTCAAAGTACGACGTATTACCTGGGTGGCAATACCTGCGTGATCACAGCCGGGAACCCAAACTGTAATTTCGCCCCGCATACGATGCCAGCGTGTGATGGCATCTTCCAAACTATTAGTTAGCGCGTGGCCCAAATGCAGATTTCCAGTGACGTTGGGTGGTGGAATGACCATGACAAACTTCTTCCGCGGTTTGTGTGGATCTTCTCTCGACATCTGACAAACGAAAAAATGGAGATAAACGCAAACGAAACAATGGAACTTTTAAGTGGAGAAGCACTTTTTGCTGATTTCTAAAAGAGGGGATCTTGCGCCTGATGCAAGTTTTTGTTTATTATGTGTTCTTGTGAACGCATGCCGATCAGAATTTCCGCAAGAATGTGCACATAAGCAACGGTCTGTTGGGACGGAGTGGAGCTGTCTGTGGCTCTACCAATCATGGTGGCAAAAGGCATAAAAAGCTTAAAATTGATAAACATTTGGCTTAAGTACGCATGGATTAAATATCCCTTGGAAGGTTGTGAACAGAAAACGGGAACTTGACGGCTTAGTGCGTAGAGTAGTTTAAGTCTCAAAGACGGACGAGTCACAAAATTTGAGAATCTGGTGACAAAAACGTATGTTCTAAACTAACCCAATACTCGGGCGAAAAAAAGCCGCATTTTTCCCACCACTGATACCAAATAGCTTCCACGTACTTAGGGGAATATGACTCCGGCATGCTTCCGGAAACATCTAAACATCAGATTAGAAGATTTTGACACACCTTTCTTCCCGGATTCCTCTGCCACTGGCTCTCCGATTTCAACAACCTTCTTAGTAACTTTCTCGTGCCTCGTCGACTAAAAAGATGTCTATAACGTCAAAACGCACCTTTCCAGTACTCTGGTTAGCTAATTTTTCTTTTTTCGCATTAAATTTTGCTAGTTTTTCTAGCTTTTTTGCTTCATTCCTTAGTTGCTTCTCACTCTTCACGACCCCTTCCATCCCACGCACTAGCCTCGAGCTCACTGGGTGCGGTAGTAACAGTGCACACTATTTTCTTAAAGTGCGCAGTTGAGTTGAAGTTTGGTGCTTTAGATTAAGGCATTGGAAAATATTGATAAAGGGCGAGTGATATAATAAATTTTGAAACAGAGTGACAAATGATTTTTATTTAGTCGACAGGGGAGATGGAGGCAGTCATAGTTGCACAAGTGATGAACTTGTAACTGCTGGCCGTCGCTTTCACGGAGGAGGTTCAGTTGGTAAACTGAGAATCCTGATTAAAAAACTTCCTAAAGACAGGAACGACTGGCAACTTCTTTGCTATAGGACACCTCGATGCTGTATGCCACCGAGGGAGACGCCTTGTCCATCGCTTTAGCCCCGTTAGTTCATTTTCATTCTCTAAGTCAGGAACAACTATTATGGACATGACTATGGTCATATTCCAAGTACTTTGTCCTTCATTTTTTGGTGTAAGTGATCACTACTATTGCGGTTTCAGATGGCGTGGGTGAGTTTCATGTGAATATGGCCCTGTAGAAGCAGTCCCGCAATTAACTATTTCCTTATTCTGTTTTCTGTGGATGGGCGTGTCGTCATCTACCACATCCAAGCAGAAGGGGTGTCGGCAGGGAATTCACCTGTGACTTAGCCCATCTCTGTCCTCCAAAAAGTAATTATGATAAGTAGTTTACTTTTGCAATTGCGTCTATATAATTCAGTTCATTACTCAAAGAAATCCATAGTCTATACATTTTAAATCTTTATTTGTTACGATCAACGCAGATATATCAAAAAATCCGGAAAGCAGAACATCAGATACGTACAGGGGAGTCATTGAGGTCTTGCACACAGGCCAGCTATTCTGAATGTTAGCACAAGCGGCACAGGTATACGCATATGCTAGTAATCGTTAAGGGCAATGCTGCTGCCAGTGGTTATACGCAATGTCTGAAAGCATGTGTTATTCCAGTGTCAGCAGAACATGGTCCTCGCAGCCAGGTATGCGCTGACAGTGCCCTGACGCCTGGGTCCCTGCGGGTAAATGCGCTTGGTCTCCCGCTGAGAAAACACATGGCTGCCCAGTCATCATCCTCGTCCTTCTCACCTCTTTTGGGGTATTACTGTTTTTTTTGTGAAAAATCTTGGTCAAGTGTGTATTGTGGGCCAGGGGGTATGGTGGCACGCCTAGGTGCGGGTACGGCCGCGTCAGGCAACTGCGCCCCCCCCCCCTCACCTCTGATCTTCCTGACTCTGTCTTGACACCGGGTCCAGGTGGGGAGTTGGGAGGAGAGAGTGCGGTAGATGCTGCGCAAGTCTACTCTCACTATAAATCGAGTTACGCGCAAACCACCGTGCCTGATGCACCTAGTTTTTTGATAAAATTTAGTTCAGTTTGCACGGTGGACACCGTCGGAGTCGACGGTCGGAACGTCGTTAGTTATACGTAATGATGTAAAGACATTAAGAAATGTTCATAAACGAAGATCAATGGAGGATGTGTAGTGACGCGTCAACCTGTGATAACTTGTCAGTGTAAGGTGCCAGGTCGACGTCGGTCTGCTAGCAGGTTCGCGTCACTTATGAGATTAAAACAGGCAGACGCATGATGCAGCACCGATCCAAATTCCAGATAAAAGGGTCTGAATATGTGCACAAGCTTCCACCATCCTGTTAGAGAAGAATATCACCGTGTCCCGTATTGTCACGGTCACAAGTAGTCTGAATGGACCTCCTCACAACCTCGATCTGTATGTCAAACCCGAGGATTCACAAGACAACTGTCCTGGCTGCGAGTGATGAGGAATAGTTAATTCAGTGATTCAGCATAATTCAGTATATATGAGGGATAGAGGCAGAGCCCTGGAAAACCCTATTGACAGATAGACGTATGAAGAAAAACCTGCATCAGGTCGCCTCGTAGCTGTCTGAAATTTAAAGAAAAGAGATCAAGATTAGACCGCAGTGCCTCATGAGTTAGTGACTCCCCTCATGCTAAAAGTCTGCTTGCCCGCCTTTCAACTATCTCAAGGATACTGAGTTCACTGGCGGTCAAGTGTCTCCAGGTACAGTTGTCGGACCAAAGTCGTGGTTGTACGACATTTCAAAAGATTTCAACTGAGCATTCATTTGTGTTGGTGACGCAAAAAATTGAAATCAAACGTCGACAAACCGAGTGTTTGCTTTAACAGATGACTGTGAAGGTTTAATATATCCAAAAGTCATGGTTCTACATCTAAACTTCAATCGAACTGTCTCTCCCAAACATCAGTGATATATTAATGTGACAGTATTAGAAGATACAGGAAGGTACAGAGATCTCGGAGTATGGACGACCACAAATCTAATGCTAACAGAACGCTTTAAAAAAGTGGTTCAGAAGGCAAGTAGTACGTTACATTTGCGTGCATTTAAAATATTTCTACCCGAACTCGTCGGAAGAATTTTCGGCGTCTTTGCAAGACCTCACCTGGTATGTGGAATGTCAGCAGCCCCATCATGGATGAGGAAGACATTGACCTTATCGAACAGGTGCTACGTTGAACCACGAAGCTGGTCGATCGTCTGAAGCATTTGTCACACCAGGAGACTAAGGAATAGACCAATTGGCTGAACTCCTCTTTAAAGAAGGAAGTTAACAAGGAGAGGAAGCCACGGTAAAGATCCCTCATTGATCGAACGTCAGAATTCTTAAGCGGTTATAAGAATTTCTCGGTAAAAAAATGGTGAACGGATTCTAGTTTCTTCCGCTCAGTAGCACGCATGAGGCTAAATTATAACGAACAGTATTCCAGGCCAGGTCGTACGTACACGTTATAAAGGCGCATTTTAATATCGCTGGTTTTAAAGTTTAGGAGGATAAACCCAGTCGTTCTACGTGCTCTGGAGACTATCAGGGCATAATGCTCCGAAAGATTAAGACCCTTTGAGTATAATGCACCCAGATCGTTAATAACCCCAGGCATATTTATGACGTGACCGTCAATGCTTAGTTGAGGTTGGCGGTTGTCGCCAACCACCATGACTGAGCACTTATGCCAAGAACGAGAAAGGCGCCTCAGGAGCTCAAGCACGATGTCACTATCTGCGGGTTATACCTGCATGCAACTTTCAGATCATCCGCATATGCAGATGGTTTGCCATTCTCAAATAAATCCGGTACATCGATAACAGAATAGCAAGATAAAAACGGACCAAGTACACTAACCTGAATGACTCCACTCCTCACACATGTGGGGTTGAAGATAGCATTGGAAATGATAAATCGTTGTGTACGAGTGCCCAGGTAAGAGGATATAAAATTCAAAAGTTTGTCACCTATTCCGAAAGAGGACAGTTTCAAGAGAAGAAGTGCACGATCAACTCGATCAAAAGCCTTGGTGAAATCGAAATAGACTGTGTAAAAAGCAAAACCATTGTCCATAGATCGGAGAACATTGCCAAAGAAAGAGAGTTGACAGGTGTCACAAGGCTGAGCTTTTAGGAATCCATGCTGTGAAGCGCTCAGTGTGTTATTCTCTGTTAAGTGACACATCATACTATCCTTGGTCAATATCTCTAAGATCTTCGAAACTGTGGGGAGGGCGTAAATCGGCCGAAGTTATCAAATGGCGTAGATTGGCCATGCTAGGGATTGGGCAAAATGTGTGATTCCTTCCACAAAGTAGGATAGTTTTCGCATTCAAGAGCGATATTAAATACCTTGCACAGGTTGGGCGGGAAAATTTCATTTGCATCCGCTTTTAGAATGTTTACTGGGACAGTATCAGTTCCAGGGCTATGAGAGTGACGAAAACGCCGAATCGCTACAGCCACATCCCAGAGAGTGAAAGTCATATATTTTGAGAACGGCCCCGGTCCAAGCCTGGATGGTCTACATCGGAGTGGTCGGGTTTTTGATAATCAATTTGGACAGGAAAGCACTGAAAGTCTGAGCAGTCAACTGGGAATCAGCTATAGGATTTCCGAGAGCGTCTCGAATGGTGTGATGCCACGTCTTTCTGTAAGTTCGTATTTACAGGGAGAAAAGTTTCATGACATTCGACAGACGGTTTTCAATAAATTGGACAACTTCGGTTAGCTGTTTTTCTTCAGACAATCCCTTAACCCGCCCAAAAATATCACAAATCGAGGGCAGAACGGAAACTTCGTTTTGAAGGTGGAATCGACGAGAAAGTCTGCGCAATCTGCGGCGAAAAAATAAGAGTAGAAAAACCTCATCCCCGACATTAACTATTTCCTTACGGGGGACAAAACGAGAAATAAACGGATCCAAAGTTTCGCACAATTTAGCACTGCAAGCATTTACATCCAAACTAAGGAAGAAATCAGTCCAGTCGTAGGAATTAAGGTGTGTTCATAATTCGGTCGTGCACGCTGATCGGAAATCGAAGAAGACGCTATACTTTGGGGACAAAATTTTGTCACAGCTCCATTAAATGCTCCGCACACACTATCTTTTTCGTATTGACTGACAGTGAACAGATGTGCATCATTACTATAAATGTTGTATTGTGAACGGATCGCATTCTAACAGTTTCCAACTTAAGAAGAAGAAGAAGAAGAAGAAGATGCGATCACTGGAACAAGAGGTTTATTGGCCTGACTTTTCGGATCCTTACTCGAACCCAACACCAGAGGCCGATTTAGGTAAAGTTATCAGAGGCGCAGAGACTGCATTATTTATAATACGTAGCTGCCGAGGGGCCACATGCGTACTATAATTAACAGCTCTTGTGATCATCACTGGAAGTCGTAATTAAGACCATCATCGCCAATAAAATTCTCGTACCAGTGACCGCATCTTCTTCTATTGAACTGCTTCGTGGAACTCACCTTTTCGCTTCCAGCAGTTTGAACCTTCATTTTGAGTGAGAAAATACGAAATTATTGTACACAAATAGGCTCATCAAGGGCTCTGCACTTAGCTCTTCAAACCATTACATACATGCACGTATAACTATTATAACACATATATTATGGAATACCGACAAAGACAAGGAAGATCGGAATGGCCATTTCTGGCTCATTAGCCGTCATCAGCCAGTCATACCCAATCCCAATTTTGAACCACCAGGAGTTCGAATCCGGGATCATTGGCCGTTGAGTCGAACGTTCTACCAACGAGACACAGGCTCGCTGTCTTGTCTCTTCTGACCAGGGATGATGATAATAATGGTGAAGTGGCGTTCGCCAACCAAGTAACGGGACATGCTCGTCCCGTTGTGCTGTAACGACCGATTGTTTTAAACGGACCTTTTTACACCCCGCCCTCCCTTTCTGAGTTTGGGTCACGTGGATTCGAGCCGACGCCTGTCGACGCGCCCTCCGCTAAGTCCCCTTTTCCTTATCGTTTTCGTATTCCTGGACTGCCCATTCGTTTTCCGTCTCGTTTATTTCACAACTAACCAACCTTTTTCCGTATTTCGCGTTTTTTTGATTCATAGGATTAAGTTGTATTCCCATATTTATTTAGTAACCTGTACCCACTATTTTTACCTTTATAATAGATCGCGCTAAACTTATTTTTCTATCGTTCCGCTAACCTTTTGCCAATAAACCTTTATACCCGGTACAACCGTCGCTATCATGTCTACTCCACCTCTTTCATTTCCTAGTGTGTATGAGGGATTAACTCAACTTTTAGAGGAGTTTTCCTTGGCTATCCATACGAAAGACCACAAGCCATCATATTCAACCTCAGGCCTCCCCGAGTTCCCCAGAGTCCCTCCCTACTCGGCCGCTACATTGGTGGCAACTACTCCGCCCACTAATCCTTTCGTTGACCCACCCTTTCCCCACCCTCCCCCAGTGGCCCCGCTCACCGACCGTCTATACACATCAGCGCCTAGCCCCCTGTTATCCCCAGACGCCTACGAATCCGGACACAACATTCGTGATTGGCTGTGTGACTTAGATCTTTTCCTGACCGACGTCCCACCCCACCAATATACTTGCTTCTTACTACGTTTCCTTTCCCCATCCGCCAGGCGACGCGCCTTCGATGCCGGCCTTACACCAGCTACCCCGTTCCCCGTCGCCTGCCGTTGCGTCGTGCAGCTGTTCGACACCCCTGACGCGCCTGACATCGCGGCAGAGCGATTTGCCAAGTTACGCCAGGCCCTCCGGCAATCAGTTGACGACTTTGCAACGGAACTCACCCGACTTGCCTCCGCGGCTTTCCACAACTTACCAGACCCCGATCGGGACGACCTTATCCTCCACCGTTTCATTTCAAGCCTCTTCGATCGCACGATCACCGACTCCTTCCTCCTCCACCCCCTGCGTACTTTGAACGACGCCTTGCGGCAGTGCCGTCTGCATCTTACATATCACCGAACACACCAACCCCCTCCGAGACCCCCTTTACCCCCAGCCCGGCCGGAGCCCCAAGCCCCAGATAGACGGAACCCTTTGCCGTTCCCCTTCCCTGATCACAACCCTGGCTCCAATCTATGGACCATAGTTTTGCTCTTTACACAGTATATTTCGATTTCACTAAGGCTTTTGACAGTGTTGACAATGCTCTTCTCCTCCTGAAATTGTCCTCTTTCGGCATAGGTGGCAAACTTTTGAATTTCATATCCTCTTATTTGGGCACTCGCACACAACGAGTTAAGATTTCCAATACCATCTCCAAGCCCACACGTGTGAGGAGTGGAGTCATTCAGGGTAGTGTACTCGGCCCGCTTTTATTTTGCCTTTTCGTTAATGATGTACCCGATTTATTTTAGAGTAGTAAGCCTTGCATGTATGCCGATGATCTTAACGTTGCATATCGATATAAGCCGGCATACCATGGCATAGTGCTTGATCTCCTAAAGAGCGATCTACAGGCTTTCGCCCAGTGGTGCCGCACATGGCGCCTTTCTCTTTCTTGGCATAAGTGCTCAGTCATGGTGGTTGGCGACGACCGCCAACCTCAACTACGTATTGAAGGTCACGCAATAAATGTGCCAGGGGTTATAAAGGATTTGGGCGTATCATACTCCAAGAGTCTTAATCTCTCGGAGCACTGTGCCTTGATAGTCTCCAAAGCACGTAGAACGACCGGGTTTATCCTCCGAAATTTTAAAACTAGGGACATTAGAATGCGCCTTTACAACATGTACGTTAGACCTGGTCTGGAATACTGTTCGTTTTCATTTAGCCTCATGCGTGCTACTGAGCGGAAGAAAATAGAATCCGTTCAACAATTTTTTACCAAGAGAATTTTAACCCCGGAACACCGACATTTGTCTTACCAAGAACGTTGCCGGCTTACAGGACTCGATCCCTTATGGTTCCGTAGATTACAAAAGGGACTATTTTTGCTATTTAAACTCTTATATAATCACACATTTAACCCACTCACCTCTTTAAGACATCATATCCACCCACGACGTAACAGTCACCATGAGGTCTTCTTATTTCTTCCTCTGGCACGTACTGTTAAATATCGTCAGTTCATTTCTGTAAATGTAATTGCTACTTGGAATAAACTATCCAGAAATGTAAAAAATCTGCAAAATTATCCTTTATTTAAGAGAACTATTACTCGATTTTTGCACTCAGAAAAGCTCCCACAAATTTCGGGTGCTGAATCTACTGATCGACTGTACCGTAGCGATGGCGTTTGTGGTCTCTGAACACTATGGCCGGTCTCACCAGCTGTTCCTCAACGCCTCTACTTTGACTATCCCCAACTTCATGAAAGGAATTTGACGTCCGATAAACTCCGATATCGTGCAACCTCCCCCCTTCTTGACGGTCGATCTTCTACCACCGCCGACAGGTTTTTTCTCCTGAGCCCTCCAAACCACAAAAACCACCATCAACTATATTTTTATCCCTTAAGCTCAGGAGTTTTTTTCACTGCCGGTCGGATCTGTGATTAATCGCTCCCCTTGACAATGCCTGTAAACTGGCATTAAATAAAAAATTTATTTATTTATTTATTTTGGACCACGAGCTCGCCACTTTGGCCACAACCCACCTTGTGAGTCCACCCCCATTGACGCTATTTACTTTCACGATTTTTTTATGTTCCTGCTTTTACTGTGCCGGTACGTGTGGATAGTCACCCCACTCGCGCGTTAGTAGACACGGGCGCAAATGTGTCGCTTGTCACCATTCGCAAGCTTCCCAATCACCTACTGCGTCACGTAGACCCACTTCAAATTCAATTACTTCAATTCAATTCAATTATTTTTATTAAAGACCCGTCGGGGTCCCATCAAAGCTAGTAAAAATAAATTTACATGCGAATTTTAGACGAGGTTGGCAAAATCTGTACAAAGTGCTAGACATAGTTTTTGAGATTAGAAGTCCGTTAAGCAAAATAAAAAACGAGGGGTGAAAAAAAAACTCCAAAGCAAAATTTAAAAATGATTGTAGTAATTTAACAGGAGAAAAAAAACCCTCAAAAAATAGCATCAGAAAAATGCAGGGAGGACTGGCCTGCATGTGGCGGTACAGAATGGAATATAGTCGGACATCAACATGGCCGAAATAAATGACAGCTGTATATGGCATTGTGTAACGGATTTCATAAAATGGTACGTAGGCGGGTCGGTCAGGACTGGCCTGTATCGCCTTGAATAAGAAAAATAAATGGCGAAATTGAAAACTAGTCTCGAGCTGATAGGAACCCAGATGCGGTCGGTTTCATTCAACCGAGTCCATCCGAGCATGGGGGAAGGGAGATGCGACCAGACTACTAGTATATGGCGAATATAGAAGGCTTTGTCAAGACCGCCGATGGAGCGCATTCTGTGAGGGCACTATGAAATTCAGTCTCGAGGCGATAGGAACCCAGATGCGGTCGGTTACTTTCAACCGAGTCCAACCGAGGATGGGGTAAGGGAGATGCGACCTGAATACTAGTATATGGCGAATACAGAAGGTTTCGCCAAGAGCATCGATGGTGCGCATTCTGTGAGGGCACGATGCATGGACTGAAAAATTGGAATAATTAATATTTCCAGTGAGGGATCTGAGGTAGCGAGACTGCTCATAAAGGAAGGAAACGTGAACAGATACGGAAATTTAATAGCGGCATGCCAAATTCCCGGTGGCCCTTTCTCACTGTCATAGAAAAATTTGTCTGGGAAGGATGAGGAAAATAAAAGTTTAATCAAGTCAGTATTCAGATAAAGGCGTAGCCTTCTCTTAAAGGTGTGTAGATTTTCTGAAGATCTTATATTTATTGGAAGGTTATTCCAGAGGAAAGTATACCTGGAAGCGAAAAAAAGGGAGCGCTTAGAGGTGGAGAACGCTGGAGGAGGTATAATTAGAGACGAATTGCGAAGATTGTATGGGCGACTACTAGGGGTAAGTGCTGAAATCCGAGGAAAATTTGAACTATGATTAATGCGAAAGAGGAGACAGAAGCCCGCTTCTAGTCTTCGAACCCATAAAAATTTTAGGTTAATTAGCTGGCATCTATCTAAATAGGAGATATTGGGATGTTCCCTATCGAAAAGTTTTTTAGAAAAACGTCTTTGGACATTTTCAATTTTTAAAAGACTGGCTTCATTCATCAAACCAAAGAATGGGCAACAATACTCGAGAATGGGAAGTAAAAACATACGATAGAGCCTTAATTTAATTTCAGGAAGATAGAAATTGTAAGAAATAAAGCCACAAATCTGGGCAGCTTTGGCTGCAATTTTGTCAGCGTGCGGCGAGAGATCAAGATTACTACTGTAGCTTAAACCTAAATCCTTGATGGTGGTACATTCAGTCATAGGTGTGCCTTGAAAGACCACTGGTTGGGGTAGCCTATTACGTCCAAAACACATATAGCGACATTTAGACGGAGAGAATTCCATTAGCCATTTTGAGCTCCAAGCTGAGAGAGCAAGCAAGTCAGCATGGATTTGCTCCAGGCAATGAAGACTCGTAGATTTTTTAAAAGAATATACACATTTGAGATCATCGGCATAAATAAATGATTGAGAATGTTTAACTGCTGCTGAAATATCATTTATGTAAAGCAAGAACAAAAGAGGACCTAAAACGGTACCTTGTAGGACACCGCTTACAATAGGACTTTCACTGGAAAGTGAAGATCCCACCAAAACCTTTTGTTTACGATTAGACAGGTATGACCTCAGAAAGTCTATTAGTGGACTGCGAATTCCCATGGCTTCCAATTTAATCAAGAGTCTTTTATGTGGCACTTTATCAAAGGCTTTACTAAGATCAAAATAAATAACGACAACAGATAGGTGATCATTACGAAGAGAGGTAAGTAGATCGAGAAACGACAGATGACATGTTTCACAAGAGCGATCTGGTAAAAAACCATGCTGGGAAGGGCTAATCACTTGAGTGGCTATACAAAATTCGGCAATTTTTACGGCGATACTTTTTCAAAGATTTTGGCGAGAGAGGGTGTTTTATGGACACCTCGATAGTTCTGTACGTCAGAACGGCAGCCAGACTTAAATACTGGAATAATAATAGAAGTTTTCCAATATTCAGGGAAGAAGCCATTTACGAGAAATACTGAAAAGATTTTGCTAAGCAGAGGAGGAAAATCTCTTAGCTGTTTTATCAAAGAGTTTGGGATATTGTCCGTACCTACTGAGTGAGAGTTAGGAAGACGGCTTATCAGTTTTTGAATACATTCAGGAGAAAAATAAATGACGCTAAGAGAAGCATCAGACAACGAAGGAATTAAAGGGATCGCATCCGTTTCAATGGTGAAATGCTTGGCAAAAAACGAATTTAAAATTTCTGCTTCGCCTGACTCCTCAGTAATGAAGGCATCGCTAGCACTAAGCAAGGGCGGAATGACTTGGTGGGACTTAGCAGATGATCTCTGACGGAAGATCTGAGCAACTGATTTAGAAGCATTCACGTCATTAATAGCTAAAAACTCTCTACGGCTCCCCGCTCCCTCCGCGCCGCCAACGGCACGGCGATACCCGTATCGGCCACTGTTTTGCTACAACTTATGATCGGAAACACGCGTATCTCCCATAGGTTTCTAGTTACCCCCGATGGTCCCTGGCCTATCGTTCTCGGTCTTGATTTCCTAGAGGCTCACGATCGCGTAGTCCATGTTCGCGAACGACAACTCACACTCGGCCGAAACACCACTGCGCCCGCCCCTCCAGCCATTATAGACGACCTCGACATTATGTACAACTCAGTACTTTCCGCCGTAGCGCTAGAGCCCACCCCTTTAGATACCGTTCTTCCCGCCCCCTCCCTAATCGGTTCGGTCGCGCACGAGCAACTTAAGACCCTCCTGAACTCCTTCCCAGACCTTTTTGCCTGGTCCACCGACACCATCGGGCGCACCCACTTGATTCAGCACACGATCGACACGGGAGACGCCAAGCCCGTGTGGCAACCCCCGCGCCGCATCCCATTGCGCTACCGTGAAGAAGTCACCAACCTGTTAGATGAACTACTGCAGGCTAAAATAATCCAGCCTTCGTCGTCCCCATGGGCTTCTCCCATCGCCCTCGTCCCCAAGAAGGACGGATCCGTCCGGCTGTGTGTTTATTATCGTCGCCTTAACGCCGTGACAGTTCGTGATTCCTTCCCACTTCCGCGGTTAGATGACACCCAAGACGCCTTAGGAAATGCTGCATGGTTCTCAACACTAGACCTTAAATCCGGTTATTGGCAGGCAGAGATACATCCAGACGACAGCCATAAAACCGCATTCACGGTACCCCAATGTCTGTATGAGTTCCAAACACTTCCGTTTGGCCTATGCAATGCAGCCGCCACTTTCCAGCGCCTTAGGTATCGTGTCCTCCAACCCCTCATACCGGACAAGTGTCTCGTCTACCTCGATGACATTATAGTGTTTGGGAGGTCTATCGACGAACACAACCACAGTTTGCGCGCGGTATTGGAAGCCCTCCGCTCTGCTGGTCTGACCCTTAACCCCACTAAGTGCCTTTTTTACGCCGTGAGGTAAATTTCTTGGGTCACTTAATCTCCCCCGGGCGCATCTCACCCCTCCCTGACCGCATCCAATGTATCCGCACGCGGCCAACCCCCTCCAACCAAACGGAGTTACGCAGTTTCTTGGGGTTAGCGTCATACTACCGCCGCTTTATCCGTGATTTCGCTCATATTGCCAACCCCCTACACAAACTCACAGAGAAAGGCAGACACTTTGTCTGATCTGACGACTGTGCGCGTGCTTTCACCGACCTCCGTGCCGCCCTGTGCTCGGCTCCCCTACTTGCCCTCCCAAACGTTGACGAAGACGCACTCCCATTTATATTAGACACCGATGCCAGCGGGTGCGCTATCGGCGCCGTACTCTCCCAAGCCGATGCGAACGGAGTAGAACACCCGATCTGCTTCGCAAGCAATACCCTCACCAAACCACAGAGGAATTACTGTACCTTCCGCTGCGAACTCCTGGCGATCGTTGTGTTCCTACGTCAGTTGAAGCACCAGCTGATCGGGCGACGTTTCGTCCTCCGCACAGATCACAGAGCCCTGCAGTGGCTGCGGTCCTTCAAGGACCCCATGGACCAGCTGGCACGCTGGCAGGAGTTCCTGCAGGATTTCGACTTTGAATGCCAGTACCGCCCGGGCCACAAGCATGGCAACGCAGATGCCCTTTCCCGCCTTCCACACGTCACTGACGCAGACCCTAATGTACAGAGAGCCGGCGTTAACGCTATCGTTGTGTCTGAGCCTACACGCCACGAATGGGCAACAGCGCAAACAACGGACCCTGACACGGCCACTATTTACCGCCACTTGAGTCTAGGGCTCCCCAAACTTGCCGAGCGGAAAATGAGAGGCGCCAGCCAGAGCGCCCGCCTATTGCTCAACCAATGGCCCTACCTCACCATCGAAAATGACATATTGTTCCCCCGTGACCCCACTTCCAACCGGCTACGACCCGTCGTTCCCGGATGCTTGGTAGAATCCGTACTCACTGACCTACACACACAGATAGGACAGAGCGGCCAACGCCGCACGGAACCCGCTGCCCTCAGCCGCTTCTGGTGGCATCAACTACGTTCGGCCGTACAACGTTTCTGTCAGTCCTGCGCCACATGCGCTGCGTTCAAACCTCCCTTCCCCTCACCCCGGGCCCCACTGCAACCTATAACTACTGGGTTCCCAGGAGATCGTGTCGGCCTGGACATCTTAGAGCCCTTCCCAATATCGGTGCGCGGGTTCGAGTACGTCCTAGTCATGGTGTACTATTTCACCAAGTGGGTGGAAGCCGTGCCACTCCTCCGCCAGAACGCGGCATCAGTCGCAAATGCCATTAGCCGCACTTGGATTAGTCGTTGGGGCGCCCCCTTGTCATTCCATTCAGACTGCGGCGCTAATTTTCAGTCCCAGCTCCTACAAGACGTCTGCGAGATCCTAGAGATCCGCAAAACCCGAACTACCCCGTACCACCCCGAAGGCAACGGCCTTGTGGAAAGGACCAACCGCACACTACACGATCTCTTACTTGCATTTTCACGGGACGGGCACGAACACGACTGGGACGCACATTTACCTCTGTGCCTGCTAGCTTATCGCGGAACAGTACATTCTTCCACGGGGTTCACCCCTCACTACCACTGGACTGGCCGTGACCTACACCTCCCAGCCGACCTTCGCTACCCCCTACCCACACCCGACCCGCCCACACTACACGAGTACGCCACTCACCTCCGAGGGGTCATACGCTCAGCTCATAACGCTGCCCGCGACGCATTGGGAGCTGCTACCCAGCACCAAAAGGAGCAGTTTGACCGCCGCACCGCTGGCACCCCGCACTACAACCCCGTACCCCCACACGGCACCTCCGCTAAACACCACCACCCATGGCAAGGACCGTTTACCTTAGTCGACGTGCTCGCTCCCACCACATTCCTGTTACGCGACGCCGTCCACCCTGATTTCCCCCTCCTTTACGGCACACTTTTCCAAACTCAAACCTTACTGAGGACGCCTACCGATTTGCACTTCCGATTCCCTACCCGTCGTCCCCTTAGACCTAGTTCTCCCGGTAGCCATTGAGGTCTCCGTCCCTTCCCCCATCGACTGCACCAGCACTGAGGACAGTGCTGTACCTTACGAGGGGGGCATTGTAACGACCGATTGTTTTTTAGATAGATAGATAGATAGATAATTTTTATTAAAGACCCGTCGGGGTCCCATCAAAGCAAGTTAAAATAAATTCGCATGCGACTTTTAGACGAGGTAGGCCGAATCTTTACAAAATGCAATTCATAGTTTCTAAATTAGAAGTCCATTGAGAAACATGATGATTGAGGGGTGAAAAAAAACTCCCAAGAAAAAGTTAAAAATGATTGGATTAATTTTACGGGAGAAAAAACCCCTCTTTAAAAATAATAACAGAAAAAAGCGAGCAGGACTGGCCTGTAGGTGGCTGTATATAACGGAATGTTGTCGGTCATCGTCAGGGTATCAATAAATGTCCGCCTTGATGGGTACGAATGTGGGTCAGACAGAACTGGCTTGCAAATGGCATTGTATACGGGATTCACAATTGAGATCGTCTGGGCCTGATTGGTACGCCGCGTCAAAGAGGCCAGACGAGAGGAACCGAGATGCGATCGGCCACAGCACGCTTCGAGCTCAGCCGAGCAGTGAGGAAGGGAGGTACGACCGAACTACTAGTAGACGGCGAATACTGAGGGTTCAGCCGTGAGTGTCGACAGACCGCATGAGGTCGGAATGCGGGAGATGACATCAAAAACCGCGAAAATTGTCGCTATGGGGGGGAAGGATAGCGATGGATTTAGAAACCAATTCAAAACAGGGGTTTCTAATGATATAATTAAGAGTTACCACTTAATCTAC
>CACRXP010000410.1:426953-442512 GCA_902702965.1 Spirometra erinaceieuropaei | reverse complement strand
GAGCGGCGGGGGGGGGGGGTATCTTCCTCTTAGGTAACAACACCAGGCGTGCAGGACTAGGGGAAGAGAGTATTTGCCTGATTGGTTGACTGAGTTGGAAGGCTGAAAAGTAGACAGTCTGCTGGTGGATGGTGCAGTGGACATTTCGTCAGGCCAGGCAAGCTGCCACATTCTGTCCGACGTCACCTCGTCTTAACCCTGCCGCTGGCGCTGCACACGGACGCGAATCCGTGCCACCGGCTAGGCCCCCCCCCCAAAAAAAACGGGCTGCGCTGCAGATGTACGGGGCCAATGAGGAGTCAGATAGTCTCACTGCGCGCGTTCTTGGTGTTGCGCGGAGTCCGCGAGGGTCTATGACTGCTACACACTGGGGGACGGAAATTCGTGGCGCCAGCCACTGTCTAGTTCTATCACCAGATGACTCGCAAGCCCGAACAGCGAACTGGTTCATGGGGACAGAAGAAAAGAAGACGGTGAGGGCGATAATGAAGGGTCTCCGCCCACGGCACATGACAGTTCGATCGTCGATTTCGACGATGTCCACCGTATGCTCTATGGCAGAGTGAGAACAGGGACGGTGACTTGCGCGTGAATTAGTTTATAGTGGACTTGCATAGCATCTACAGCACCGCCTCATCGTTCCCCCCTACCTGGATCTGCTGTCAAGACGTAGTCAAGAAGATCGGAGCCTTGAGTGAGCACAGGTGGCCGGTGCGGCCGCGCTCGCCCCTAGGCGGACCGCCACACCCGGCTCGAATTCCACGCGGTGGGAGTGCCATAGAGGCCGTAGTAGGAGCCATTGCAGCCGGACTCTCAACCTACCGGTCGGCCACTCTACACAAACTGGGCTGAGTGGGAGGTCCAAGTTATCCCGTCAGGTTGCCACGGCGTGTAAGCGTTTCCTCACTGTAATAAATCTGACGCGCTCGAATCTACTGCGATGTGTTCAAGGTCGGATGTTGTCAACTGACAGCGCAATACGACTCCAGCTCAATGGCTCCTTCCGAGTACGGTTGTTATGGTGCTCTCATGACTTGAAATCTAAGCTGCCCCGGTGAGAAAGTCTGGCACATTTTATAGAGACCAGATCATGAATGGAACACGTGTGCGGGCGCTTTAACTGTGTCCGCCACTGCGCCGGAGCCTGCTCCCGGTCGGCCAGTGATGTATGTGGGAGGGAAGAAAGAAACGCGTTTGAAACATGATCACGACGCGCTGACGGTTTCCAACTAACAAGATCACTGAGTTCTATTCAGTACTGAGGCTCTGGCGCCTGCTAGCACTCCTTCCTAATGTGAATTCCGCAAAACTCTCCCTCACGGGATTCCAAGTCCCTAAAATGAAATGCGGCACATAAGGAGCCTGGGACGTGGCACGCTTTGACGGGGTTATTTGTCTTCGTCAACCACTGTGCCTACGCCCCGCTGTCCCGACTGTGTTCTGCCATTGAAACGCAGCGGATGTGGGCTGTCTGCCTCACTGCGAACCAAGTCACGACTGCGCCCACCTCGTAGTAGGCCTCGTCGCTCGCAACGGCAGTTTTTTCTCCCGCTGTCCTTTTTTTTTCTTCACCTCTGCGCGCATCTTTTCTTTCCCGCGGGCGTTAGTGGGCCTTTTTGCCGCTGCTACTGCTGGCTGTAGCAGCGCGATATCCTCGCCTATTTCTGGACGCACCAGACATGTCAGTATTGATCTGTGCTGATTGCTGGAAGTCAGTCGCTCCTTCTTCACTGTCATCTTCGTTCATTATGAAGCCAAGTAGTCAGTGGCTTTTTGGGCATTAAAACCAGGTGTTTCCTACCTCTCCGATGGGCATAGCTAGCTGAGGACGGCTAAGTAGCAAGAAATGGCTATTCCAGTCTCCCCTGTCTTTGTTCGTTATGTCATTCTGTCTATATTTCGCGCCGCTTTGCGGCTGCTGATAGGACTCGAGAGAGAGAGAGAGAGAGAGAGAAAGAGAGTGAGAGAGAGAGAGGGGATGGAGAGGGAGAGAGAGAGAGAGAGGGAGAGGGAGGGAGGGAACGTAAGGCGCAACGGGACGAGTTAGTTCCGTAAGAACCATCGATGAGAACCCCTCTACTGGCAGAATGACATTACCGACAAAGACAAGGGAGACTGGAATGGCCATTTCTGGCTTATTAGCCGTCGTCAGCCAGCCATACCCAAGCCCGAAGTGTGGAACACCCGAGCCTCGAACTCGCGACCTGTTGGTTTAGAAGTCCACGCCTCTACCCACCGGGCCACGAGCCCGTTGCCCTGTCGGTTTTCGATCGGGAATATACAATGGTAGGGGGCGCTCACTGATCGTTTTCTCTTTTATCAGATTATTACTACCCTCTTGACCCGTTGCTCCTGTTGATAGGCTCGCCTTAGGCGTAGGTCCCCACTCCCCGTCAACCCCCGCATCCATCACCGGACGGTTGAGAGACCCAAGCAGTCGACCGATGCATTAGAGAGGGAAGAGAGATTTGAGCCCCCGCTGGCGAGTCCATTCTCACGGCAGACCAGTGTATTCCACCCTATAATAAGTCTGACGCGCCAACACTCGTGACCTTGAAGGTTGTCAACTGATGGTATTACTCAGGACTTAGATTTAGACTGACACGACTCCTCCTCAATGTGGCCCTTATGGCATTCGCGCTCATGTGAGATCCGAGCCGCCTTTAAAGTAGCCTAGTATATACGGCAGGGGCCATGCATAGACGAGCCGTGTCAGTCACTGCGTCCGAGCCAACCTCCAGTCGTCTTGATACTGTCCTACCATCGGGACAAGGTGGGTGAGGGGAGGAAAAGAGTGCCGTAGATGCTGCACAAATCTGCCTCGCTGTAAGCTGATTCACGCACAGGTCACGGACGCTGTGCCCGCACAGTGGGCGCCGTCGTCGTCAACGACGGTTGAATTTTATTCAAATGCGTTTCATCCGATAAGCAGAGCTTATTGCATTCAATAACTGATTTGGGCGATTGCACCAGTTGCTGGGTTTACGATCGATTCGGCCACTTCCAGATTCCTGGCCGATCGATGTAGTTTCTCTTCGCCAGGGGGTTTCGCCGGACATAACATTCTTGGGTATTGCTTTTCCTGCGTACCTAAAGAGGAAAAGTCCACCCGATCTTATCGTTACCGTTCAATACGAGTTGGCACATTCGACAAGCAATAAAGCCCCTTCTAGTAATGTACTTTTGAAAAAATCAGGACTAGTCGTGTTAGTCTTACCACGACCGCTACTACTACTACTACTACTACTACTACTACTACTACTACTACTACTACTACTACTACTACTACTACTACCACCACCACCACCACCACCACCACCAATACTAAGGCATGTTCATAAGATCGCAACGTAAATGTTTGTCAAACTATTCCCTTCAATTACTCTGAAGGAATTGGTTAGACGATGAGAAATAAGTTTTTTCCCCGTGAACTAAACTGCTGAACGTGCCAAACTTCACTGCACTTATAGTAACCTATTCTACCGGAACGACTTTTACGTACTCCTTATCCTTCTTCGTTGGAATCAGGTACGACGGAACGCGTGTGTCTGATCCAGGGGACGTTGGAGGGCGTCCGAGCGATGCATAACTACGTCATCGACCGGATCCTCGAGAAGCCGGAGATTTCAGTTGGAGCGGGTACTGTGGTCGGTATGCCTGCTGGTGGCGCCGGCGGCCCTCAGTTCAGTGTGGATCCCAACACCGCAGCGGTCGCCGCCGCTGCCGCTGCAGCCGCTGCTGCGGCCGCAGCCGCCGCAGGTGTAGGCGGTACGGCGGCCCCGCCTCCGATTGGTCAACACACGGGTGCCATCCTGGTCCCACGAGCGAGCGTCGGCCTTCCCTCGGCAGCCCTCATCAATGCGCTGGGCGCGTCGCTTGCTGGACAAGCCTCTCCCGTCAACCGGCTGCTTTGGGAACGGCACAAACAGGTACGTAACCTGCTTCTGCCTCTCAACGACAACTTTTCACCATCGTCTAAAGTACAGTGCGTGACCGGTCTCATGAAATGTTGGCCAAAATTTGGGAATGCATTTCTGATTAGGAAGGATTACTTAAGTGGGGTTGTTATTACTGATTATCATGCAGCCTGACCCTATAACATTTCGGACTCGCCAGGATGTCGGCTTTTGAATGCATTTCTTATTGATCTCCTGCAAAAGCCACACTCGATAAAGAGTGTCTACTTATGTGGCATGCATTTTTTCCTATTGATTTTCGATGGTCTTATAAATTCAAATATATTTTACAAAAAGCATGCATAAAAATGTGCTTTCCTTTGCTCATTTGGTAGGAAATCACATTGTCTTCATATCTTATGCCCGAAGAAAGTGTATCTTTTGGTTTTAAAAAAGTTGCCCAATTCCCGAATAATTTTCAGCCTGATCTGCCATTGCATCAGCGTTTGCCAATTTCAGTCTACAAGGTGCATGCTTTCCGCGTAAGAAAAATCAGATATTCCTCTATACCTTTAAGTCAGTTTAAGTTTAAGTCAGTTTATTAAGGGAATGAGGCTTTCGCCCCTGAGCTCCCTATTCATATCGATAAACAGATATAAAGTCATCAATTACATCAGCAAATGCGAAAAGTTAAGAAGTTAGCGGTAAGTGTGAGCTAGGCGCAAACTGCCGCCGCTAAAACAATCATTATTGTATGTACAGTAGGTTCTCAACAAGTGAGCGTCTAGTCTGCACTTGAAGGATTTGACACTTTCGGAAAGAACGACGGCGTCAGGGAGTCCATTCCATGCCCCGATGACCCTGTGAGAGAAGGCGTTCCGTCGGACGTCCGAATGAGCCCGCTTCCTTTGCAGTTTGAACGGATGACCACGTAGACGGTCAGTCCGGGCCAATTCAAAGAATTCATCAAAATCTAGGGCACACTCTCGGCTTCTGACAATCCTGTAGGTTTGAATGAGATCGCCGCGCAGTTGCCTGTAATTTAGAGGAAAGAGATTTAGTTCGGTCAGCCTGGTTTCGTAAGGCAAATGATGAAGATTCTTGACCATCTTCGTAGCCATCGCCTGTACTCTTTCCAGTCGTTGATAATCTTTCTTTAACCACGGTCGCCAGGCCTGGACTGCATACTCTAAGTGAGACCGGACGAATGCCCCATAGGTTTTTCCGAACAGCTCCTTGTCGATCTGCACAAATCCTCGCCTCAGCGCAAATAACACCCTTATCGCACTTTTGGCTGCCCTTTGACACTGTGAAGATGGTTTCAGCGAGGAGGTCATTCGGACGCCCAGGTCTTTCTGTTCCACAACATTTGAAAGGGGCTGACCACCAAGGACGTATTGAAAGGAATCGTCCTCCTTACTGGTCCGTCTGGTGCGGAGTCTCAGGACCACACATTTGTCCACATTAAAATTGAGGAGCCAGCGAGCTGACCAACTGTTTAGGCGGTTGAGACTGTCTTGAAGCGCGTACCTGTCTGCATCAGATCTGATGGGTCTCCACAGCTTAACATCGTCAGCAAACATGATGGCGCTGCATCCCAGGTTGTCGACGCAGTCGTTAATGTAAACCAGGAATAGCAACACATGAAATTTCGCAATGTTGCATGATAATCAGTATAACAACCCCACTTATGTAATTCTTCCTAATCGGAAACGCATTCCAGAATTTTGGCCAACATTTCATGAGATCTTTCACGCACTCTACTAGTCAGACTGAAATGGGGTCTCTAGAAATTAAGCAGCACATTATGTCCAACAACTCATTGATCTCGTTTGCTTTATCTGACACGAACCATAACTGTACTCTGTCTGTCTTGAGAACTTCTGCTGCGTTCTGACCTAAACTACTGTCGATGTACTTGTACTTGGTGCGGATGTTATCATGCCTGTTCGGGTCGGTCTCGATGATGTCACGTATTGCAACCCTCTGCTTGACGATTTGCGGCAGCGAATCTGGACAGCTGCACTCGTTCTCCTCTTCAGCGACGGAGAACAAACACCAAAGGTCCAAGGTCTTGGCGAACCGTGTCGAGCCGGGTCTTGAGTTGACCTCGTCGACGCGACGACGGTGTGCGTGCCCAAACCACCTCAGTCGTCTTTCCTAAATGGCCTGAGACGAAGTCAGTGTACTTTACTCGAAGGATGGTCCCCGGGTAGCGGTGCCCAAATATCTCCGGTCTTCGCTCACCTTCTACGCCCAAATCACAGCACTCAAAACCGTACAGGAGAACTGACTGGACGGATGCACGGTACACGCGGATCTGTGTGGCGATGGAGATGTTACATCGCGTCTATAGGGCACTTTATAAGAATTGAGGGAACCCTGTGAGCAGTATCGATTCGCGAGACAATGTCGTCCTTACTCTGTCTGGGGCTTAGGCATCCTTGTACCTATCCTCAAGAAGGGAGATAAGACGAGATGCGAGAACTACCGCGGCATAAGTCTCATCGACGTTGCTGCGAAGATCTTCGCTATTGTCCTACTCAGGCGATTCCAGGCTGTGCGTGATCGCAGCCGTATCAAGTAAGTAAGTTACTCTGTCCATTGAGAAACAGCCTCGCCCAGAGATGCTGGAAACTGTCTACTTCAAATTAACAGCCATTAATCCAGAGACTTTAAATTTCCCCCACAGACTGTAGATCACCGAAGCTTGAGACTGAGAAGGCGATGTCGTCAGAAAAGTCAAAATCAGTCACCCGGCATCCGGATGCAAATTTCAAAATCGTGTAGTTCTCCCCCAAGAATTCAGTCAATATCTTAGTTGAACAGAGTGGATGACAGAATGCAACCTCGTGGAATACAAAAACGAATATCGAACGGTTTGGAGAGATGTTATGGACGATAGTAGGCCTTGATAATGGCGATGACTTTGGCCAGCACAGTCCACCTTAATTATTCGCCACAGAGACTTCCAATTAACGGAATCGGACGCAGCGGCGAAGTCAACAAAGCAGACGGCCGTCAATAGTCATGGCAGCATCCTAGGATGCGTCCCAGCGTGAGTATCTGGTCCTCGCATGCACGTTCAGCTCGGAATTCGGCTTCGTTGAGTCGCATCGGAGGGTTACGCATAAACTGGAACCGTATCGGAAGGACAACAATCAAGACCTTGGAAGCAATGTTGATGGGACTTATGCAGCGGTAGTTCCTGGAATTTGTCTTCTCTCCATTGCCGAAGACAGGCACAAGTATGCTCGAGCCCCAGTCATTAGGAACCACCGCCAGTTGGCGGTTGCCAACTGACGGGGTACCTTGGACCTCCTCCTTGACTGGAGGCGGTCTGAGAGTCAGGCTGCAATGGCGCCTTTTTAATGTGGCCTTTATGGCACTCTCACCACAGTGTGGGATCCGAGCCAGGCGTTGGCGGCACGCCCAGGTGCGGTTTCGGCCGTGCCAGCCTCCAAATCTCTGTTGTTGGTTGAAATCCTGGTTATTGAAGAAGGAGACACGATCGCCGGGACAAGAGCTTTATTAGCCTGACGTTTCGGATTCCTACTCGAATCCATCATCAGAGACAAAAGGGCAGAAACGGGTCCCGATCCTGGTTATTGTTGTGTGGACCAGGGGGTGTGGTGGAACGCCAAGGTGAGGATCCGTCCGAGCCATCCACCTGCGGCCTCCCTCGTCTCCGGTCTTTTTGACTCTGTCTTGACACCGGGCTCGGGCGAGGGAGGAGGAGAGAGTGTAGGTAGATGCTACGCAAGTCTACCGGCACTATAAACCCCTGCGTAAGTCACCGTCCCTGCTCCCATTGCTGCTGCAACTGTGGGGCACATGGTGGACATCATCGAAATCGATGGTCGAACTGTCAGGAACCACCGCGTCTCTTCATGCCTGCCCAGTCACCGCATGGAGCCATGACGCCAGAGTGTCGATACAAGACTTGTAGATTTCAGCGGAAGTACCGCTCCTCTCCGGACACTTTGCGGTTATTTTGCCTCTTTATTGCATCAAAGACTTCTCCCCCAGAAGAGGGATCGCACGACACAAAAGGAGGGTAGGGGTCGGTCGCGTCACAGTGCTTAGATTGGAAAGGGATAAGACTCCGCTGCGGGGGAGGGCAAGGGTGAGATAGGTTGCTCATTAAAGTTGAGAAGGTGCTCGGAGTGCTCATGCCAGTGATCGACCTTGACCGAGTTGTCATCAGTAAAGTCGCGAACTGAGTCACTAATTGTAGAGGGCATATCACCAACTTTGGCAAAGTGCTCGAGTATCACTACGGTTTGACGCCGGCTCCACGGGGGTTGCTGTTTCAGGGCAATATTTCTGCCGGTCATCCCTAACCCACCTTGCTGCAATTTTCCGGAGTTGGCGGAAGCAAGCATCACTGGTAGGGGGCACTGACCGGTCTTTCTTACGGAACTCACTCGTTCCGTTGTGCCTTATGGACTCTCTCTCGCGAGCCCAACCAGCAGCCGCACAGCGGCGCATGATATATAGGTAGAATGGTGTTACCGACAAAGACAAGGGAGATTGGAATGGCCATTTCTGGCTTATTAGCCGTCGTCAGCCAGCCATACCCAAGCCCGAAATGTGGAACACCCGAGCCTCGAACTCGCGACCTGTTAGTTTAGAAGTCAATGCCTCTACCCACCGGGCCACGAGCCCGTTGCCCTGTCGGTTTTCGATCGGGAATATACAATGGTAGGGGGCGCTCACCGATCGTTCATACGGAACTCACTCGTTCCGTTGTGCCTTATGGACTCTCTCTCTCTCTCGAGTCCAACGAGCAGCCGCACAAAATGACAGAAAGCATCACTGTGGGACCTGGCTCGAGCAGACAACTGCAGGCATCTTTTACTGATCCGATCACGGCGACGCCACTGAGTAAATCTAAGAATTTCTCCAGCTGCCGCATAGTCTGATGACCCCAGCCTTCCTCATTGGCTACTGCCTTCGGCGTCGGCTCGGGTCGTAAAATGGGACCGAATTTCCCTGCTCAGGACCTCGGCGGTGCTGACCTGTCGGAGTTTGGCGACATCAAGGCGTTTCTCACGTGACATTTTGGGTGCACATGAGAGGTAAACTTTCGGGCGTGTAAGAACGAGGATTTAGTTCAGCCATGGACGTTACCAGTTTGGGCACCACGCATCGATCTACCATCGTGAATCCAACTGCGGAACCTTGGACCAACTAGAGTGTAGTCGTCTAATTGTTCGTATGTCTGTCGTTTAGGTACCAAGTCAGCTGGTGTATGTGGCGATGCTGGAAGCACATGTTGGGGACAAATAGTCTATTCTGGTCAGCAAAATTCAACAATATCTCACCACTTTTACTTCGAGATCCAAACCCAAAAGGGCCAGTAAGATGACTGTTTGAAGAGTCTGCGGATCCAGTCTGGTCATTTCAGTCCCTCTGACAATCAGCAGATCATTGAGGGGAAGTCTTTCAACCAACGCTTGCAGGGGTGAGTAAAACGCCTCCTTATCGCTCTGTTCGGCAGCTGATGTTGGTGCGTACACAGGGACGACAGGGTTCTTCTTAAAATGACCCTGTCATTGCCTGGTCTCCATGCTAGTAGTGTACACGGTTTGCTTATTCCGACAGGGCGATAGGCACATTGTGCCAGCAGACATTTACGTTGTACTGATAAAGACTTTGGGTCCAGGAGCGTTTGCACCTTACAACATCCGATACATAGAGTCCCTTCCGGGTTGAGTAGTTCAGCTCGCACACTATTCGCCCGCACCACTAGACCCGGAGTTTCGTAGCGTGTCGTTTCCCGCGGACGCCGTAGGATAAATAGTAACACTGTACTCGGACATGCATTTCGTGGGGCTTCCTCGGTATTTTGGGTACAGGCGGGGCCCCAACGACAGCTCGAATGACTGTTTGTTTGAGGTTGTCTCCTCCAGCGCTTTTTCTCAGGGCGGCGGCGCTAGGCAAAATTCTTTTAAATAACATTTCATGGTCGTCATACGCTGTCATCGGGCTTTGCGGCGTTGCGTACCAGGCATTATCCATCCACGGTAGTCCTGTCGCTGTTGGTCCACATCAGCTAACCTTCGCTGATGACTGTTCCACTATCCGCCACCTGTGGACGCGCCGGGTAGCCAACAGCTAGGCTACCGGGTAATCCCTACTCCCGACTCGGGTTGATGGCGTTTCAGGTGGTCCATTGCACCAGTCTCGAAACAGCGCACGATTTGTACCGTCGATACTGCGTGACTGAGCAGTTCTACACCGTCAGGGGCGCATAATTGGCGAACTCGAAGATCTCCTAGGAGAAGAGCACGTTTCATTTGGTGGCGCAATTTTCCTGCACCTCTCGTTAACACACACACACACACGCACAGACAACTGTCGGAACGAGTTGTCGCATGTTGATGAAACAACCTAAATCCTACGATGCCACCTTTTGAGTCTCATCCGATAGTACTACTGATGCTACCGCCAGCGAGGATAAGCAAAAGAGAGGAAATGCGGAAGAGAGAAAAAGGCGCGAAAAAAGGAGAACAGTCCCGAGGAAAATAGTGGTGCGAGGGTGGGTGCGCTGGCGATGATGGCGGCGGTGTTTTTGTTGCCGGAATCTCCAGCGGCGGCGCCTATCGTTCCGTGCAACCAGGCCTCACGCTGAGTAGTCGCGTGCTCTCATACCACGTTGGTGTGATAATCGAACCACTTCGAACATAAACAAGTAGGTTGCAGGAGAATGTTGCTTTGTATGCCACCGCGACTGACCCTACTGACGGGGGAACATGCGCTTTTGACAGCAAGGACCTCGTGACGGTGCTGTTTTCACAAGATGCGCACTCGTGATTTCCTTCTGATTCACAGCTTCATGCGTGATGGGAAGACAGATTTCCAAGTAATGCCTAACAAGGCCTACGCCTCGCTCGACACCGTGTGGAGGGGGCAGTTTTTTGTTTCCTCCCTGGAGCACCCTATGTCCATAAAGAAATTTTTATCCAAACAGTAGGTCGAACAGGGGGATTCGAATCAATATCGTTACTTAGTTGGACACACGTCTTATTTTCACAAGTCCTCTGGAAGAATGTGCGCATTAATGTACACCTTTTGGGATTTCTGTGTACGACGCTAGCATTTCTGTTCGTTTCAGGGAGCACTTTTCTGGATCATCATCATCATCATCATCTCTCCCGTGCTGTGTGTATTCGCGTAGTCAGTGGTGTGCACTGACCAGAAGTAAGCTCGCCTATTTTCGAATTGCGCATCGAAGTATGTTGGCAGTGGCGCTCAGATTGATAGTGACTACGCCAGTCGTAAAAGACGTAGCACGGGTGACTTGCGCAGCATCTACCGCACTCCCTCCCCCTACAGCAAGAAAATGTCTGGACGACCGGATGTGGGCGCTGGTGCAGTACCTAGCAAATCTAAATAACCCGTCTGCACATATCACACGCGGCCCGGTCCCCGCGGCGTGTATCAGATTACTGTAACGGCGACTCTGGTCTCGCATCCTTGAATGCCGGGCGTCGGGTGACCAGCGTTAGGGCGCCCCCGAACAGAACGCGCTGCTACTGTCGTCCAGCTGTTATGCGCGGCAGGAAACCGCCAAACCGCAGACCAGTCCCACCTACCAAGCCGGCACGTGATTCAGCCATTAAAAGGCAGCCGGATTATGCGCGATAGGCAGGGACCGACGACGCATGGGGATCTGTCAATGGGGGCGCTCAGAGCTCAGCCAATAGGAACACGAGCATCAGGTGGGGACAAGACTCTTAAATTCGACACCTTGAGAGTTGGCGTACACGCAGTGATTATCGCAGCAAAGTTGTCCTCTGTCATCCTGTCTATCGTCTGTTCCACGCAACAACAACGACTGGGTGATATAAGAAGTGGCGACGCAGGTGAACACAAAAATGGTCAATGAAGAACAGATACAGAAATTATTTGAATCACAGCAAACCAACTTCGTGGCTTTCTTTACAGAGATGCTGAAAGACTGGAAACAGACGGAAAATGGCGACAAAAGGAAGTGACCTGAGGACAGGATCATGGAATTTACCTATGACGTGGATGATGGCTTTACTTTCGACATGTGGTTTAACATACAGGAATTTTTGTTCGGGGGGGGGGGGAAGAGAAAAGTCTTTTCGGCAGAGAAGACGTGGAAATTCTGTTGTTGAGACCAGAAAGAATGAACTACGAGAAGTATGCCAACTTTGTTCTGCCAGCTGAAATCGTATTTACCGGAACGGTTGGAACCTAAACATTGTTGTTTGGTTATTCAAAGTCCCTGTTCAACAGAACGTTTGATTGTTTTAAATGGGAGAGAAGAGAACAGATAGAGACTATTTCGAGTTTGTAGGCAGGCTTCACGATGTGTTGCCGCGGGCTGATCTAGAGCAAGCAAAGGCCAACCAAATTAAGGCCCTATTGCTTGTTAAACCACTGACTCTGCCGGAGGACGCGGACATGCGCACAGGGCTCCTATCCAGACTTGCTCAGAATGGCGATCCAGCCGTGCAAAGACTAGCAGATCAACGTTTTCAACTCGGGAACATTAGACAGTATGCTGGCAATGCAGTGGTTGGCACTATGTCATCGACTGCCCCAATGAACTGCGAACGTACTAAAGGTGCTCAAGACTTGGCCTTAAATCGACGCATTGTCCGGCAGGACGGCCGAGTACACGAAAACGGTGCAATGTCGTTTCTAACGGTGGATCACGGGTGCTGAACTGTGAACACCGGAAGTGGAAAAACTGTCAGGTTTCAGGTTGGCACAGGGCGTCTGATATGGCGATTATCACAGTAGAGACTTAACAGACGATAGGAGCCCCTTGTCTTATCCCAACCCACGTAAGCCCGTGGGCATTAACGGCACGCAAATTGAATTGGAGGGATCTTTTCCGACAAGCTTTGGATTTGGGGATAAAAGCTGTCCAGCAGACCTTTTGTATCGGAGAGTGTAGGATCAATCTTCTTGGCAGTAAGGCACTCTCAGGGTTGGGGTTATGGGGTCAGCCATTTGACAAAACCTGCTGCACAGTGCAAGTAATGGAAGTAGCCTGACGGAAACGTCGATTAGGTTTCGCCAGATTCTGTGCAAGTCACCCGTACTGCGTTCACCTCGTGGAGCCTGCGGTGGACGTCGTTAATTTAAAACAGTCCGAACTATCAGGTCTCATTAGTCCCTGACCCATGCGCTTAGCACACGCAGTAATCACATGCGCATGCGTGCTTTTTAGTCCTCCTGTCCTTGAACTTGTTCATCGTTGCAACGTGGACCGATAAGGGCATAGATTTAACTGTCATGCACTTGTCAATGCTGTGAGCACCTGTAGCAGTCTCAGAGCTCACAAAAATGGAGATGGACAACAGCACACCGGTGAGAATAACAAAGCGGTAGTGAAGTACGACTAACCGTGAACCATAGACGACGCAATTATATATATGTATATATATACATATATATATATATACATATGTATGTATTCAAGTGAATAATTTCGCAAATTACTCCGTGCAGGACTTGGAGTTAAATCTCCGTGACATGGCATTTTAGGGTTAGAACCGAAATTTCAATGAACATTCGAGAATCTTCGAGAAGCCAATAGATCGGTGTGCCTGAATGCACAGGCCTTATCGATCAACGCTGTAACGAAATACTCTGGCCGACAGCATCTGACGGCCTGACTCATGCAGTGACAGTTGTCGAGAGGACTAAACCGCGCATGTGTGCGTCTGTGTGAGCACGCTTGATGCGCGTGCAATCGATTCCTGTGTCCGAAGCGTGTGCGACAGCTTTGCGGTGGACGTGTGCGCCACCTCCTTTGTCCACCCTTCGATCTTTCGGCACTTTCATTCTTGTAGCTCACGGAAAATGACGAGTTACAATGCTTGTTCGCCAGTTTGCCTGTCATTCACCCCCTCCCCCCTTCCTCCCCCTCCCTCCGGTTGGACATCTGTTTTATCCTAAGCCGGTATCAAGTAGGCACTCCAAACGGCAAACGACTGCGACGCGGCCTTCGATATGTCATCACGTAGCAGAGGCTGTGTTTACGCGGCTTAACTGCCAGCCCTGCCTCGTGCATAATTTACTGCCGATGTTGATGAGTTTCCATTAGCAGATTTGGCAGTCTGCTGGACACTTCAATCAGCCTCCGACCGCTTATGCGCACATTCGGGAAAGGTCGCCACCACATAGATCGGTGTTCAGTTTTGCTGGCAATTTCCTCCGAACACTTTATACCTCCTCCCCATTTATCCAGGAGATCCGAGGGTAACACCCCGATTACACGTGCCGCCCTGTGCAAACTCTACCGCACAGCGACCACTTAAGGCAATAAGGTACATGAAGGGTGTTCATGAAGTCACTCTTGCCTCCCACAATGTGCTATAAAAGTCGTGGTTAGGAAGATTGCCAACAGACGGCATGACTCGGTTTTCATGTCGAGCATAATAGGAGACTGGGAGTCAGGCTTCAAAGACTCCCTCTCAATGTGACCTCTATGTCATTGTAACCCACGTGGGGTCTGAGCCACCCGACCCAGCCAGTGTGTGGCACGCGTAGACCACTGCGCCCGCGCCCATCTATGGTCTTCTTGAGACCGCCTCGGCATTGAAGCAAGGTGGGTGAGAGAAAGGAGAGAGAGAGAGGATGTGGAAGGAGTGCGGTCGATGCTATCCAAGTCTGTTTCACTATCAACTACTTCGCGTACAAGTCACCGGCGTCTGGGAGGCACACGGGGGACATCGTCTCTTGCAATAGTCGACCTAAAGTGCGGCCAGTTTGATAGCAAAACAATCACCTCCTGCCTGCAGTCAACACATTATTTAGACCCCGACCAAGGTAGGACTTATTCGAAACCCAGTTCCTACTCGGACAGTTCTTTCCGTTCAAGTTCCTAACGTCGCTTTATAGCGAACAGGTCGGAGGCGGGGGGGGGGCTGTTTCTAGCGGCAGGGAAGTCGTGTGAGCCAAGTCTTTCCTCCGAATTCTCCTTTTCTTGAACTTTCATCTGGGAAGCAGGATAAGTTTACGTAATAGTCGATTGGTTGTCTTCTCTCAGCCATGTGAGGCTGGCAATTGCTTGCCCATGGAATTCGCGGCTCAGTGCTCGACCAAGTTCTTTATTTGCAGCGAGTTTTTTGCAGATTGCTGTGTCAATCCCACCTGGGCGGTGATGTCAGCTTTCCCACACTGAAACCCCGGTACATTTCAGTCAAAGCGTCATAAGATTTCTTTTTAGCCCATCGCTGCGTAACACACACACGGTGTGAGGAAAAGGCGCAAAATTGGAATCTCCTCGGACGGGCGAAAGATGCAAAATATTTCGGGGGCAGTCCTTGAGGAGCCACCGCTCTTTTTTGACTACAGCCTTTTCTGCCGTCCTTCTTATCCCTTCTCTCCTCCATTCCTCCTCCTCCTCCTCCTCCTCCTCCATCTCCTCCTCCTTTTCCTCTTCCTACTACTCCTCCACCTCCCCTTCCTCTCCCCTTTTCTCATTCTTCTCGTTCCTCCGTCGTCTTCCTCGTCATCCTTTCCTCATCGGATTTCACTCTACGCACTCCCACTCAGTGTTGTTACATTTCCAGTTTTGTCTCACCTCGTGTCATAGCCATATTACCTGGTCAGTGCTCACCTCCTTGTTATTCATAGAAACAGAGTGTAACCGCTTCTTTGAGTAGTTGAGG
>CACRXP010000410.1:409858-424339 GCA_902702965.1 Spirometra erinaceieuropaei | reverse complement strand
GGGAGAGGGAGTTTGACGGCATTCCAGTGGCCGGAGCGTTCATTTGGAAAATCCATCGAGTATCAGTCCCATTTGTAGTTGTCCCTTTCCGAGCTGTGTTACCGCAAAGTTAATCAAACTAAGTACACCTCTCCCGCCCTCCCTCGCGTATTCCCCCTTTGCTGGTCTATGGGGTGAGATTCCTTGTTAGTCAAAATCCTGGTCATTTGCTATGTGGATCAGGGGTGTGGAGTGGAGCGCCAAGGCACGGGCTCGATCATGCCACTCACCTGCGCCCTCCCCCCGCCTCCAGCCTTCTTGCCTATGTCTTGTCACCGGGTCCAGGTGTGGGAGGAGGAGAGAGTGCGGTAGATGCTGCGCAAGTCTACATTCACCATAAACTGAATCACACATAAGTCACCGTCCCTGCTTAACCTTGTTGTTGAGCACACGGTGGACATCGTCGGCAACGGCGGTCGAACTGTCGGATTCCATTAATTTACCACTGATTTCGAACCACAGATTGCACCGTGATGCAACTTTATGCGCCCCCCCGGGGGGGGGGGGAAGGGGGAGGGAGCTTGACGGCAGGCCAGTGGCCAGAGCGTTCATTTGGAAAATCCATCGATTCAGACTAGATTATCGGTACTATTTGTAGTTGTCACTTTCCGAGTTGTGTTACCACAAAGTTAATCTCCTCTCCCGCCCTCCCTCGCTTATTCCCACTTCTCTGGTCTATGGGGTGAGATTCCTTGGGTCGTCTGCTCACATTATTGCCTGGTGGCGTTTGTGCTTTGATGTGCTGCTTCTCTCCATGTTCAGACGGACGACAGTAAAAACAATCGTTATTACACACGCTGGGCTTCTGAAATATCACACTTACGAGAATAAGAATGGGCTAAGTTATGCGTGTTGTCAGCCCTTTCAAGTCGGATCATCATGCGTATAAGGGGTGATGGTGGCTGGACTACATAGTGTTAGCGCCGTAATTTTTACGGTCTTTGTGCAAAGCAAAACAGGCCCGAATGGCTGTGGGTTAGAAAATTACCACACCGTTATCACATGGCGCCGGTGTGACTCAGCCAAATCTGAGTTGACATTTTGTGAGGTTTCAATGGTCCTGTTGGAAAGTGTTTATTTCGGACCTTTCGGTTTGTCGTTCGATGATCATGATTAGCACGCGAAAAGTCGTTGAAATATTGCGACGCAGCTCCTCCTCCTACTCCTCATTCCCCTCTCACTCTCCATTGTCTCCCCCACTCATCCTGTGCTCACCACCTCCCATACTCCCCTCCCGCTTCTTCTTCTTCTTCTTCTTCTTCTTCTTCTTCTTCTTCTTCTTCTTCTTCTTCTCCTCCTCCTCCTCCTCCTGCCCTCCCCCTCCTCTTCTTCTCCCCACCCCATACCTCCTCTTATCCATTGCCCCTCCTACCCCCCTGTGTCCATCAGCTCCTATGCTCCCTTCCCTCCTGCTTCCTCCTACAACTTATTTGTTGCTATTCGAACCGGCTGTATGTGTTGACTATCAAGGCAACATGGCACAAGCGCGCCTATGCTCGTCATGAGATCCTGGGCGTGCGGATATATGCTAGCATCAGTTTTTGCTAGGTGCAACCACACAGACGCTAGTGGACCCTGCTGGCTGCTAAAATGGATCTCCCACTGACTGTTAGGAGTCGTCATAGTGACTGGTGCATTTGAATCTCCGCGTGTGCGACTCACCGGCTCATGATCTTGTAGGCCATGAGCAGATCGATATACCAGTTCTGCGTGGGAAAACGAGACCCCCAGTAGTACCTCGTTAGTCGTATGTATCGAGAAGGAGGGGAGGGGGGGAAGGCGGGCGCAAACTTCACCCACCTTCAATCAAGGTCTGTTTGTTGCCACAAGATCCTCTGAAGTCTGATCTCCTCCTGCAGTCTAATTGGTGACTGGAATACCCTGTGTGAAACGCCGGCCTCTCATGCCCCTCTATCCCTCCCCTCGCCCACCCTCCCCTCCTCCTAACCTTACTGCGTCTCTGCTGCCCGAAACCAGGTCTGAAAGTACATCGGCCCGTAGCATACGTTGGTCAGCCTGTCCTGGCTTTTCGTTATCTCTCAACTACTCAGGTTCTGCCAGCGCCCTGCGCCCATCCTGACTCCTACTGGTGTGAGTTGGAAGGAAAGAGAGGCCAATACTGAGGTGTCCTTTCTCGGGGAAAGCCAGCGCACTCTATGCTGTGTACTAAGCCTGACTCACGTCAGATAATCGCGATGCGCTAAAAGTAGTGAATTGGTAGGCCAACAAGCTGGCTCCGTCCTGCGTTGTGATGACGGTTTGACTGTAGCAGTTCCTTCTTAGGAGGAGGAGATCCCGCGAGATCCGAATCCGTGTGCGGCGCGCCTTGAAGAGGACGTCAAGCACTGCGTCAATTGTCAGACAAAAACGGAGCAGAGCGAAAAGGCCAATCCAACTTGAATGCACTACTTATTTCCCCATCATAAACACTCACATGCGCTCTAAAATCACCGCGATGTGCTGAGTCATGGCGCAGGAGGTTACCAGTTTACAAGATACCTTAGTTCATGAAAGTTAGACTGAAATGGTTTCCTCTTGACCTAGCCTCTATGGCGTTACCATCTACAGTAAATCTGACGTCCCTCTGACCCACCTTACTCGCGCACCATTCCTAGTTTAACTCAATGCAGTTCCTTGTTTCAACAACGGTGACTCAAGAAGTATGGTCGAGCTACTGCCTGTGACTATCAAGAAGACTACTCATTACTGGCTTGCGGGATTGAACAAGAGGGGCTTATTATAATCCAATTAAGTAGCATTCGGGGTCAACGTAAAAACGCCGTGTCACGAAGCTCGTTAACCTTTTGAAAAAGTTACCACTTGCTGATGCAGGCAAAAAAACGAGTTCTAGGGAACGGTTGAGAAGAAGGAGGTGCACTCGATGGGACGGAAATTCTGCTCATCCGACGGTTCGGTCTCCTATTCTCCCACTCGAGGTAGTCACAGACGAGAGTAGTGAATGCGCAAGGGTTGCATCTCCTAGTTGTCGCAAATCTGCCGTGCTGATTGATTCATTATTTATGGCTGTCTCTGATGATGACTTCGAGCGAGAATCCGAAACGTCGGACGAATACGATTCTTGCTCCAGCGGTCGCATCTCCCTTTCAATGCCGTCAACACTCACCAAATTGGCGTTTTCTACAAATGCGTGTCCACATTCACCTCTCTCGGGGTTTCATTTAGTCCTCGTAATAAACAAAAACGACTACTCTCTTGGCATTGGTTGTTTCGTAAGCCCCATGGACAGTCAGTGTGAGAATTCAAATACCATAATCAGTCAATTTAAGCCATCGACTGTTCCTCATTTGCCTATAATTCGCGCCTTTCGCGCGAGCCCTCTTCATCCCACGACCCCCGCTCCCCTTTCCGGCTGTTACATTGTCCTATGCGGAACCCAACCCTTAACCCCCCCCCCCCACATTACGGATCGGGGCTCAGCAACGGTGTTTATTGGAATGACCAACACGCGCTGTGTGCGTGAACAGCGCGCGGTGACCGGAAGCAGAGCAGGTGATGAAATCACGACAGTTCGTCTTAGATTATCTAAAAAAACTGGGGACACCTCTGAGAGCTCGCTGTCTGTAGCTGACATGCGGTCATGATGGTTTTGGTTGATCTGCTACACACCCTTCTGCTGCCAACATATGCAACGTTTTCAGTCAGCAAGGATAGGGCGCGTACAGTGCCTAGCTACACAGAGGAGCAGATGATGTAGACACAGAATCTGAGGAGTGTTAGAGGATACGATCCTGAGAAGAGTGCGCCTATCACCTTGGAGTTTTCAAAGCCTGAAGGTTTCCACAGCCGTGGAGTGTATACTGATGCTACGTCTCACAGGGCCCGGGGGGGGGGAAGGTAGCCACACTCATCTCTAAGATCTGCTGTCAGAGTTCCATAGTGTTTGAGACCAGAGTTGGCCGCTCTTGTCGTGGACGAACGAGGAATTACAAATTATTCCTTCTCGCTAACAAGCATAAACAAACAGCCAACTCCCCTTCCTTGACGTACTTGTGCGCCGGTGTACCACTGGACAGCTGCAAACTACGGTATTCCGAAAATCTACCGACACGAGACAGATCCTACACTTCAACAGCAACCACCCTCTGTCTCACAAACGTAGTTGTTTCCGCACTCTATTCCAAAGAGTCGAAACACTGCAGCACGCCAGAAGATAAAAGGGCCGAACGATTGTACCTTGTGAACCTATTTGCAGTGAATGGTTATCCCAGACATTTCGTCGAGAGAAGCAGACGTTGGGCTCCCAGACGACGGTCAAATGAGCGGCAACCCGAGGTCTGGTGGAACATTCCTTACGTTAAAGGGGTCTCTGAAGCGGTCTCACGACTGTTACAACCGACCAGAGTAGGCATAGCCCATCGATCCCAAGCAACAATTCGACGTCGCCTGATGCAACCCAAGGACCCATTGCCACCCGCTGAAACCTCAGCAGTCATCTACAGAATAAATTCCAATGAGGACGACTGCAACTATGTGGGTGAAACCGGGCAGAAATTGCAAACTCGCCTACAAGAGCACAAATCGACCACTCGGAGTTTAGACCCTAACTCTCAACTAGCAACACACGTTAGAGAAACAGGGCATACTTTTGACCTCCAGAGGGCTACCATCTTAGGCCGAGGCAACACAAAAGGAGAACGGCTAACTGTCGAGGCGTGGTTCTCCGATGCCCACTCTATCAACAGGCATCTGGACCTTCCTGCAGCTTACAAAGTCTTACGTCATCACAATCGTAGAGCTCAGGACCAAACAACCACACCGGACTTAAGAAGGCCGTACAGAGATAGCCTGACGCTGAGTTTACTCGGTGAGGCAGAACAAGAACCGCCAGACCGACCGCCCGACAGAGGTTCAATCAGCTCCCCTCGACGGAGTGATGACTCACAAAGCACACAGGCAAAACTCCCGTCAACCATCTCCCGAGAGGCCGAGGCGGCGGGAGGAGAGAAAAAATCGATCAGCATGAGGCCGGCCAACACAACTGCCACTTTAAATCAAATTTCTGATCGATAAAGTGCATTTTACGCTTTGACGATGAAGAGCCGACGCAGCTCTTTGAAACGTCAGTACTTAACTAAACCTGTTCTGGAGAGCCTACCTTCTTCTTCAAATAATATTCCCGGATCTCTCAACTTTGCCAATCTGAACAAGAACTCTCCCGCTTGCGTATATGCCCCCTACAGACAGACCATGTACTGCCCATGGCACACTGTTTAAGTGCGGTGAAAGAGCATTCAATTTATGGGAAAGGCTCGTACCGTTGCGCCTTGGAGCTCAATCTGATTACCATCACCTTTTGAGGTGAAAACGCGCGCATTTCTTGAAGGCGTGATTTACCACGAAAGGGGCGCAGTAATTAAACTCTTTTTTTTTCACACATCTGACGAAATTCGCCTGAGCTAACCGGAACATCTGAGATCTACTGAAAATGGTCCGCTCTATTTTGTCCGTTGTGGCTAGAAGGAATCTTAATCGAGAGTTACTATAAATAGTTGTGAAAATGCAGTTCGCAGGTGGCCTATCAAAAGAAGAAGAGGTGTTCACTGAGAGGGGCTTATTGGAGTTCCGTCGTTTCGAGTGGTTGATTCGTCTACCCATCATCAGAGACTGGAAAATCCTGCGCACGGCTTCCCTTATATGGCGCACTTTGCTCAATGCGTGACCCGTCAATGCCGCCTGTGTGGCTGCATCCAACCCGCACGTCACCGTGACCTGAATCGTCCCCGTCGGCCGCCGAGATGACTGACGGCCCCGATTGTCTCGCGCCGTGACTGTCCCCTGTTAAGAAGGTTCCTAAAGTCAGATTGGCGGGAGGGAAATAGATGTGGTGGTTGACAGAGCAGTCGGTGGACATCCAGGCTTCCTGCACTTGCCTTGCTGTATGATCACCCCCCCGGCCCACAATCTCAATGGCGTCAAAATCGAAGTTGCGTCCCGTTTTCGCGGCATGGGTTGCAACCTCCGACTTTGGGTCCAACCTTCGCACAGCCAGCTTATGCTCGTGCATTCGCGTTTGCAGCCGTTGGCCGGTTTCCCCAACGTATTTGCATCCTCAGCAGCTGCATTGAAGTCGGTAGACAACGGCCGACATCTACTTAGGGATCGGATCTTTTGGCCGCATCACTTGCCGGCGGATTGTTGAGTCAGGCCTGTTGGCAACACCTATTCCGAGTGGCGCGAGGGATCTAGCCACGGCTTCGGAGACCCCTTTAATATACGAAATGCTCCGCCAAGAGTTTGACTAACTATGCTCTTCATTCCGTTTCTTTGGCTGCCTTCGGCTCCGTTTAATGACTGCCCGCGGATAGCCGTTGGCTCTGAAGAGTTCTTGGAGGAACTTTATCTCGTCCAGTTTGGCGGCCGACGTGCTGCAATGAGTTTCCACCCGTCGGTTTAGCGTGCGGACACAGCTTCGTTTGTGTTGTAGCGGGTGGTTGTTGTTGTTGTAACTGAGCATTTGCAGCGTGCTAGTCGGTCTTCTATTGACCGACGTCGCTAGTTTGCAGACAACAACAAAGTGCGCCATATAAGGGGAGCTGTGCGCAGGACTTTCCAGCCTCTGAGGATGGGCAGACGAATCAACCACTCGGTGTACGGCTCTTCTTCTTTTGAGCGTACCTATGTTAACTTAGAATTATGTTCCGCGCTACAGGCTTACGCGTTTCGAGGTACACACAGTGTGCATGTACACTAGACAGCCTGCTGCCCCTGTTTTCTCGGCCTCCTCTACGCGTGCGTGCTTGCGTGCGTGTATGCGTGTTTTTCTCAGCACCTCCAACCTCCTACTTGAACTTTAATTTATTCCGTTTTTGACCACTCCAGGCCCGCTTCCTGACGTTAATGAAGCCACCCGTAAGGCGCTTTCGTGTCTACTGCTCGCATCTTTCTACCTCCCCTCTCTTGACTTGCAAATTGTGAACAGTAGCCTCTTAAATAAACTGTCTCCTCTTGGCGTGTGTGTGTGTGTGTGCGTTCGCCGGTTGCGTGTGTGGGCGTGCATTGGTTGGGTCATCTGGAGGCATTACGTCGTCACAGACACAGGCGACAGTTCGACCGTCGTTGCCGACTATGTCCACTGTGTGCTGCATGGCAGGGTAAGAGTAGGCACGGTGAATTGCGCGCGAATTGGTTTATAAGAAGACTTGCACGGCATCTACTGCACCCCCCTCTTCCTCACCTGGACCCTGCGTCAAGATATGGTCAAGAAGACCAGAGGCATGGGGAGGGCGCAGGTGGCTGGCGCGGTCGGACCCGCACCTAGGCGTACCAGCACAAACACTTGACCAGGGCCTTCACCAGAAACAACAAAATAACGGGTCAGAAAGAGGAGGATGAAACCGAGCAACCATGCAAACGACTTGTATACCTAGCGGGAGTGCAGGCGCATCCACTGGCGGGGAACTAGGTACCAGAGAAGCACCCGCTCACATCAGGTTGCGAGGGCCATTGTTTGCTGAATCATGGCATAGCAGACGCGCAGAAGCCTTAAAGCCCAGAAAGGTGAGACGGTAGCATGGGCCATCACTCTTCAAAGGCCGGGTACCCAGTCAGTTATCGATTGAGAGGCACAGCACATAACCACACACACACACTTTCACGAATGAAGGCGAAGTTTCGAGTTTCAGGTGTATGCGTAAGTGAAGAAGAAGCTTCGAGCACCGGAACACTTTGTTTATTCTCCTGATTGAAGCCTGGGCCTCAGATGAGAACTCGGTCAATCGATTTATTGACCTGGCGCCGGCGTACAGAACCCTGTGCAGTCACCTCCAGTCTTGCGCCGTCGGTCGATGATTGGGCCTACATGCCTTATAACTGTCGCTTGTTCTGTCGCTGCTACTACCTCTGACGATGGACTCCTGTACTAGTCTGAAAGCTCAGGAGAATAAACGAAGTGTTCCTGTGCTCGAATCTTCTTCACTTACACACACTTTCGTCACATGTGTGGTAATGCCAAATGTCACGTTCGGAGGGAGCCGTGGCAGCCTGACTTTCAGCCCATCAGTCCGCCGCTCCACACAAGGACACACAACTTGGCAGACTGCGTGGACTGAGTTGAGGCGTCAGTAGGCAGCCTTTCGAACTACGGCACTTGGCGCACCGTGATAGTCTCGGGCTCGGATCGCACATGGATCAGAGGAGCCACATGGAGAAGGCGCGGAGAAGCACACTTTCCGCTTAAGAGGTGTCATGTGCGTGCTTCCGTTGTTCGGCAATGGGTAATGTTGATGTGTGATGCAGGTGTTGGGGCGTAAAGGTGTGTTGATTTTTCATAGTCGACGGTTGTCTACCGCGAGTTTTCGCGCCCACTTCCAGTCGCCTCGACTGTGGTCTGCTATCGGAGCAAGGGCGTGAATTAATGGAGAGAGTGCGGTAGATGCGACGCAAGTCGTCTGCCCGACAATAACTGGTAATGCGCCCACTCGATGGGACGCATGCTGGACGTCGTCTCCCGCGACGTTCCAATTGTCCCCCCCCCCCTTCGGGCAGCTCGTGACCTCTGCTCGGTTATACCACGAGTGCTGATGGGTACCAGCTTGAATGTCCATATCCATCTTTGGACTGAGCCTTACATGGGTCCAACACCTTGCGCAGGTTCGAGTTAGGAACAGCCCGAAACTAGAAGACAGCCCGGACTGCCGGTCTGGCCATGCGAAGCATACAGTAGATGTGCTCTCTCATGAATTGTTAGTCGAAATTTTAAAATGTGTTTTCAATTCCAAAAGATTACTTAAGGAGGACTTTAATATTAATTATCGGTTGGTATTTCATGGGAAAGCACATCTACCGGACTTCGAGCAAAATTAGGATTTTTACCTTCGAGAAGCACGCCAACATCATCTGTTCGAATGAATAATTCGGGATAGAGGTCGGCCCGGCTTGGTGAGCCTATCCTCCGTGCTCGGAAACAAAGCCAACAGGATGCAAACAAGGAGGTTAGAACCGGGAAATACAGTTCGTGACCTATCTGGTGAAAGGTTACCAACTGTGAACTTAAATCGCTGTAGCGCACGAAACGCCCATTCCGCATTCACGAAATTTATACTGCATTAAAGATACGACCGAGCTCCAAAATTAGGCACAGTTTGATTTATAAGGTATTATTTTTTGACTTAGAAATTATTTTACGAAAAACTACCAAATCAAAAAACGACTCTATGACAGGTCAACTATTTAAGGCCTAAAATAACTGCCAGCAGAGAAGGGAAATGTCATAAAACGACAAAATGATGAAAAGCGGTGACACATACAACGTATCAGTACTTTGTCGATTGTCCTTTGGCTTTTAAAGTTGTCGTAAGGCGAGACGGCATGGAGACTACCAAGTTGTCTAAGGTGGTTTGCTCTATGTAATTATTAAGCAAAAATTCCAACTTTCGTTTCATAGAAAGATGTTTTTTTGCCTTGTCCCAATTTCTTTTGATCAATGCAAAAAGATTCTCGAGAGGATTTAGGTCCGCGCTGTTGGTGGGAATAAAAATGCTTCGAAGGCCGCAGGCGGAGAGGCTGGCTGTGATCTAAAATGTCAGATTATAGTCGTAAGCTGATTTGGAATCATACCTCCTTTGGGCTGTGGACGGGGGCATTACCCTGCAACATTACGGTGTCCATTCGACGTCGATGAATGCCGTTGTACCGAAGGCATCGTTTACGGTGTCAATGAACACTTTGCTATTTATCGTCTCCGCTGTTGAACGCCAGACCGGTCGCTCTTCGAATTTGATGGCCATCCAAACCATCAGGCGTCCACAGTTCTTAAATGTTGGTGTAGTTTGTTCTCGTGGAAAGTTCTTCCCGCATATGACCACCTGGGCCGACTTCGGAGGCTTGTCTAAAAATAAGACCTCATCACGAAAGTAAATGCTTTTCCAGAAGGAAATTCTCTGATCGATATATTTTTGAGCAAACAAAAACGTTCTCTAATAAGTTTTCTACTTTAAGATGGCTTTGTCATGACGTTTTGCTGATGGAAACCGAACTCTTTCATTCTTTTTCTGATTATGCGCAAAGAAAACATTGACAGGTGTTCCCTGTAAATTGCCTTACGTGACATATAATGATACTTTTTCAGTGTCCGACGAATAAAATCGTCGTCGTGCTTGCTTGTCGACCGTTTTGGCCCACCTTGCTTAGTTCTAGACATTGTTTTATTATTAATAATTCTCCAGAGACTGACCTGGCTAATGTTGCAAATACTATCTAACGACTCACGCGGCAGCCCTTTGGCTGCCAATTTTCGTGTTCGCTCAAAGTCAACTTCCGCTAGGAACTGTTTCGACATCTTTGCTGCACGATGTGGCAGGGAAAAGTGGCAACATGTAGCGCGCGCGATCTATATATACGTCTTTACGCCTACTAGTTCCCTTTATGGTAAAATAAATACTCTCCAACAAGCTTATTACTGCGTTTAACGATGTAAAACGTTGCAGTCTTGGTAAATAGAGTTTAAAAAGTGCAACATGCTTATTGATTCATGAGAATAATTTGTTTTTACATACTTGACCTGATCTGATTTTCATGAACTAAAAATCCAGAGTAGCTTTCTTTGATATTTTTCTTTGTTATATGAAAGTTCTTTTATAACGCAGCGCGTGCAGATAAGAGGTTTTAATAGGGGATACTTATTAGAATAGGAAATAAAGTGGATATTCGGAGACGTCAAAATTTGCCTAATCTTGGTACGCCTCCCTTCAATAAAACTGAATTAACATGACCTCTTCCCCAGAAAAGGGCATTTTGGGATTCCAATCAATTCTAAAAACAAGAATAACCACACAAACTATATGCCGTCCCACCACCTCAAATACCGATCTCGGCATTTCAGGAGTTAGCTCATCTACTGTAATTACCCCCTCCCTTGGGGTATTAGGGTTTGGACACGACAATAGGTACCTCCTGAGATTCAGCACAAGACCACCTGCAGTACGAAGGAGGTACCTATTCCGGTTTCTAAACGTAAAAGTTTTTCCAAACCTGCCGCAGACATGAAAGCCTTTGGGATACACCGGCCTGAGGCAGCTGACCGGCGCTAAGCCATGAGACCAAGTGTTCCATCGCTGTGGCAGGAAGTATAGGAGGTGCGTTTTCCGTATCTGGCATATTTGCGGGCAGCATAGCTACCTTGATGGTACGGGTAGAGGACTGTCTTCATGCCAATGACGGACTGCCATTAGAAAGGACTGACTTCTGTGCACACTAGCCTCGCCTCACTCGACTTGTAAGCAGTCCGGAGGTGTTTCGGCAGCAGAACGTTTCGACCTCATCGGAGGGACAGTGGACCTGATGGATGCAGTCGCGCCAACCTCCTAAGCCTGTAAAGCGCAGTAATAATTTCAAAGGCGAGTCCTCCTCTTCATCAGTCAAGTGGGCCCTAGGGTTTAGCACCAAAGACCTCTTTCGCACTCTTCTTCTTCAGCTCCCCCCCCCCCCCGGGGCTTCGTCGTCTTCTTTGATCCTCGCTGAGTGCCGTCCTGGTGATGATTCATGCTGCCACTTATCAACCCTCTCGAAATTAGAGGGGGGCGGGAGTCCATTAGTTTGGCATGTGATTCATAGCTGCTGCCAGGTGATACGATTTCTAGCCCACTGCGAGATGGCGCACTTCTGACTCCATCTGGGAGGTCCCCCATTTGTCGCACCAAAAGCCTTTTTTGGTTCGGTAGACTGAATTTCTTCTGACAGAATTTCCTAAGACCCTGGGAGAGTACACAAAACTACCTTCTAGCAGATGTTTAACTCCCCTCTCTCTCACACACTCTCTCACTCTCTCTCTCTCCTCTCTCTCTCTCTTCTGTAACACAGTACGAAACACACCCCCGTAATCGCATACTTTTCAGCCATTCAAAATAAGCCTCGGAAAACAGGGACTGCAAATACCCGAAAGGTGCATTTCAAGCGGCTTTTTTCTGTTCTCCTTGCTAGGCAAAAATACTGGTACCAAATTGTACGGCCGGCCTGGTGATTGGAAAGTTGGGCAGCTACGTCAATGAGATCAAGGAGAGAACTGGCGCATTCATTCAAATATCTCAGAAGCCGAAGGACATCAACCTCATCGAACGCTGCATTACAATTGCAGGTGCGTGACCTCTCTCCCGATCTCTGTTTCCTCTTTTCATGTTCATAGGGAAAGCTGTTTTGATGCATTCCACACTTTTGTCCGATCGACGGCGGACGCGCTGTCTAAGTTGCGTGTACAGCGGGTGACGTAACTTGTAACAGTATGCAGACATTCGGGAGAAATTCCTAACCAACCAAGGTTTGACCTAGTTACGTCTACCGATACTACCAAGCTGAACACTCCGGTTGGACGAAAGCCACAGAAGTATTGTAAGTAATATTGTCTTAGTTAGAAAGGAGATGTCGAGGCCGCTGAAATTCGTGCAAGCAGTTAGATAAATCCATATCGACCCAAATGGGAAAGAATCGGCGCCTCGGTGGGATTCGAACCCAGAACAGCAAGGGCAAGGCTTTAGTACAGCCAGTTCTCCAGCCACCTGAACTACGAGGCCCCACCGGGAGACGTGAGTTTAATCACATTTGGCGTTAAGTTTTTCACAGTTGGGTCAATATGAATTATTCAAAATCTTCCAAAACATCTATTAATTACGTGAGCCTGGTAGTCATCTGGTGGATTGTAGATGGATTACCTAGGAAGTCCTGTTTGGGCAGTCAGCTTACTGCATCAGATTTGGTGGATTCCCGACGTTGCAGTAGGTTGGGCGGGTAACTCGGCATCAAATGTGATTAAACTCGCGTCGTCCGGCGGGGCTTCGCAGCGCAAGCTGTACTAAGACCTTCCCCTTGTTGTAGTAGGTTTGAATCCCACCGAGGCGCCGAGTTTTTCGCAATCGGGTCAATATAAATTATTCAAAATCTGTCAAAACACCTAGTAGTTAAACAAATGAAAGACCATTAGCACAACGTCGTTTAGAATACTCTTTTGCGCTGATATTCAGGGTATATGTCCTCCAAAAATTACTTTAGTATGCCGTATTGCAGCTATGTAAACTGCCTGATGTTGGATCATGTGCTTTAAAATGGGAAATTTGGGTATTTTTTTGTTATTGCCTGGTTCGAGATCTATTCGAGCAAAGCGAGAGGAGGTCGCTTGATTTTACGAACAGCGACTTCAGGGTGGCATGTTGAGAATCCAGGTAGTGACTAGTAAATTGGAATGTACCAACCTAGCAGGTGCACTCACAACCAAAAATTTTCGGATACTAACAAGAGAGACTCGAATGGTCATTTCTGACTAATTAGCCCTCGTCAGCCTGTCCTACCCAACCCTGAGGCGTGCAACCTCCGAGGCTCCATCCCGCCACCTGTTTTTTGGGAGTCCAACGCCTCTAACCACTGAGCTACGGACACCTTGTCCTGTCGGCTTCAATCGGGAATGTACAATGGTGGAGGGGCGCTCACCCATCGTTCTTTCGGAACTCACTCTTTCCATTGTGCCATACGGGCTCTCTCTCGAGCCCAAACAGCAGCCGCACAGCGGTGCATGATATATAGGCAGAATGGTATTACCGACAAAGACAAGGGAGACTGGAATGGCCATTTCTGGCTTATTAGCCGTCGTCAGCCAGTCATACCCAAGCCCGAAGTGTGGAACACCCGAGCCTCGAACTCGCGACCTGTTAGTTTAGAAGTCAACGCCTCTAATCACTGCGCCATGAGCACGTTGCCCTGTCGGTTTTCGATCGCGAATATACAATGGTAAGGGGTGCTCACCGATCGTTCTTACGGAACTCACTCGTTCCGTTGTGCCATACGGGCTCTCTCTCGAGCCCAACCAGCAGCCTCACAGCGGCGCATGATATATAGGCAGAATGGCATTACCGACAAAGACAAGGGAGACTGGAATGGCCATTTCTGGCATATTAGCCGTCGTCAGCCAGTCCTACCGAGCCCCGAAGTGTGGAACACCTGGGGCTCGAACTCGCTACCTGTTAGTTAGAAGTCCAACGCCTCTAACCACTGAGGCACGGGCTCCTTGTCCTGTCGGTCGCGATGAGGTGTATACAAAGCGGGTGCACTGGACCCGTATGTTGATTAGGTGAATGCCCCTCGTCTACGATACAATTATGTGTTTATTAAGTAAAGTTCTCTTCCATAAAATTGCTACGTACTTGCTGATGACGGCAGAGTTTGCGGGGTTTTCTGGATGTCATCGAAAAAATTGTCCAGAGCTGGATTCTGTTGTTCGAACCCATCAAAACCTTCAAACTAGGACATTGGGTTGCAGGATACCACACTAACAGCACAGGTGTGTAGGAAATCAATTTTTTTAGGTATGATGGAAAATATGCGGACGGCAAAGATGAATCGATAGTATACACTGTGCTTCAGTAGTAATTTTTTTCCGACGATAACTAACCAAACTGGGCAGAGCGGTGTTCAGTCGTTGTGGTAATTAACTCTAAATTA
>CACRXP010000410.1:385580-409737 GCA_902702965.1 Spirometra erinaceieuropaei | reverse complement strand
TTGACGGGGGAGGGGTCTTTCAAGAGAGGAAAAGTGCAGTTCTAAAGTTTGTGAAATGCGCAAACTTGTATTCTCGCCGTCTGCCTGTTGTTATGTCGTGTTTGTGGACCACAATCGTTCCCAACCATGTGGTCCAATAAGAAAGTACCGAAGCAGACCCCCACCGCCCATTGTTTAAGCAGTTTAGTAGGCAAGCCCGCTGTAGGAAGGTAGTTCGTGTGGGGGGGAGGTGGGGGGGGATTACGCACAACCGCTCCCCGCCACTGCACTTTGCAATCACACGCCATGCCCAATGCTTTTCGGCGGACTAACTCCAACCAGCCTTTCCAAGCTGTGAATCCATCAGCGGCAGTCTCCGCGCCACCTTTGTGTCATCGGCTGTTGGTGATTTCATCCCCCTAATGACATAGGCCCCACTAACTACCAATCCGAAAGCTCGGGTGAATAAACGGCAGTCGAGCCTTCAAGGTTGACACCTTGGCCTCATGCCTGCACTGTTATTTTTCCCGTTAAACACAGGGAATGCTCGGTGTGTGTGTTGTGTGCGCGATGTTCCGTTCCCGACGACGGGCTAATGAATTTCTCTGTCTGACCTCGTGCGCAGTGAGATTCTGTCCGTCAACTTTGTTTACTTCAAGCACACGGGACGTGCGCGCGTGTGTGTGTGTGTGTGCGTGTCTGCACTTTTGCAAAGACTACTTCGCGGTAAAGCAGCACGCACATGCGTGTCAGGCAGCCTGATTCTGTCGACCGTCAGCCCGTGAAAGTCAGAAGTCTGTCTGCAAAATACCCGCCGTCTGCGCTCCCCTCCTTCGTCTAACTGGGAACGACAATCTTAGCTTTACTGGGAGTGCGCGCTGAGACGGCGAATCAGCAAGATCGGACGTCAGCCTTTGGGAACTGATCCGCCTTTTTGAGGCAGTTATCGTCAGTCCGTTAATGTGTTACAGTTCACTAAAGAAAGACGGAGACAGGTGCCATTTGCATGGGTTTACAGTCGCATATAAAAGACTGTTGTCCGAACCCTCCTACTGTTGTGGCCAGCCGCCTGGAAGCATGTCGTTCTCCCTTGCCTAAACTTTGTCATTTATCCTAAGTAACCAAACATTCTTTTAGATGGAGCTATTCCAAGCGCTCTGCAAAATTTCGACAGGGACTTCACAATGTGGAATTAATTTTTTGTTCACGGAGAACTTAGTCGACTTCAAATTATGTTTTTTTGAAGTGTATATATATAGGCAGAATGGCATTACCGACAAAGACAAGGGAGACTGGAATGGCCATTTCTGGCTTATTAGCCGTCGTCAGCCAACCATACCCAAGCCCGAAGTGTGAAACACCCGAGCCCCGAACTCGCGACCTGTTGGTTTAGAAGTCCACGCCTCTACCCACCGGGCCACGAGCCCGTTGCCTTGTCGGTTTTCGTTTGGGAATATACAATGGTAGGGGGCGCTCACCGATCGTTCATACAGAACTCACTCGTTCCGTTGTGCCTTAAGGACTCTCTCTCGAGCCCAACCAGCAGCCGCACAGCAGCTCATGATACATAGGCAGAATGGCATTACCGACAAAGACAAAGACACATATATATATGTGTATCGAGCGAATAATTTCAGAAATTTCTCAGTGCACGACTTGGAGTTAAGTCTCCGGGGCATGACTTTTTAGGGTCAGACCCCAAATTTCAGTGGACATTTCAGTCGAAGACAACCAACTACTCTGGAATAACCAGTTACTGCCCATTCCACAGACAAGTATCACTATATGTAGTATAAAAGTCATATGACATAGGTAATATACTTGTTTTTAGAATGGGCATTGCGTGGTTATTGCACAGTGGTTGATTCTCTTCGACTTGAGTGTTCATTAAAATGTCATGCCTGGCCCTAAAAAGTCATGTCCCGGCGACTGAACTCCAAGTCGTGCAATGCCGAAATTATAGGCTATCGCCTTGCCGCTATTTAACCCCAGATTATGGTTACGATATGTTGATGACACGTTTGTCATTGTTAAAAATCATCAACTGGAACTACTCCACAATATTATTAACTCAACACTTCCAGGAATCACATTCACACTCGAGAAAGAGGCTGCCAACGAACTCCCGTTTCTTGATGTCCTCGTACAGAGAAAGCCTGACGGGCCATTTCACACTCCGGTGTACCGCAAGGAAACCTACGCGGAAATTCTTTTATATTACGAGAGAAATCACTCTGTCTCTCGCAAATGGAGTGCCTTGAACAGCTTCCTTAACTGAGCAAGAACTCACTGCTCTGAAAACGAAACCTATCAAACAGAACTGAATTATTTGTTCAAACTGTTTTCCCAGAATTGGCATCCTACCTATTTTGTACACCGATGCATGAAACAACAGGAGTTTAAAGAAAAAGACAAGGAACTAGATTGTTCCGATCAGGCACCCGAACTAAAAACTGGCGAACACTTCCGTAGATTAAGAATGTATCCGAACTTGTTGAAAGACACCTGAGGAAGCACCAAATACATGTGGCACACAGGCCGACGACTACATTTCGTACCCAGCATGCACACCCTAAGGGTGGGGTTGGCCATTTAGATAAGAAGGAAGTCGTCTATAAGATACCATGCAACACCTGTAATGCGGTTTACTGCGGTCAAACTAGTAACTCGGTCACTACACAAATACACGAACATCAGTTGACCGTAAAAAGGCGAGACCAATTGCCCCTGGAAACTGGACACAAATTCGCCTGGGGCAGGACTCGCATCGTAGGTGTCTGCTCATATAATCAGGTCCGTGAATTTTTAGAGGCCATCCATTCTGTTAACTCATGCATCAACCGACACGTACAATTGGATACTGTGTACAACAGTCGCAAGGAGAAGTGGAAAAGGCATTGGCCACTCAGAACATTACGCCAACAGGAGTGACAAAGCAAAATCGATTTCTTAGGCATGTTTAAATGTTTACTGTTTTGCACACTCACCTCACGTCTGAGGACGATTTAGGTAACCAAAGTCCAAAAATTACAATTAAACTTGTTTATCATTCCCAAAGAACTTAATTCTTTCGAACCAGTATAACTATATGCACTATAAAATCCATATGACAAAGGTATTATACTTGTTTGTAGAGTGGGCATTGCGTGGTTATTCCACAGTGGTTGATTGCCTTCAACTCGAATGTTTATTAAAATTTCAGGGCTGGCCCTAAAAGGTCATGTCCCGGAGACTTAACTCCAAGTCGCGCACTGAATAATTTTCAAAATTGTTCGCTCGGGTATTCTCTGGAGTTCATATACCCGTAACCGCATATAGAACGCTGGGGGACCAAATGAGGAGTCGAACCCCTCGCGGCTATGTCACGCAACGACAGAATATCGGCGAAACGCGTGTCTGGGCTTTTAACTAGTACCTACGTCGGGTTACGGTATAATACCTCTGTTATATACATGTATATGCGGAAGAGGACGATGAGGCGATCTCTGGGGAAGAAGGTTTATTCATCCGACGTTTCGTACTCATGCTCGAGCACATCATAGGAGGTAGACTCAGTGAGAAATACAGGGTTTAAATAGGCCATCTGCGCCCCCATCCGATAGGTTCGTCCCGCCCTCTTCTGATTGGCCCGTAAATGGTGCTTGACGGCCGCCTATGGCGCTGGCAAATCGATACTGCAGTTGATCGAGTTGGTGGCTGATTTCCAGGCCTCGATTACTTCCTTCGCCAATTTGCTTTCGGCTCGGCCGAGCACTTGAGCGCCGTCAAAGTCGAACTTGTGGTTATTTTCCAGACAGTACATGGCGACATGCGATCGTACACCCTTTCGCCTTACAGCCAAAGTGTTCTCATGCATGCGCGTTCTTAGGCGTTTGTCGGTCATGTCACAGTAGTTGGCTAGAAAGTCCAGACATTTGACGCGGTAAATGACGCCTGACGTGTCTGCAGGTGGTAGCCGGTCCTTGGGCCTACGGTCGGTGTCCAACGCCCACGCCTAACTGCCTTAGCATGCGCTCAGTGACTTCGGAGACGTTACTCACGTAAGCCAAGACACGGAAAATTTCTGGTCTTTGTTTCTTCTCACCGTCCGTCTTCGTATGCCTTCGGTACAAGCATTTGTTCACAAAACTGCGTGGATATCCATTGGCAGGGAAGAGGCGCCATAGGGTTTTACGCTCCCGCAGCTTCTCGGCTTCTGTGCTGCAGTGTGTGTGGATGCGGCGAAAAAGTGTTCGGAGACAACTGCGCTTATGCGACAGGAGATGATTGCTGTTGTAGTGAAGGATTTTCTCCGTGTCTGTCGCCTTTTGAAGGACACTAGTCTGGAGGGTTCCGTCTTTCTGTCTCGATACCTGGACGTTGAGGAACGGGAGCACTCCGTTATTTTCTTTCTCCATGGTAAATTGGATTTGTGGAAAAACCGAGTCCAGTTCTCTTTCAAAGTTGTCTTTCGCGTCTCGGTGTACGTCTCGGTGTCGTCTACGTAGCGCATCCAGAATTTCGGCTTGTAGGTCTGGAAGATCCGAGTTTCCAGTTCCTGCAAGACCGCCTCAGCCAGGTAGCCGGAGATTGGGGACCCCATTGGGGCCCCTTGGATTTGCTCGTAAATTTGGCCGTTAAACGTGAATTACGTGATGTGCTCGAGCATGAGTACGAAACGTCAGATGAATAAACCTTCTTCTTCTTCTTCTTCAGAGATCGTCTCACCATCCTCTTCCATATTAACACCTGGGGTCAAAATGTTTGCCTATATCCACATGTATATGTATATATATACAGAATAGGATTGCCGACAGAGACAAGAGTGACTTAAATAAACATTTCTGGACTATTAACCGTCATCAGCCAGTCATACCCAACTCCGTGGTGTGGGACGCCTGGGGCTCGATCCAGAAACCTGCTAGTCAGAAGTCCAATACCTCTAACCATTGAGCCACGGGCTCGTTGTCCTGTTGGTTGCGATCAGGTGTATACAATAGAAGAGGGGCGCCCACCGATCGTGTTACGGAACTCACATGTCCCGTTGTGCGCTAGGGCAGCCCAACTAGCAGCCGCACAGCGGTGCATGATATAGGCAGAATATAATTATCGACAAAGACAAGGGAGACTAAGACGCCTATTTCTGACTTATTAGCCGTCGTCAGCCGGCTGTACCCAATCCCAGATTTGCGGGACCCTTGGCATATTTCGCGTGAGGTAGTCCAACGCTTTGCCACTGGACGACGGCCCCTTTGCCTTGTCGGTTTTGATCGGAAATATGGACTATAGTATGGGCGGTATTCCCCTTATCTGCGTATAATACTAGTCGCTATGCGACTGTCTTCGAGGTCAAGGCCCTATGTCTAACAGGACAAGCACGTCTCGCATTCTGATTGGTGGTCACCCCTCTACCATCAAGCATCGAGTTTATATACTTTACTTATCTTTCAGCCATTCTATTCTCTTTCTCTCTCGGCCCGCCTGTCTGTAGGTGAGCCCGATCAGCTGCGTGCAGCGGTGGATATGGTGTTGGCGAAGATTGCGGAGGATCCCCAGTCGGGCACCTGCCCTAACATCTCCTACTCGCATATTCAGGGTCCAGTAGCCAGCGCCTTTCCTACTGGCTCCCCCTTTGCCTTCAACCCGCAGCACATTCCCAGTGTGGGAGCCCCAGCACCGCTGAGACCGACAGACCGGGCAGCAGGCAATGGCCACCAGCTGCTTTTACAGGCTGCTCAGTTCGCGGCAGCTACTCGTGGCGCCTATCCCCAAGCACAGGGTCGTCACCAACAACACCAACCGCAGGCCCTCCGCTGGGGGGACAGCCTCAAGTCACCCACTGCGGTGGTGGACCCCGCCGCCTTCCTCCGCGGTTACACATCACCCACTTCACCGGGCGATACAGCTCCCTGCTTCTATAGGTCTGCGGGCCAGAATCCCCTGACGGCTGATTTGTCTCCCACTTATGCTACCGCCGCTTATGCACCTATGATGCCGGACGGCCAGCCGGCACCGCCGCCACAGTCTTTCTTCTCCGCTGCTGCCGCGGCTGCCGCCGCCGCTGCGGCAACTAATCAGCTTCTTATACAGGCGGCCGCCATGCGAAGTCCACCCTCGACAACGGGACTGAAGGAGCAGCCTCTGGTCTACGATCTTACCGCAGCACCCAGATTTGGTACGTTGCTATTTCCTTCCCCCCCTCGCCTGCTCTCTGCCAAACTCGCCTCTCCCCTCTTGCCAACGGGGATAACCTCATTGTTCTTCCCTTCAGCCTACTACTCACCGACGGGGGCCTACCCGAGCCCTCCGACTGGCGACGCGAGCGTAGGTCGCATCTGCGGCTCGTTGGACAGTCCTGACACCGGTTTCGGTGGCTCCGCATCCTCTCCGCCACTTACTCAGGCACCGCCACCGCAACAGGCCTTTGCACAGCAGCCATTCTACGCCGCGGTGCCTCAGCAGCTTTTCCCGCCTCGCGACGTCACTCCGACCAGCCCACCGGCTGCAACCGCTACCGCGATTCCTATCACTCGCCAGCAAAATCAGACCGCCTACGCTGATGGCCACCTTCTCGGATGCTATCCCACCGCGGTTGGAGGCTACGACTTTTTTGGCCTCTTTCCGGGTGGTTTGCAGTCTCCAACCCAACCCACTTACCTGCCTGCCCCTCCGACCCTCACGACGGAAGCACCGGGCTCCAGAAGTGCTCCCACTACTAGCGGTGAACACCTGCATGCCTCACTGAGACAGAGCGGATTCTCCGAGGAGGTTGCCACTGAGATCTCCGGTGCGCTCTCCACCCTGTCTATCCATGGCATCCTGAGCATTGGGGCTGGAGGTGGTGGGTCGGGTCCTGGAGTTGCTGGTGGCGAAGTACCACAGAAACAACAGCCGTCGCAGCAACCGCAGCAGCCGTCTGAGGTGGCCTCTGTCGTTACGACTACTGCCGCCGTTGGACTGTCTGACCCCGGATCGATTGGCGAGTGAGAAGTTAGTCACGCTCTCTCTCTCTTGGATGTCTGATCAAAATCAATGCATGTGCTTTCAACCAACAGGAATCTACCCTTATTTGGTTTGTTTTATCGACCAGTATTAAATATTGATCTCTTTTTATACATGATATCTCACTTCTCAGGATCGACACAACTCTTTGAGGTTAGCCGCAGCCGTTCGCGCATGGGCTGCATTCCAATGAGACTTCGAAAACAACCATCTCGTTCCAGATTCTTTATCTTTTGCCTGCGATAGAGGAGGGTGAAGAGGGTCCGAGGAGGACATGCTCCCGTTGGTGCATGTCATTCATGTTTTGGGCGCTTCGTGCGAACCGGACTTCGATCTCACATCGGTAAGAGTCGCCGTGAAACCATAGGCCACCGCAACTCGACTCCCGGTTCACAGGAGGACAGGCTTATCCTTTCCACTTTTATGTTGCAGTGTATGCCGCGGCTGCAACAGACCGAAGGTTTGATTGACTTTGGAGATCCGCCTTGTGATTTCGTTGTAGCCCTACTGGTTTGAGACGGATTTTACTGACATTGGTCCTGGCCTCGTTACAGTCATCATTTGTTGCTGATTAGTCCATGAGCATTTTCGTCTCTGGGATGATAGTCAGTCCAGAAGTACACACACACCGTTGCTGAATGTCCCCTTTCGTTATGGTGTTTAACGCGCGGCTATCCGTGACCAATAGGACGTGGACATTGACCTTAGGAACTGTCAAGGGTGCTTCCATTCGTCAGGTTTTTGCAGTTTTTCCTCGGCTTTGTTGTCTGTGTCTATTCCTGACCGCTCCTCACAGTGGGCGTTCATCAATATAGCGGAGAACAGCAGGCTAGACAGGATGGGCGCGCGTATGCAGCCCTTCTGCACCGCGATTCTTTCCGAGACTGACACCTCCGACAGGCGTCTCACCGTGCCGTTGTGCAGTTGTCTTACAGCTTATTTGAATCGTTCCGCACAGTCGAATGTCAGTATGATTCTCCAGAGTTTGTGACGACCCACTGCACGCAAGGTTTTCGTCAGATCCGCGAAGATGCTATAACGGTTGGTCCGCATTCCCTGACAATTTTCTTGCAGTTAGCGGACCGTGAAGGTCATTTTTTGATGTTTTTGGATCTAACACTGCATTTGTGGGGGAAGAATCTGCTCTGGGTGCGTGTCCAAGCAATTTTGAGGATGGTGCTGTCTCCATAGTTATCACAGCGTTGTCGATTCCCGTTACATTTGTGCAACTGGACAACGACAGTATCCCCGGAGTCTCGTGGGATTTACTCTAACAGTTGAATCTCCTGGCACTGTAAAGTAAACCTTTCGATGGGGCTAGATCGCCATGTTTGTTAATTTAATCACACTACGGTCCTCGTATACCTTGATCTCCTAATTCTCGCTGATCAGCCGGTCGGCTACCCCCGTTGTACCAGGCATCGAAATCGGACGTATGTAAATTCATCGTCGTTGCTGTTGTGGATGGTGTAGTTCGTGTGTAGGCTGCGTTTCGCTGAGAGAGAGAGAGGAGTGCGGAATTCTCGATCAACGCGAGTCCTGGTTCGGACGACGTGCGCGGCCGTGGGTTTCTATCGCGATGATCTGGGTGCTATCTTGCAGCTTCCTTCACCGAGTTCTGACATTTGGATGCAATTCCAGGGTTCGCGTTTTCCGCAGTTTGTAGTTCGTGTAGTTGCGAAAATTCGATTGGCGTTTAGCCGTGCCGAGTATAACAGTACTTAGTTTTTCCAATGGTGGGCCGCCTTGCAGTTGCCTACGCCGCAACCTCATCTTGGGACGGTGATCTGCCCAACATTCAACGCCTTAGCCACTAGCAAGTCACGCTCGTCACGTCTCCGAACGAAAACGCAGTCTGTCAGATGCCAGTGACGCGGCTGAGGATGCATCCACGTTGTTTTTTTCCGGCATCGGAAAGCGAATAACGTGTTGGTAAGGTGAATATCGTGTTCCGTGCAAGTTTGTAGGAGTGGGCTGTTGCTGTCACAACTGCTGATCTCATGGCGTTGGGATTGTCACATATGTTCAGAACTTGTTCATAATTTGTTGCCAGGTCGACAAAAATAAATGTTTACGACGTCGTCTTTTATCCCAGTTTAGAAGAAGAGTCAAAGCATTGAATGCCGTCAGAAACACTTGTGCTGTCTTGGCAGTATGTTATTACTAACAAAGACAAGGGAGATTGGAATGGCCATTTCTGGCTTATTAGCCGTCGTCAGCCGGTCATACCCAACCCCGTAGTGTGGAACACCCGAGGCTCGAACTCACGACCTGCTTGCTAGAAGTCCACGCCGCTAACCACTGAGCCACGAGCACGTTGCCCTGTCGGTTTTCTATCTGGAATACACAATGGTAGGGGGCGCTCACCGATCGTTCTTACGAAACTCTCGCGTTCCGTTTTGCCTTAAGGGCTCTCTCTCGAGACCAGCCAGCAGCCGCACAGCGGCACATGATATATAGGCAGAATGATACTACCGACAAGGACACGGGAGACGGGAATGAGCATTTCTGGCTTATTAGCCGTCGTCAGCCACTCATACCCAACTCCGAAGTGTAGAACACCTGGGGCTCGAACTCGCGACCTGTTAGTTAGAAATCGACGCCTCTAACCACTGGGCCACAAGCTCGTTGCCCTGTCGGAATATCGGAATATACAATGGTAGGGGTGCTCACCGATCGTTCTTAGGGAACTCACGTGTGCTATCTACTTGAAAGGTCCTGTTGCTAAAATGACAGCCCCAAATTGGTTTGCCCCTTTAAAGGATGGCGATTTCCGTGCAATGGACCCTCTGCGTGCCCTGTCAGACTCCGGCCAGATCCATGCAGATCTCCATCAGACCCGTCGAGAATTTGCCAGATAGATGGGATGCGGCAAAGCCACAATATTTTGACTTCTGCAATCGATGGGAAAAGTCCTGAAGCTTGGTTCTTGGATCCGTCCGTTTTGAGTGAGGACAACAAGATCCGGTGTGCAGATGTTTGTACCGCATTGTTGGCCCGACATCGCTCCGTCCGTCAACGACGTTAAACACTTTTTGAGATTATGATTACCGTCAACAAAATGTGATGTCTGTGCGTGAATATGAAACGAAGGAAAGGGTGGCCGAGCCGCAGCAAGCAGGTTACACCTCGAAGCAAATCTGATCTTCATTCTTGCAAGATGGTGCTGTGTGTCTAGTGTGACATGGAGTGAGTCATATATTATGAATTGTTTGAAAAGAGCCAGGCCATTACTAAAGAGCTATACATTCAACAGTTTCGCCGTCTAGATAAAGCAATTCATCAAATCGTTAAAATCGTCAAAAGGGTGCCATTGCACAGCGTTTCAACACCACGTCTTACGTCGCCAAATTCACAAAAAATGTCACCGAATAGTTTGGAGGTCCTTTCGCATCGGCTTTATTTTCCAGACCCTGCTTTATCGGATTATCGCTTTCGGTCTTTCAAAAACAGTTTGACCGGAATATAAGTCAATAACGACTATGATATTTAAGATTGGATCGATGACTACTTTTCGTCAAATCCCGCGGATTTCTTCATGCGCGAGGTCGAAAAATTGCCTGGACATTGGAAGGAAATTGTGACCAGCAAAGAGGAATGCATAATTGATAAATTATATGATGAATATATATGGGAGTATGATAAAATTTTGAATAATCGAATGCCCCACGACCTTATGCGACTAGCTAATGACTGGATGCAAGGCCTCTCGTTTTAGAGAATAGCCTTGCTGTGTGTCTTCGGCTTATGTAATTATTTTGGGGGATATTGTGTGACCATTGAACGACTCCAGCAAATTTCCAAACGAAAGTTCATGACGACGCGAGTAATTACAAGGGCCCAACTGCAAGTGGGGGCGGTTATGTTTTAACTAATTTCTCCTTTGGCCATTTAACTCTCAGGGTCTTGCTTCTTGCCCAGAACGCCGCGCCACTTGTAGACCGGATGTAGGAATTAACAAGTCACGCGGGCCGTTTTCCAAACATAGTGAGCTTGGCTTGGCATTTCTTTCAGGCTTATCGAGGCCTCTTAACTCGACGTGTTTCCGTTGTGTCTTTATTTTTATCTGTTTGGCCAGTTAACTTGCGTACTGCCATTATGTAAGTAGCTATTTCGTGGTAAATTAACTACATCTCGCAAAACCGCATTTGCAACCGTGACGGAGAACCAGTGCGTCTGTTTAAGCGTTTTCGCTAGATATCGCTTTGTTGATTCAATTATTTGTCGTGCGGTTAAACACAACCCTTTTGCGCCTGTACCTTTGCCGTGCATATCTCTCATGCTCTACTGTTTCCCTCTAATCTGCAGGCTCTCCAGTGGATGAGAACCATCTTCCTCTTCCCGGTAGTGCGATCCACATAAACACACACGCAAATGGCTGCTCGTTCTATTCGTCTTCTCTGAGTTGGCTGATCCCCGTTGCGCATAGCAGTACACTTCTACTGGCTCTCAACTCTTGGTCGCCTCTTCCCGCCTCCCTGATTTCTTCCTCCTCACCTGCTCCCCTACCCCAAGTTTGGTGATTGCGGTTCCCTCATCCGCCAACTCCCTCCACTTCGTTCTTGCTCTTAATTCTCCCGCGTCCTTTTATCTCTTAGTTGCTAATGTAGCCGCCCTCCCCGGTCTCCCTCGTCTGTACGTTCCAGCACAGTCTGCATTAGTAGTCCTCCTTTTCTTGGTCTAGATGAGTTTTGTGCTTTCGGTTAAGTTTTTGTTGCGATGCCTTTCCTCCTGCCTACAGCGGCTTGAAAAGTGTTCGGTTGCTTCTGCTACCCCTCGATTAGGCCACTTTAATTCCTCCCTCCCCCTCCCTAGCCGGTACATAGGTCAGTTGCGCGCCGAGAGCAATGAACCTGAAACGAACTAAGCTAAAATAACGGCATACTTAGCATGCATTTTGATCGTCCATTTTGATTGGACTGAGTTGTTTGTATGTGTGTACCAATTCCTTCCCCCGTCCCCATTCCACCTCCCTCCCCCTCTAGAACTCTAGCTTGAGCTCGGATTTGCTTCCTCTTCCCACTAGCCGCGACAGAATGAATGGCAGGAGAAGCAAAAAATAAGAGGATCTTCGCCTCCCGGCGGCTTTAACGTGCCAATTTTCAGTCCAGCCTGCACACAGAACCGTACTTATCAGCCTCCTCTGGCCCCTTCTCTTTCGTCGTCCTTTCCGTGTAGATTTTACACAATTTTTGCACAGTTCCCTCGACCTCTGGCGCTGCGAGGTCTTATTTTGGAATTTCGTCCCTTTGAGACAATCACGGGTAATTTTCCGTCGCCCTCCCCCCTCCCTGGAATGCGTTTCCTGTTCGTGATCTCCTTCCACTCACCCCACTTCCCCCCCTCCCTATTCCCCCTCCTTTCCTGCTAGTCTATCTAGTAATACCGTTATTTTCAGCGCCACAGCGTCTCCAATTCGTTGAAGATGAGAGGGAAGGGGACTTTTCTGCCGCGCCTTGAAGAATTCTCATTCATATTACGCCGCTAGATTTGTATACACACACGGGAAACAGGAGGGTGGACCCATTTGCCAGTACAACGGTTTCGAGAGACATCCTTTCTGCTCTGAGTCCCCTACCTCTTTCGTTTCCCTCTTCTCCCCCCCCCCCCTCCTCCCTCTGAAGAGAGACTTTGTGATATAGATTTACGCGTCTATATATCAACGTACGTTAATGCAGACGGACATCGTATAAAGCGACCTTTATTTTCCTACCTATAAATATATACTTATATATAAACATGTGCGTGGAGTTAGAAGACCCAATTCCTGCCTCCCTTCCCTCACACCAATCTTGCAATGGCGTAGCGTGGACGCATCTGTGTGGGCGGAACTCCATCTCTGTCCCCTTTTCTACGACCTCCTCCCCAGGCCCCAGCCCCTATCTTTCGCTTCAGATACTTTGAAGACAAATTTTCCCTCTACTTTTACCTGCTCTCCGTATCTCTTACTGTGTCTTTTTGCCTTCGTTCTTCTCTTATTTATTTGACCTCTTATTTGTTTACACACACACATCTGCTATTTTGTTCTTCCCGATCTTTACTGCTTTTTGATGTTGACGCTGACGACGACGACAACGTCGATCATAGTGAGGATGATGATCGTTTGAGTAAAATTTCCGAAGCAAATGGGTTCTCTTCTCCTGACCCCTCCATTTGCCTCGGAGAGGGAAACTTACTGCCCGCTTTGACTAATAATCAGCCCCCCTCTTATGCTTTTTGTGGTTGTGAACTACCGTTGTTTTCCATGATCGGCAGGGATTAGTGCTGAGTCAGGCTAAAATGACTAATTCTGTCTCCTCCGGCCAGAGCTAGGCATGGCTGATTACGGTAAATGGGCCAGAGATAATCATTCAGATATCGCTCGCCTCTGTCGGTAGTATTTCTCGACTTTCGCCTGCTCGTCACCATGTGAGGGCTCCTCGTCCGATCTCCAGGCAAAATACCATTTCCATCTTGTTCTGTCCTTTGGCCAAGCTTGCTCATTAAAATTCACTGTTCAGCTACGCTAGGGGTTAAATGCGTACGGACCGCATTCGTCTTTAGTTAATATTATAGGACCGCTTCGGCGATGAATCCCGAAATCGGCGAACCCATTGGTGTGCCCTTCACCTGTTCGTAGATTGTCCCGTCGAACGTGAAGTACGTCCTGAGACAGAGCTTCATCGCCGAGGCGGTCCTGTAACAGTTAGAGTCGCTGGTCTTCCAACACCACAGACCGAAATTCTGGGCCCGGTATGTGGATGATACCTTCGTCGTCATCGAACGGGATCAGGTGTCACATTCCAAGAACATCTCAACGCCGTCTTCCCGGACATTCAATTTACGATGGAGGAGGAAGAGAACAGCCAGCTGGCCTTCCTGGATGTCCTCGTATGCCGCAAAGATTGTGGTAAACTAAAAACCAATTTGTTCAGGAAAGCGACAAATACGATGCAAGTACTGAACTTCAACAGTAACCACCGAATCAGCCCTAAACGCAGTTATGTAAGGACGCTATATCGGCGTGTCGAAACGCACTGCAGTGAGCCGGAAGACAAAATTGCCGAACTACAATACCTCCGACGGGTCTTCAAAACCAATAGCTACCCGCGCAACTTCGTCCACCGGTGCATACGCAAAAGGGACGAAAGGCCTAACCGCACGAACACCAAATCTTGGCGGGCACTTCCGTATGTCAAGAACACTTCGGAAGCTGTTGGCCGCCTTCTCGCACCACTTGGGGTTAGAGTGGCACACAGACCGGAGGCGACCATCAGGCGTCTGGTCATGAAACTGGAAAGACCCACTGCCACGGCTAGAAACGTCTGGAGTCGTTTATCGGATCTGGTGCAGTTGCGGACAAAGCAACTACGTCGGAGAAACCGGAAGACAGCTTCGAACGAGAATGGCCGAACACGCGGCAGCGGTGCGCAGAAATGACGCCAGCTCTCAAGTTGCGGCTCATTCGACGAGGTCCGGCCACACATTTAAATTCGATGAGGCCGAAATTCTCGCAAGAGGTGACAACCGAGTGAGCCGGGAGCTACTGGAATCATGGTTTACTGGCCCCCAGTCCATTAACAAGTGCAACGATCTTCCGACTCCATACTCCGCGCTAAAATTTCGCCCAGGCGGAGTAACAAGCCATGCTGGGAGGGCAGAGGTGAACACTTTTCCCAACACCGGGGTCGGTGCGTCAGATGGTCGAGCAAACATCACGCCAACACCCAACGCACGTGATGAAATTGCAGCAATTATCGACTCGAATGTCGGCCATCAAGCAATGATCACACCAAGTGCGACGATCCGGGATGAAGGGGGGAGCCGTGAATGTTCATAGGTATGCGGTAGCATGCCTACTGCATCTTATAAATACCGCAGCCCCTTGTGCAACAATCACCCGTTTCCGCTTTTTTGTCTCTGATGATGGATTCGAGTAGGAATCCGAAACGTCGGGCTAATAAAGCTCTTGTCCCGGCGATCGTGTCTCCTTCTTCAAGACTACATCCTGGGACTCGTCTCTTTGCTTCTATAGACTTCGTTATGTTGTTTTTAACAACCTTGCCCCTAATCCAGTCAGTTTATATGGACGTTTGAGGTGGAGATGTCTGTCTTCAGCGCTTCGGGTTTCGATGGCCTCCGCTCGGTCCGGACATCCTGGCTTTCATTACTAGGAGCTGAGGATGTGGGAGTTCTGTTTTACCGATTGTCTACTTGCGTCACGTAGATGTGGCCCTGACAAGTTCACTGGCAGTACTGCGCGATGTTAGTTACTGTCTCGTCTTTCTGACCAGCTAGACTGTTCTGCTTCACCTGAGCTTAAAAGTACGGCCTTAGTCGAGTGTTGCTCTTACGGCGAGGCCCCCCTGTGTGCGTGCCATATAACAAGTTTTGATAGCCCGACACTGTGCCGGGTTCGGATCGTGCGTGGCACGCGTAGGCGGATTGTTTGGCTCTTCCAATCGCTGTGCCCGAGCTCGTCTTTGGCCTTTCAGCCGCACCTAGATGGGTGTGGCAGATGCGGGACAAGTCTGCTATTACGATGAACTTATGAGCATGCAATTCATCATGCTGGTGCCACTTCATGATCATCATCGTTCGCGGGGACCGAACTGCCGTATGGAAAACCAGCGTGGAAACAACGATTGGAACTGAGCCCGACGAACCAACTTCTCACAATACTTTATGTCCAGCCGACGCAAGACTTTTGCGGTGCTGCTAGACCTTTAAGTTACATCAGATTCATACCGGGAAAGGAGGCTCTCACAAGGTCGAGTTGCCCCCAAATCCCTCTTACAGGATCTTTTAGTGGCAAGTCCTGGTGCAGCAGAATCCAACTGGGCAAAAAAAGCCTCGGGCTCACGTGTGTCACACGCCCACTTGTGTCCCGTTTTGGCCTGACGCGGCGAGGCTGCTCGTTTCGCGATACGACCGGCGTAGTTGCGCGCGCACATTTTCACGCCCGAGCGCCCGCGAGATGGGAAACCGGTCAGTGTTTGCACCTTTCGATTGCTATTTTTCGTTGCAGGAGATCTCCTCGTTTACTGCAACACTGCAAGTCAGGGCTCTTATGAAGTCGTGAGTACCTCCTTCACTTATTCAATAAAATTCGATAACCTGCTGCCTATGGACTACCTGGAAAATGAAGTTCCAGTAGATGGGCTAACTCATGAAATGTCAACCGAAGTGCGTTTCCGTTTCGAAAAAATTAACTAGGTAGGGTTGTAAAACTAGTCGGCCTGCAGCATAATTCTATAATATTTCAGTTACCTTAGGATTCAGGCTTTCGAATGAACTTCTTCCCGGCTGCATAAAAAACTATACTCTGTAAAAATGACTACTTAATTGGCATCAATTTTTCTCATTGATTTCAGATGACTCGAAAATTTCAATTACATTTCATGGAAAACATGCATGAAATATTCATTCTTTTGCTCATTCGGTAGAAAATTACGCCTTCCTGTAATTTTATGCTCGATGGAGGGACATAATTCGGTTTTAAAAAGTGTCTAATTGTTTCTAATTCTTATTGCGAAATGGCTGTTCCTAAATCGCCATGTCTCTGCATTTACCAATGTGGCTTGTAAAGTTAACGATATGGATCGAATTCAATGCTAAATTTTATGAACCCCATTCGGTCTCCTCTCAATACCTTAGAGAAATGCGTGGCTTTCCGTACGTGGAAAATACATGGTACGAGTTTTTAAACCCTGAATCCGCGTGTGACGGCAGAGCGGGTTCAAAATTATTCGGGAATTAGAAAAGTTTTTGAAAACCGGATAATACCCTTCCTTCAGGTATAAAATTAAAAGAAGGCGTAATTTTCTACCGAATGAGCAAAAGAATGAATATTTTTATGCATGTTTTCCATGAAATATGATTGGAATTTTCGAGACATCTGGAATCAATGAGAAAAATTCATGCCACATAAGTAGTCATTTTTACAGAGTATAGTTTTTGTATGCAGCCGGGAAGAAGTTCATTCGAAAGCCAGCATCCTGAGGTAACTTAAATATTATAGAATTATGCTGCAGGCCGACTAATTTTACAACCCTACTTAATTAATCTTTTCGAAACGAAAACGCATTTCGGAAGTTCGGTTGACGTTTCATGAGTTAACCCATCTACTGTATTTGCAACAAATGCCGAGACTCATGAAGTACCGGATTAGAACTTCAATTGTGCCGTTTAAATTCAGAATGCTTTGCTCTAATGAAGTTTTTAACAGTTGTGAGCGTGGCGCCTAGGTTAAAAATAACAGTCCACGTCATAACTACTTGGCTGTCTATTGAAGACCCCGTCAACATGTGCACCAGTCCACTCTGGTAGAAGCGTCATTCAAGTAGTATATGTTGTTCCGCTGATTTTACACGCCCATGTACAGTTCGTAGTCTCGCACGCAAGGATACTGGAAAGAGGTTCATTTCTGATGACTGATTTGTATGAAGCACGACTTTAGATGTAATAGGGGGCGGGCGCTGACCCAAGAAGTTATCGTCCAGAAATTGCGGGACGTTTCTCTGGGCGTACATGACATACCATCGGTGGGTTTCCTAAAATAGGGACTTAACGCACACTAATTCAACCGCAAGTCACTGTCCGTGCCTCACCTCGCTGTGGAGGACACGACGGACATCGTTCGAGACGACGGTCGAACTTGTGCTTGCGAAGCACGAATTTCTTACATTTATTTCCAACAGAAAAACAAATTCACTTTTCTTGCTCAGTTTACTACACTCACCTGCACACATGTATGCGCTGGTCGGTCTACCGCAGTAGGTCACATGTGCCTTTTGGGCAGTTTTGGGAACTGCTCTCGGTCTGACGCCGCTGGTCGGCACCCTTTTAATTCAGAATAATTATGCCATGTCGGTTTCCCTACGTAGGCATTATCGAGGATCGCGTTTTAGTGGACCGTACTGTCGGAATCTGTCGCCGAGGCCTGTGATAAGGACCTAGTCACCGGCTGTTCAAGTCCTCTCTGTCAGCGGCTGTTTAGTGACCCGCTCTATAAAGATTACATTTCCTTATGTCGAAATTCGCGTGGGGCGTGGGCTAGATCACAGTTGGTAGCCAGACCCCGTATTACAGGTGTCGGGGGGAGGGGAGTTGTTTACTGGGGCTATTTTGTGGGGCTCCATAATCACGTCTGACCCGTTTGGCTTCCGTTTTACGTTTGAGGTTAGGATTAGGTTTCCGGTTAATGGTTTTCGATTTTCGGGTTAGGGTTATGCACTTAGGCTTAGGTTTTCGGGTTACGGTTAGGGTTTGAGCGTATGACGAGGTTTCAGTATTACGGTTAGGTTTTTTAGTTACGGCTATGTCTAAGGGCTGCGGTTACGTTTACGATTTCGGTAAGGGCTAGGGTTAACGTTTAAGGTCGAGGTTAGGGTTAAGGTTATTATAAGGGTTAACGTCACCGTGCGCTTCCCCATTCCTGGCTACCAACTGCGATCTAGCCATTGCATTTCCTGTTGTGCACAGAGCGGTTTTACAGCGACACGCAGTGTATCCCGACGGAGAAAATATAAAAAGGCAGGAGATAGTGGGATAGCAAGTTCTAGCTCACTAGTCGTTGCCACTCAGCCCTACCCAAACCCAGCTCATCGCCATGCCTGAGCCTCGATCTCGCGTTCTTTGGCTATCGAGTCTTATTCAGTTCAACGCTCTACTAATACGGCCACAGACCCTTTGTCCTGTCATTTGCGATTGGAAATGTTAACTTCTATATGCGGGAAATCCGTTGACCGGTTGCGTTACGGGGTATGTTCGCCCCCCTTGTAGAGCCTTCGCAGGCGGTCGCCTTTAAAAGGATCACTCAGAAGGTGCGTTAGACCATCGCGGGGACCAGATCAGGGCACGACAGGCGTTATTGGTGATCCGTAGCCATAACAAATGTCACGCATTTTAGATGCTCTTGCACGCCTAGGTGCAGGTTCACGCCACGCAAGTCATCTGCTCCCCACCTCGCCTCCGACCCTCTTGAGTCTTTCATAGCATGGGGTTCGTGCAGGTGACAGAGGAGGGAGAGAGAGTGTGTGTTAGATGCAGCGCAAGTCGCCGTCCCTGCACGCACCCTGCTGTGGGGCACACGGTGGACATCATCGGTAGCGGCGGTCGAACTCTCATGTTCTGTATTTTCTGCGACCCCGTCTACATCCTCTTGCCTTAAGTACATCAACGTTATAAACTAGAGGGTACTGGTACGCCAGTCCCTAAACGGATATGTTCTGCGAAACTGATTGATCGTCCACATGAAGCAGGCGGGGCGTCTTTAGTGATATGGGCGAAAACCTGGCCTGATTATTGCACCTGATCTCCTGTCCAAATGGCTTGACTTGAACTCACCGCCGAAACAGAATGAACGCTGCAATAGGCAGTAAATTGCAGTCTCCGCAACCTTTGAATATCTCGGTTTTCTGGAAACTGTACCATAACTTGACCGCTGAGATCGTGGTCAGTACTGAAATGGCTTCTTCTTAAATTGGCTTTCATGACAAATCTTGCGGTTAGGGGTAGCGAGCATGCAAAGTCTCGTTCGGTTTGGAACTACTAGGTCCAGCGGCATTCTTATGTCTGAAGTGAATGCTGGATCAGTAAATGCGTCAAATGTGGTTCTCACTAGTCTTCAGTGAGGAGGAGATACTGAGGGCATTTCAACTCAAGTTCTCATTCCTCTAGGACACCTACACAGAACTCTCGTACTGATGATGGGTGTCGAATATGGGTCCGAAACGTCTGATTAAAAAAACATATGATCCAGCCATTCGTTGTTCGCGCCCTGTCTTCTTGCTCTTGTCTTTTGAAGGTTTCGTCCCTCTCCGACCTTAAGCTTTTGCCCCGGTGAGACTTGATTCTAAAGCATGACCGATCATGTCTCAGATCAGGTCCGACTCAGGAGACGTCGTGTCAGTTTTTAAGAATAAGTCGACGCACACGGACCTCGGAACTCGCTCGTTTCAGAAATTCTGAAACTTCTTGCAGATGAGAAATTTATCTCGAGAATTATCAATGAATCTTTGGGACACAATACCCCACCAACTGCTAAGCTGCGTGGACTTCACAAAGTTAACGGAATCGGTTTGCATTGCGATCAGTAGTCGTTTTGCTCGGTGCACCAAACTGCGGGCCGCCTAGCTGACTCCCTTTACTCACAGAGAATGTCTGAGCTCTCACTGTGGACGCAAAGATACCCGCAAACGACCTAGGAACCAGGATTATAACAGGCCTGTTCTCTCCGCCAGGTGTGGTTATACTGGATTTAGCTAAACACTATATTGGAGAGATCATCAAGGCCTTTCCTTCGGATTTCCCTTATAGAAGCTAACCTTTCCTCTGTCAAAAGGTTCGGTAGGGTTCCCTTTGTCCGGCTTTTTGGTGGTAGCCACAATGCATGAAGTAGGAACTGCAGCTTCACCAGCTTCTGCCAACTCGGAATTGTGGCCGCTGTCTAGTGTTTTCGTTGCCGTCACAAAGAATCACCTGAACCTTCTCCTTAGTAGGGCTAACTTCACTTCCCCTGGAGATGAATGTGCCTTTAAAATGAAGGCTGGTGAACCGCGCCCCATCCTCGGATGTCCTCGTACAATGGCAGACTGATGAATCACTGTCTACACCAGATTTTCGTAGAGATACACATCCAGAGGATGTTCTGAAGTATAATATTGATCATCCTGTCTCTCACGAACGCGTCAACAGCTTGCTAAATTGAGCTAGCATTGGCTGCTCTGAAGAAAAACGTTTTCGGATAGAAATAAAATATCTTTTCCCAAAATGAGCACCCCCTTGACTTTATGCCTCTGCTCACACGCCAACAAGAGTCCGGCTAAAAGGGATAATCCCAGACTTACAGCCGTCTACGGCACTTCTCCAATCACCTGGCGAGTTATCCTTTTAGTCGAGGATGCAGCCATGATTTTTGAAGGTCGTCAGAGAAAACATCTGACGCGGGTAGCGGGCAATACATAGTTCGTTATTCCGATGATAGAAAAGTAGTTCACAAAATTTCATGTACCGTTTGTAGCACTGTCTACTGTGATCAGTTTGGGGAATCTGCTTCTACTCGTATGCACGAACGTCAACTGGCGGGAAGGGGACGAGAGACGTACTTGCTTAGAGAAGGACTTGTGGCCTTGACGCCAGCCGCAAAATTCACGGGGCCAGTGCACTGAAACGAGACGCGCATCAGCAGACATATCGGTTTGTATACTGCATGTAAGATAACCAAGGTGGCATTGGGGCTGACGAAGGCAAAACCGCGCGAATGGCAAAGATGCAATAGACGCGTATGGGCGCAAGCTTAACTATAACATAATCTAGCAGGAACTGCCAAACGGTTAACTGTTTTTCTCAAATTACCCATGCGTCTGACGACGAACTAGGGAGTTAGTCTTGAAAAGGTGCACAGTGGGCTTAGTAGATTTCTAGCTTTATTAGCATGTATACATATATACACCTACTTGTCCTCCCTTGGTCAGGTTTGCTAACTCCTCGACTAAAACGATGACATCGCGCTCCTTTCTTGACTGCATGGATGAGTTTATGTCGCCCCTTGAGAAAGCACAGTCAGCAGTTATGAAGGATGATGCTCAGGAGCTGTTACCGCTTCTCGCAAAGTCCGAGGAGACTGCCAACGACAAAATCCACGAGTCCACGCTGACGAACGAAGTTGTTGGCGAGAACCTTCTCGATGTAGGTTGCTTCTTTGCTTTCCGCTCCGACTTGTCATTCTTCGTAATTTGAGCTCTTTTCTTTCATCGCGTTGCAGTTCGCCGTGCATCAGCTGGCCGGCTATTGCGTCACTCTCCTCACCGCTCCGCCCTTCAATTGGAGTCCTGACAGGAAGAACGTGCTTGGTGAGACCGCCCTCATGAAGGCGACCAAGCACCCCTACCTACCTGTCATCTACCCTCTGGTTGCAGCCTCAGACACCATAGACATTCTCACCGAGCGGAACCTGGCCTCGCTTCTTCTCACACCTAGCCTCTTCTTCAAATCTCCTCTCACTCAGAACGATGTACGTCCTTTTTCATCCCTACTGCCTGCCTCCCTTCTCCACGCTGGCAGAGACTTGGCACACAAGTATGTGGGATGACAGAGCACTTACGCATTTGTTTGAAATGACCCCCGATGAGGACAAAAAGCATTGTTCTAGCGGAACGACTTTAGTAGGAGGAAGGAAAAGGCTACGCCGAGGTTCTCTATTGTCAGCGATGAACGCAGGCGTTGAGGAGTGACAAACTCCTGAAAATGCGCTCGATCGCACAAATTCTCCTTTAGGCAGTCCTGATGAGATGACGAAGTTGACTCATGAGAAGGAGGGTTGGATGTGGACAGCTGCACCAGGACATGGAGACCGGATGAAATGCTCCTCAGATAGACAAGAGTAGTTGACGGAGAAGGTAGGTAAAAATCCGCTTAACCAAAGCAGCCTGTCTTACGGGGCGGGTGGTAATAGGGGTTTTATGGGTGGTGGATGGTCGGGATGTACGATATTAGCCGACGGAAAGGCTTATTTGAACAGGTGAATGATCGAAGTTTGCCCGCTCTCCTTTCCGTTATTACAAAATGGGTTGTCAAAGCAGTATAGTGGTAACGGACGAGTGGAAGGCGTATAATCGTCAGAAAGTTATCTACATTTCTCCGTTAACCACTCAAAGAACTTCAAGGACCCTACCACCGGACGGCACACCAATGCTATTGAGGCATACTGGAGTAGACTGAACAGGGAAACTCCACGAGGGAGGCCCTGTATCTGGTCGAGCTGTGTGGGCTCACATAGACCAAGTACAGGATCGTCTTTGGCTTGGCCTCAATGCCATGTCTTTGATAGATGCCTGGGAACTGTTCCTGTCCCATGGTGCGCAGACTTATTCTATTTAAAAGTGATTTTATTTTGTAATAAACTTCCATAATGCGAATGTATGCCGTATTTTCAGGTGTACGTGTGTAACGATGGGGAAGATTGGGTAACAGCGGCCATCGTCCACGTAACCTCCTGCGATGTTCGTTCGGCCAGCCCGTGTTAGGCCGTCGCGGAAAGTCCAAGTAGTGCGTGAAAGTAGGCCTGTAAGCGCTGTTATAGCCTCAAGGCGTTTGAGTCCACTGTTAGAGGTATTATTTCGGATTTTTTTGGGTGCCATCTCCCGATTGTTACCAGAAGGTATTCTGAGATATCATTGGAAGGTGAAATTAGGGAGATACTGAACCCATGGAACAGGAGAGGCTTATGGAGACGAGGTCGTGGACGCCTATGGGGGGGTGGCTAACGATGATTTCGTCAGTAATTGAGTTGAGCTCAGTGATAGTGCCGTGATGAAGGCTGTTTGAGTAGTCTTCAAGCGATGAGCGTGGAGAAATATGTCGTCACGCATGCATCATAAACTCAATTCTGAAATCGTAAAAAGACCAGCTAAAACCGAAGAAAACTGGTACGAAAGTCGTGAGCCTACTGAAGGCATCATCCCTACTGCCTGCCTCCCTTCTCCACGCGTAGAAGATTCCAACGCTCATTAGGTCGAATACCGGTAATCTAATTAGGGACACAACATTTTTTGTTGGCCAATAATTGATAAGCTTGATGGCGATTGGGTGAGTTGCATGCGGTGAATCGTCGTTACCGGCGATGTCCACCGTGTGCCCCACAGCAGTGGTGGGCGCAGAGACGTTGAATTGCATGTTGTTCAGCACAGGCGTTGACACGATAGCCGTCATTGACTATTGGATCCCATTGGCTAGCCCGTTTTCCTTTCTCTGTCTGCAAAGTTCATTTCGCCCAGCAGTGGAGTGCGTTCGTCCTGCTAGGCGCCGTGCCGTACGAATTTGCGGCGATTGCCCTTTTGTGCTGCTATTGTACTGCCTTGCCCATGCTCTTGTCACTTTCAGGCCTTGCTTAAACAGTTCAGAACTGATCACATTTAGCGCGCCAATATCCCGTGCCTGCGAAGAGCGAGTAAAGTCTCGCCCTACGTGTGTGCATTGTCATCGCTCCGGCTTGTCTTTTTTCGATTGCCTTGACGGTTTATGCATGCGTTTGCGCAAGAAGCCCATGGCAAACCTACTATGCACATACAAGCTGGGGCGCGGCATGCGCGTGTCTTTTCAATTACCCCCCTGGAAGACGTCACCACTGTGTTTTCCATGATAAACACTGCCCTCGTAGACCAAATTGTTTGCATAAAGTTTTGGTCCATATTTCAGAAACGCCTGAAAAACAGAA
>CACRXP010000410.1:374683-385514 GCA_902702965.1 Spirometra erinaceieuropaei | reverse complement strand
CTCCCTGCGCATTCACAGAAATGTACTCTCTACCACGCGATCTTTGTAGTCTCCAGATCGAACTGACTTGACAGTTTTACCATTGCGAACGACACTGTCCTCCCTGTGGCCTACAGCTTGCTGTGGGCGGGGACATCGACTTGCGCGTGAATTAGTCAATGGTGATAGTGGACTTGCATCGCATCTAGCGCACTCTCCCCTCTCTCACCTACTCAGGCTCGATATCAAGACCGGAGGCGGGGTCGTGCACGGTGGTTGACAGGGCTAAACGACCCGTCTACGCGTGCCACACATACTCCCGGTCCGCGCACAAGGGATCAACTTTTCACAGAAACAAAAAATGGGCGACTTGGATCTCAACCAAATGGCAGTGCCAAAGAAGCAGCATAAAAAAGGAGCCATTGCAGCCTGACTGTCTGTTGTGAAAAGACCGAGTTGCCTCGTCAGTTGGTAACCCCCCCCCCTCCCCAATACAAGGCTTTTAGTCAACTGTGGTGGTTTAGAGCGGGTTTTTTGGCACGGCATGATCTTAAGCCCTCCCCCCCCTCCGGGTTTATGTCAGTCAAAGCGTGGGCATGAATGACACAGACGGTAATATTCAGTCCACATTCGACACTGACGATTTGTCTGTCTGACAAATTGACGTGTTTCAACCATATGTGTTGGATCCATCGGTTTCTAATTTTGGGAAATTCGTTGAGGCTTCTGTGCCACAGTAAACGCGTCTCAGCGAAGGCTGCTTCCGCTTCAACTATCTGCAAATCGAATTACAGGTTGCTTCTCTGTTCCTTGATATTGGGGAGCCCAGAAATTGAATATTGTCCTTCCCCTGTTGTAGTGTTAATGAAACCTATTGGAGTTCGTTGTGTTTGTCAGAATTGCAGTAGTCTGCCTTGGTGCAACCACAAAGGTCACCGGCCGGCCTTAGCCAATGAGCGAGAAAAGAGCCAAGCAATCCAATTAAATGCCAGGGTAGCATCTTTTGTGTAATTATGCGCTTTACTGACAACACAGATACTAGCTAAAAGCCCAGACACGCGTATTTCGCCGATCTTCTGCCCGACAAGGTCTGTGCCGAAGAATTTACTCCAAGTTCGCGCACTAATTTCCTCGGAAATTAAACAAAGTAGCCATCTTTTTAACTGACCCACTACGACCTTGGCCAGGAGGCACAAGCAATCAGGCGATTACACGAAACGGGTAGACAGTTGGCATACGCTAAAGAATCCGGATTCGAGTCCCAGGTTCTGAAAAGCTGGAGGTGGTAATGACTGGTTGACACCGGCTAATAAGTCAGAAGTGGCCATCCCCGTCTCCACCCCGCCTTTGTCGATATTCCTTCCTACACTCCAAAGTTTCACGATCTGAAACCTTTTTTTTTCAAGTCAAACTGTGTGAAACAAGGAATTTATTCGACCAAAAAGACTTCGATACGAAACACCGACGCCAGCTGAGCCATCGCAAGCAATCAATAGGAATTACTCGACAGTTCTTTTCACGTAATTCGTACAGGCAACCCTATGCTCGTTTAGTGAATCAGAAAGAAAGAAATACCAACTAAGCCATTTTGATCCAATTGTGAAAAACTTTGCGATCTCGGTGGGATTCGAGTCCACGACAGCAAAGGGAAGACTTAAGCACAGCCAACGCCCTGGCCACTTGGCCTACGAGACCCCACCGGGAGCTGTGACTTCAATCACTTGTGGGTCTTGTTGCCCGCTCTGTACTGTTACCCCGTCCTGGTTTGTTGACGCCTTATTACCTTCGTACTATTATCGATTTCAGTAGGAGGTTAACCTTCACCTTCTTTGCTTACTTTTTCTGTGTGGGCGATGTGGAGCTGGGTTGTTTTTTACAGTGCTGGGAGATAGTTTGGGGTTAGGGGTACTGTTAGGTTTAGTGTTTGGATTTGGGTTACGGCGAGAGTTCCTCATTTGTCTCAGCAACCTTCCTACTCACAAACAAGAAGGACCTGCATAAACCTCGCTCTTTCCGACCCCCTAAAGTTGAGTATGTCATGTGTGTTGGACGGCAACAGTGAGTTTTCCAAATCCACAACTCGGGCAGACTGAGGTTGCGAGGCTGCTGTTACTGCAAGTCTTCACCATCGTTCATCAGCTGGCCCTGAACGGTAGTAGCGCGCACAGTGGTCACGCGCTTGATTGGAAATCAAGTTCTTAATTCGCGTGTCCCCTCAAGTCCCGTCGATTAGCCTAGTCCCTGGATGTCAAGGTCACATCATCTGGCCCATCTGTGAGCGCCAATGAGATGACTCGGGTGGACAGTCGGGGCGGGGGGGCACGCGTGCTGGGTGCAAACAGAAACGCTTTTCGGCTGCCGACTGCCGCAACCGCAGCAAGGGGGTGTGTCAACTTAGTACCAAACATTCTCCTGACGTTAGTGTTTGTTCGATTCTTACATTCCTTATCCGGGTCTGCCTGTCTGTTCATGTCGTGCTTTTTAGCTCTTTCTAATGTTTCCAACACTATTCAACCTCAATGACGATCTCGCTTTTCGAGGACACAGTCTCCGCCTCTTGCTCGAGCTGATTCTCGCCAACCCCGAGTTGGCGCCCTTCCTGAACTTCACCAGAAACTCTCCCGTGTCGCCGGCCTGTGACCAGTGCTGCCGGCCAACCCCAGAAATGCCGCCCATGCCGCCTGTCCCGGCCGACCGCATCGCGCCTCCTTCCGAAATTTCTATTCGTGAGCCACTTCCAGTTGCCGCAGATTCCGTTCAATTTCCCGGATGTCTGGCTCTTGCCATCTCAACTCCGGAGGTTCTGGTCTCCTCCTGGTGGTGGCATCGTCTGCGTGTCGAAAGTCTCGAAACCAATAACCCTGATGATGCTGATAAGGACCCGCACATCCTGTCATCACCGCTCCTGCTCTCTGAATGGTGCCGAGTAGCCATCCGTCGAAGCATTGTCAATGCAATGAAGGGTGAGTTCTGTGCGCTCCTATTCACTGGCCCAACACAAAATCGAAAAATTCCCTATTAAGGGAGTTTTAGTCATGGACTCCGCCTATTCACGCTCGTACACACCTACTCCCCCCTCGCCCAGGCTGGAAATTTCCATTGGTGGCAGGGTAGTAGCCGCACGCTGATTGGTTACCGTGAACAGCCTCTCTCGCGCGCGCGATCATGCGCGACGCCTTGTTCACTTATTTCTATTCTTAACACTGCTAATAGGTTCTTCATTCCAGTCTTGTTCCTTTTGAAAGGTTTACCGACAATGCCAAAGGAGACTGGGTGACCTTTTTGTCCAGGCATACCGCAACCCAGGGCGGGCATTTGAACCTAGATTAGGCCGGCCTAAAGCCCAGCGCCTTTCCGTTGTGTTTGGCAGCCCACTGAACCACATGAAGCTGGACATTTCAGTCGCACTGTTCCGTAAGCCATGGGGTAACCGATTGTTTGTGTGGTCCTTGAACTCGCGCTTTGTGGCAGAACCAAACGTCCATATGCCGTCCTGCGATGCACCCCGCGAGTTGAACCTCAAATACATGTAACTTTAAATATTGTTGGTAGCGGTCAACAGAGCCTAGACCTGGTACTCGCTGGTAAACACAATGGCGAATACCACACTTTCCTGTCCTGTGGTGAGTTATCACCGATGATCCCCTGTCATGGCACGGCTGTCTATGAGGACTTTGGACAGAGTCCCAAAGATAAAATATACCCGCTGTATTTCGTTCTGTGGTCGAAGCAACTCCGTGGGTGCCTGCCTGTATCCGCCCAGTGCACATAAGTAAACCGTTAATGGGAAACCGCGAGAACATATGACAATGGTCATCCTCGCCCATCGAAAGCACCTCAAACGCTGTTTTTTAATCTGCTGCAACTTTTACACAAAGGCGATCCGCGGGGAAGGCAGGCCTAGGTGCTCCCGACCTCTTAATTGCAGACCCACGTCTAAATCGGTGTGTTTCCTCTGTAGACCAAACTTTACTCTAATGATCTTCCAGCTGCGGACATGGGTGCAACATCTGAGGCTCAAAATCGAACAAATGCTTATCAGAACAGTATGCAAAACAAGCTCCAGCTTTACAGACTGCGGCTTTGGTTTTTGACCAGGTGGTCAGAGTGAGAACGGATATTTTACTCTTGAGAATTGGCTTCCACCGATCGTTGTTGTTTCCAGGGCGGAAATTGGTCGTTTCGGTTTTGTTTTGAAGGTGGGGTCTACAGTCAGTCCGCACGGGCGGCCATATGACCCGTGCGTCTCTCTCTGCCGTTAAAGCTTCTTGTGGAAGAAAAAAACTAGGGTGCCGACAGTGTGCACCGTTTGCTCCCCAGCAGAGGAGTGAAGAAACAATGACTTGCGCCTGTGTTTAATGTTCACAGTTGGCGTGACTTTCCTAGGCTTGGAGGTCGTTATGTGCGTAGGTTGCACATCGTTGCCGAGGTTTGGAGGGGCAACAATTGCTGGTTCTGAAAATTCCACAAGATATTATTACCATTCTTATTTACAGCGATCTGAAATGGCTTTGATGCCTTGGACTTAGTTTTACTTATGGGGAGATTGAGCGTCATCTTCAATTATCTCTCCTCGAGTAAGACATGTTATGTCGAGGGCTACGAGTTTGCGGTAGACACTGTAAATTGCTGCGCTTCCCACCTCAAAACATGCGCCAGAAGCGTCGTCACGTCCGTTCGACCGTCGTGAACAACGATGTCCACTGTGTGTCCCACAGCATGGGAGGGTGGGGCGGGGGTCAGGGATGTTGACTAGCTCGTAAATTAGTCTGTAATGCTAGTGGACTTCCGCGGCATCTACCACACTCTCTCCTCACCCACCTGAACCGGGTGTCAAGACAGACTCAGGACGACTGTTGGTGGGGACGTGCTCAATGGCGGACTAACTCATGAAATGTCAACCGAAATTCCGAAATGTGTTTTTGTTTCGAAAAGATTATTTAAATAGAGTTGTAAAAGTAATCATCATGCAGCATAATTCTAGAATAATTCAGTTACCTCAGGATGCCGGCTTTTGAACGAACTTCTTTCCTGTCGCATGCCAAAACTACACTCTGTAAGGAATGACTACTCAAGTAGCATGCATTTTTCTCATTGATTTCCGATGCCCTTAAACATTCGATCATATTTTATGGAAAACATGCACGAAAACATGCATTGTCTTACTCGCTTGGTAGAAAACTACGTCTTATTCCAACTTTTTACTCAAAAGAGGCGTACAATTCGGTTTTCAAAAACCTTTCAAATTCCCGAATAATTTTGAACCCGACCTGCCGTTACACGTGCATTCGGGGTTTCCAAACTACAAGCCATGTATTTTTCGCGTACGGAAAACCATGCATTTCTCTGCGGTATAAAGAGGGAACCATTTGGCGTTCATACAATATAACAGTGTATTTGAGCCATATTGTTAGCTTTACAAGCTACATTGGTAAATACAGAGACATAATGTTTTATGAACGGGCATTTCACGGTATTAAAAAATCTCATAATTAGACACTTTTATAAAACTGAATTATACCCTTTATTTAGGTATAAAATTGGAAGAAGGCGTAGTTTTCTACCAAACGAGTAAGACAATGTATATTTTTATGCATGTTTTCCATGAAATATGATTGAATGTTTAGCGTCATTGAAAATCAATGAGAAAAGTGCATGCTATTTAAGTAGTCATTTCCTGTAGAGTGTGGTTTTGACATGCGGCAGGAAAGAAGTTCGTTCGAAAGCCGACATCCTGCGAAAACCGAATTATTATAGAATTATGCTGTACAATGATTGGTTTTATAACCTTACTTAATTTTTCTTTTCGAAACGAAAACGCATTTCGGAATTTCGGTTGACATTTCATGAGCTAACCCACCTTCTGCAAATAACCACCAGTCTGCCCGTGCCACGCCCACCCGGTCCGCGCACGATGAACCAATCTTTCACAGAAACAAGAAAGGAGTGCCTCGGATCCCGACCGTGAATCCGTTGCAGTCCGACTTTCCGTCTTGGGTGGCGGACAGCTTTATCTCGCCAGTTGGTGGCCTCCTAAGCCATGACTTCCAGTGCTCCGTGGCAATCCAAAGCACCTTAAGTTGTTTATAGTGAGGCGAACGCGCTAATTGACGTGGGGACACACAGTCTCTAGAGTCGATCTCACTCTCTCCCCCCCCCCTCCCCTCTTTCATGCTCCACTCTACTGTCTGGACCGGTCAAGCATCTGATGTGAGAATTGGGGGCGGTGTGAACCTGCTCATAGGCTCACCTCTACAGCTCCCATGCGTGACCGTTGTTATAGATGTGCGGACCAAGTAACGCGTGCTTTGCCCCGCGCGGAGCTCTCGCGCGATCCGTTGTGGGGAACATGACACACTCATGGACTGTAGCACAGCTACAATGGCTCAGTTATAGACGCCAGCATTGTATATGGCGCTACCGATTTCATTTATATCGTTAAGTCGAACCAGTCTACTGTCTATCTTTTCGTCACAGTGTTGTTCGAGGTTAAGCGGCCGCCATTGCTTTGAATGTTGCGAGGCTTGGCCAATTGGCACTTCGTATATCACAAGTCTCAGCACTGCCAAAACAATGCACTCATGTAGACACGTATTGATCAATCGCTCTAAACTCTCGGTTCCAGTGCTCCAAACGTGATACTTGAGGTCTGCTTCAAGGGGGGCTTTCCACATCGACGAGAAAAGCTACCCGTTCTGGTTTTTAAGCAGACCCAAATTGCGCGAGACTGTTAAACTGAAACCCACCCGACTCCCCCCCCCCCCCACCTGTCTCTTTCTTCCTGCTGATCCGATATCTTTCGCACCCAGGAACTCCCGCCAGTAGGATGAGCAATTATGCCAAGGTCATTGCGTCAATGGCTCTGCCCCCACGACTTCATGCCTTTCTGGCCTACCGAGACCTCTGGCCGACCTGCGAACGCCACCGAATCACTCGTCTACGTCAGAATCGCTTCAATCGACCGAGGCCACGTCTGGGCTTTCTAGATGACGACCGTATATTCCCCCTTCTGCTTCGCTAGGCGACTTTTCCAGCCATTATCGTTTTTCTTACACCCATTTGCTTCTGAACGTCAACTCTTCTCCTCTCAAGTACAACCGCCTTTTTACCCATATCGTTCCAACCTAGATTAGTGTTTTTTTGACTTTGAGTATGGGCCTTGTTTATTGTCTAACCTTTTTTATTATTATTGAAGTGTTTAAAATTATCAGACATTTGGATGTAAGTGTGACCCTTTCGTTTTTTGTATTAGTTCCAATGCCTTCGTCGTATCTGAGTATAGAGGTATGATTGGTTGTTTACTACGTTTTTAATTCCAGCCGAACTTACTATTGACGGTTCACGAGGAACTCCGCTCCCACGTCATCTCAGCGCATTTCCTCAGTATGAGCAATCCGATGAGTTTTTAAACTACTACGATGCGTTAGAAGTCGTGTATTGGAAGACTACCAAGCGACGAGACAACGCAGTCCTCTCAGGACCGAATGTAAAGCCGTAGTGGCCCCGCTTTAGTGTGGCCTCTATGGCACTGTCACTCGGATGGCATCCGAGACGATTAATTCTTCTTTATGTGTCAACCTGTCCCATCGTACTGGGTCGGGCGCGTGTGTGGCGCACGTAGACGGCTGTCTAACCTCGCCAGCCACTCCGCCCGGTCTCGCAGTAGTAGTAATAGTAGTAGTATTAGTAGTAGTTGTGGCAGCAGGAGAAATAACGGTATTAACTGCCGAAGTAGTAGAAGTAGTAGTAGCAGTAGCAGTAGTAGTAGTAGTAGTAGTAGTAGTAGTAGTAGTAGTAGTAGTAGTAGTAGTAGTAGTAGTAGCAATAGTAGTAGTAGTAGTAGTAGTAGTAGCAGCAGCAGTAGTAGTACCGATAGCGGTATTAGTAGTGGTGGCAGTAGTAGTTGTGGTAGCAGGAGAAATAATGGTATTAGCTGCCGTAGTAGTAGCAGCAGTAGTTATAGTACTAATAGTAGTAGTAGCAGTAGTGGTAGTAGTAGCAGCAGTAGTAGTAATAGTAGGAGTAGTAGTAGTAGTAGTAATAGTAGTGGAAGTACTATTAGTAAATAAATAAATAAATTATAAATAAATAAATTTTTATTTAATGCCAGTTTACAGGCATTGTCAAGGGAAGCGTTTAAACATAAATCCGACCGGCAGTGAAAAAACTCCTGAGCTAAAGGGATAAAAATACAGTTGATGGTAGTTTTTATGGTTTGGAGGGCTCAGGAGAAAAAACTGCCGGCGGTGGTAGAATATCGACCGTCAAGAAGAGGGGAGGTTGCACGGTATCGGAGACTTTCGGACGTCACATTCCTTTCATGAAGTTGGGGATAGCCAAAGTAGAGGCGTTGAGGAACAGCTGGTGAGACCGGCCATAGTGTTCAGAGACCACAAACGCCATCGCTACGGTACAGTCGATCAGTAGATTCAGCACCCAAAATTTGTGGGAGCTTTTCTGAATGCAAAAATCGAGTAATAGTTCTCTTAAATAAAGGATAATTTTGCAGATTTTTTACATTCCTGGGTAGTTTATTCCAAATAGCAATTGCATTTACAGAAAAGAACCGACGATATTTAACAGCACGTGCCAGAGGCAGAAATAAAAAGACCTCACGGTGACTGTTACGTCTGTGGTGGACATGGTATCTTAAAAAGGTGAGTGGTTTAAAGGTGAGATTATATAAAAGCTTAAATAGCAAAAATAGTCCCTTTTGTAATCTACGGAACCATAAAGGATCGAGGCATGTAAGCCGGCAACGTTCTTGGTAAGACAAATGTCGGTGTTCCGGGGTTAAAATTCTCTTGGTAAAAAAGTGTTGAACGGATTCTATTTTCTTCCGCTCAGTAGCACGCATGAGGCTAAATGAAAACGAACAGTATTCCAGACCAGGTCTAACGTACATGTTGAAAAGGCGCATTCTAATGTCCCTAGTTTTAAAATTTCGGAGGATAAACCCGGTCGTTCTACGTGCTTTGGAGACTATCAATGCACAGTGCTCCGAGAGATTGAGACTCTTGGAGTATGATACGCCCAAATCCTTTATAACCCCTGGCACATTTATGGCGTGACCTTCAATACTTAGTTGAGGTTGGTGGTCGTCGCCAACTACCATGACTGGGCCCTTATGCCAAGAAAGAGAAAGGCGCCATGTGCGGCACCACTGGGCGAAAGCCTGTAGATCGCTCTTTAGGAGCTCAGGCAGGATGTCATGATCTGCCGGCTTATATCGATATGCAACTTTAAGATCATCGGCATACATGAAAGGCTTACCATTCTGAAATAAATCGCGTACATCATTAACGAAAAGGCAAAATAAAAGCGGGCCGAGTACACTACCCTGAATGACTCCACTCCTTACACGTGTGGGGTTGGAGATAGTATTGGAGATCTTAACTCGTTCTGCGCGAGTGCCTAGTTAAGAGGATATAAAATTCAAAAGTTTGCCACCTATTCCGAAAGAGGACAATTTCAAGAGAAGAAGAGCATGGTCAACACGGTCAAAAGCCTTAGTGAAATCGAAATATACAGTGTAAAGTGCAAAACCATGGTCCCTAGATTGGAGAACATAGTCAAAGAAAGAGAGTTGACAGGTGTCACAAGATCGAGCTTTGAGGAATCCATGCTGAGCAACACTCAGTAAGTTATTCGCTGTTAAGTGACACATCATCTTATCTTTCATCAATGTCTCTAAGATCTTCGAAACTGCGGGGAGTGTGTTTATTGGCCGAAAGTCATCAAATGATGTAGATTTGCCGTGCTTAGGAATGGGCAAAATGTGTGATTCCTTCCACAAGGTAGGATAAGTATCAGTTTCAAGAGCGAGATTAAATATATTGCATAAGAGGGATGGGAAAATCGTGTTTGCATCGGCTTTTAAAATGCTTACAGGGACACCATCAGGGACTGGACTATAAGATTGACGAAAACGCCGAATCGCAACAGTCACATCGCACAGAGTGAAACTTATATTTTCTAGAACTGCCCCGGTTAATGACTGGATGGTCGGAAGCGGAGTGGTCGAGCCTTCAATGAACGTTTTGGACAGGAAATCATTGAAGCTATCCGCGGTTAACTGGGCATCAACTATGGGATTTCCGAGATCGTCTCGAAGGATGGAATACTGCGTCTTTCTCTGAGTTCGTATTTTTCTAGAGAAAAGTTTCGAGACACTTAACGAATAGTTTTCGGTAAAGTGGACCTCTTCGGCTAGCTGTTTTTCTTCAGACAATCTCTTAGCTCGATCAAAAATATCACAAATCAAGGGCAGAACAGAAACATCATTCTGCAGATGGAAACGACGATAAAGTCTGCGCAATCTGCGACGAAAGGGTAAGGGTAGGAAAATCTCATCCCCAACATTAATAATTTTCTTACGGGAGACAAAACGAGAAATAAGCGGATCCAAAATTTCAAACAGTTTTGCAGTGCAAACATTAACATCCGGACTAAGGAAGAAATCAGTCCTGTCGTAGGAATTAAGGTGTGTTAATAATTCGGTTGGGCGAGTTGATTGGAAATCGCGGAAAAAGTTATACTTTTGGGACGACATTTCGTCAGCCTCGAATTCCAACGTTGAAACAACTATGTCATGGTCTCAGCCCCGAGTGGGCCTAGGGATGACACTGACGATGGTAAGCAGCCTCTACAGAAAATGAGGTCAAGTATACTTGAGCCTCGGGAGGGAAAATCGACAACCTGATTCCACAGCCCAACATCCACAGCCTCAAGAAAGTCATCGAACTTTCTGGGGCCTGAAGGCGGAGACCAGCGGACTTCTGGGAGATTAAAGTCGCCCGCAACCAATTGATACTTAAAGCTTGAGTCGGCCGCAGCATGAAATGCCTGTGAG
>CACRXP010000410.1:342882-372302 GCA_902702965.1 Spirometra erinaceieuropaei | reverse complement strand
TGCGGTGTAACGTGACCCTTTTCCGGTGGACTGCGCCTCATCCGATTTCTAGCTTCCGTTCTGATGGAAAGACTCCTTCTGCCAACATATCCATCCACGTCGTTTGGTGGGGCGAACAGGGTTTTGGTTCCGTATTTTACCCTCGACTCGCTCACAAAGCTGGCTTCAAGCAAAATACTACAAAAGTGCTTGCAAGATATCCCGTATGCGTGCCGCTGCCACAACTCTATGCTTACCTTAGCGGTAAGTTTTTTTCAATGGTACACTTCGAATAATCAGGCCTGTGTTGAAACTCACAGGAGGTTTTATTTTCATCCGATGGTAGGTGTTAAACTCGCTTAATAATCATGTCCTCCTCTGAACCGACAACGAGGTCAAATCAAATCAGATTTATTAAGGGAAAGGTAGGCGAGCGCCTTTGAACTTCCTTTTGGTTGCAATAACGTCATAAAAAAACAATGTGTAAGGCAAGTATGAAAAAAATTAGGTAAGTAATTACATACAATAAGCATTGGTCACTGGTATGAATTTGTCTGTGAATGCCTTCTATGTCAAAATTGTACAATATCCAGTACGATACTGAGTGGACCAAGTAATATCAAAGCAAGCGCATATGTGGCTTCTTGGTTTTATGATAACTTCATAAAGTTTCCGGAACTGTCTCTTCAAATACGGACTTTTTAGATTTAAGGATCCGCACATGGTATGCGTAGACGGGCGTTCAGCCTTGTCAGCCACTCCATCTACGCCAATACTCAGTCGTCTTGGCTTTACTTTCCTATTGAAACACTGTGAACCTGTAGAGGAGGGACGAGATTGCTGCCACGAACTTCTTTTCTGCAAAAACCCTTTTCAGACACAAGTTGTCACCGTCCCGGGGACATTGTGGCCTCCGTCACTTAAGTTGTGCAAAATATAGGACGTCGTTAATTATAGAGCACAGGTTGCTAAATGACCTAATTATTTCAGGGTTATTAGTCAAAAACTTCTGTTAAATGGCTTTGTAGGATTCTTGACCATAAAAAGAACTGTTATCTCATGGATACATCGAAACCATGAGTGCATGCCACGGTGTTTTACAAATTTATTTGCTGTGGGATTGAATGAATACTACGAGAACAAAGGTCTACACTTCCTGAAATCTGCACAAGGTCACTTTATAATGGGAACCTGAGCGTTGAGCTATAGTCTTCCTACCTGGAAAAAGTACAAAAATACCTTTTGTCAGCAAGAAAGATGTCAAAATCAGGAAAAGCATTTATCTAAAGGGGCCCAGTTAGGTTCTGATGCCTCATATAGTGATTTTGAGCACTTATCTCGAGGCACTGGCGAGTAGTGTGTACAGCTCTCATTATTTGACGCATTTTGCTCGTCATCAGGCAAAGTATCTCCTGTTGAAGGCCCTTACTTCCTTCGACATGCCACTTAGGAATTCCGTTTTTACCACTATTGATAAGAAGGATATTTGTACTGGCCACTAGCTCGGTCTGGTTGTATACTTATTCCAACTTCGTTTTCTTGGGGATCAGCGCTCTTCCCTCCTTGAAAGCATAACTGAATAAGATTGGTCTTTATTTCCAAGGTGTTTCCCTAAACATAAGTGTGCTTACACAGCACTACAGAATCATGGAATTTATGAGACAAAGTGCGCCAACCTAAACCGATTACTTGTTATTTTATTGTATTAAGCATGAATAGGATAAATAATAAGGGTATATATGGTTAACGTTTGTCGTGAGACGGCGTGGACCTGATGATATAGGTTATCGCGGCCTCGCTTACGTGCTGTGAGAATTGCCCACTATGTGCGGCGTGAATTTCGGGGAGTCAGCGAACCGATCCTGTTTAGAAGGAAACATCCTTTGGTTGCATCTTTTCGCATTTGTCGTCGTCTCTCGTTAATGATTTACTTTTTATAGGCTTCAGGATACATCGTCTTTTTGTATTATTGAGCATGCTGACGTTCGGCCATTATGACCATCCTTACCACACAGTCGCACATCCTGATGTCCAGAATGCCCTTAGTACCCGTTTGTAACGAAAGTAACAGAGTGAAACTATATTAAGTGGACTCGGTACCTTATAGAATTGCGGCAACATTACGTGTTGAAATTTCGGTTACTTTTATGGATACTTGGTCAGTTAATGGTGAAACCATTGATCATTTGCTAATTACTTACCTTTTATACTGTTTTTGTCATTTCAATTGAATTTTATTATGCAGAGATGTAAACTCAATTGCGAACTGGTCAGAGCGAATCGAGTAATGCTGTACACTGAGTTGGATGTGACCTGAATTGTGTAACTTAGTATCATCTAATTGCGCCGACTATGATGATTTTCCTAGTTGTCATGAAGTCCTCGTCAATCTTTATCCACCTTTTAGACATGAAGAGTCTCTTCTTGGACGTAGTGGATGAAACTTCCCAACTTACCATCGGACGGGGACGAGTGGAAAGTCTGAGCAATCTCTCAACAGAACACCCAATCACAACGTGAGTAACTGGTCGTCCCCACTACTAGGCATTAACATTTTACGTGTTTGTGGCCAAGCTGTTCACCGTTTTAACCACCAAGTTTTAACCCACTGTAAGCGAAGCCTTTTCCGCAGTGGACTTTAAGGTAGGGGTTACCTTTTTGATTCCTTTCGGATATCCCAAGTCGGTTTCAGATTGTCTTTGGTCGAATGTCAGACGTTCGTGCGAGATGTCTAATGTTTTTTAAAGGCCAGTACGAAGCCCTCCGCTTATCTCGGCATGCTTGCTACTCCTTCTTGGTCTACCTTAGTGTCGGTGATAGGGCATGGAAATGAGCACCACTGCATTATACTCATATATTTAATTTATTTCGATAGCTGAAAAACCTACCCAAAATAAATAAGCAGACCAGGAAAAGTATTCAGGGGAGCACTTATTCCCTTTCCAACCGTGTCGTTTTGCTTGATCCCTGTTGTTGGGACATAGTTTTTTGTCTGAGAAGTTGCCAGTAGAATTCCAAAATCTGTCCTATTTAAGAGTCTGCGGAGACTATTTGGGGTCTGTATTTCGCCTTGCTAATGGAAACTAATGTTCCTGCCTGTCATCCGTGCTTGCCTTAAGATTCGTACACCTTCCCGCTTTGTTCTGTGTTTTGTAACATAGACCGCTCTTGCGAACCGTAAGCATCCATTCCTCGGCTTTCGACCTTTCCCATAATTTTTTATATTTATTGTCTCTGAAGAGTGGTGGCGGTAGCTGACGCGGACGGCGCAAAGTTCGGAGAATTGTCGGTCTCGCTCTCTATTGAACCCGCCCAGGGCAAGTTCTGATATTAGTTTTCTTTATGTCGGTTTTGTTTTCCTAAGCTATATCGCTTCACCTGAGCATCTGCACATATACGCACAATTCGCCTTCACTTTTCGTTACATTTCTTCTCATGACAGACATTCGTTCCGGCTCGCAATTTTAAAGTTACGTCATCACTTTCTTCAAGTAGCTTGACGAGAAGGTGCAGCCGTTCCAGCTGCCCGCGTTTGAGGCTTCCGTCCATCAAGTATGCACTTGTAACTGAAACTGCAGTTAAGAGTTAGGCATATTCCGGTCGTACTTTGTTCAGCTCGTTCTGTTATTGCCACCATCTCTGTTGATGGACTCCTGTAGGAGTTCGACTGTTCAGAACACTAAACAGACCGTTTCGGTGTTCGACCCTTCTTTCTCTTCACTTATCTATGCACCTAGAGCTCGGGCTTTTGCCTCTGTTCGTGAATTAATTAGCTTTAGCTTTACAGTTTTATGTCGGAACATGCACACTTACCTTACGATTACAGATATCCTTTGTCTTTCGTGTCGTTCATATTAATGGCTTCCAGTTGATTTATCCTGCGCTTTTCGCGAGCCGTTCACACTACACTTAGTTCGTATGAACAGTTTTAAGACCTGAATTGCAGTGCTGAAACGCTTTTGAACTGGTAAGCTATCCAGTGAGTTAAAGCCATTTTGCGTTTAGGTTGTCCTTATTCTTAACTTATAATCGTACCAGTCCCTTTAGCGCTTAATATTTAATAGCCAAATCATTTTACATACGCTTCCTTTCGGTCCCCTTTTGCCGTCCTTTGTTTGGAGTGGTGTTTTTTTTATTAATTTACAAGTGATTTTTGCGGACAGGGTTCGTATTATTAATTATGCCAGTGGATTTCCGGCTTGCGAGGTCTCTGCGTGTGGCAATTGGCGCAGTGGCATACTTGAGTGTGCCAGCTTCGCGGATGGCTGTTGAAAAAAGCAGGTCACTTGCCTGAACAAATTACATCCAACTGCTATGCTGCTTCGGAAACAGAGTACCACCATTCTGATTGGTGTACTTCATTTGCCGAGGGGATCCTCTGACGCACACACTAGTAAACGTAGATAAAGAAATCACAGGAATACCCAACTAACCCGTATCTCCACCATCCCGGTTTTACAAGATATATTTCTATAAGAGGGTACTAAAAAGCCAATCTAACCGCAGCGACCATAGAATGGATAGATTTTCCCTGTTCTGTGGTTTTTTTGATCTATATGACTTAGTCACTGACGTAGCTTCCCTGATCCATGCTAATGGGACAAAATTTGCGCCTGACAAACTCCTCTCAACAATATCCACCCAACCAAATTCAATTCCAGCTCCTCCACGTTGTCGTCCTCTATCGGTTGTCGGCTCAAAGCAATCACTAACTGAAAGGAACAAGGCCGATGGCGATTCCGACAGCCAGTTTCTCTCCCCCCTTCCCCCTCCCGAAAGTTCAAATGCGTTCCCGAAGCCGACAAGGAGAGCCCTCAAATCGGGAAAAACTGAGGCGCTTTCACAGGACCTTCACGAGCAATGGCAGTCGGTCCATCAGCAACAGCAGGTTCGTCTTTCTACTTCATTGTAGTCTCTTGCGCTGCATAACAAGGATAGCCCAGTGAGCAAATCCTCTTCATAAATGAGGATACCCATAGTACTCAACACGGGGACGTACTTAAGGAGACTTGAAACATGCTTTTTCAGGTGCCCGCTGGCCATATGGCTGAACGGGAAAAGGAGAATGCCATTGATCCACCCAATGGCGACCTTAGTCTCTCCCCGTACACCACTGCCTACCAACCCAAGGAGTTGGAGGGACCCATTCAATCAGCCGGTCTGGACGCTGTTCTGAACAAAATCCAGTCTGCGCTGGAGCAGAGCAGGCGAGTTCGCGAGCAGGTGATGCATTCCGAGATGGACACTGAAGTTGCGGCTGCAGTGGCTAACGCCGGATTCCAGGCAGCTGTTACGGCCACTGGCAAGTCTGTGTAGGTCTTACAAGTGATGAACCTTTCTACTCTCATTAAACCAGTAGTGCATTACTGTTTAAAATAATATTTATGGAACGAGTTCTCATTCCGAAGATTGAGCCTTATTTGTGCACATCTTTCTCTGACAGCAATTTCGATGATTTCACAAATGTTTCAACGGACCTGGTGGCGTCGTCCTCATCCTCCATTCTGCGAGGGAATCTTGGCGATGGCGGCAGTGATCCTAAGCAGGCAGCCGGCTCCTCGAAACCTTACCACATAGGGGCTCTTGAAGAAACCATTTGCCGCCTCGGAGGAGACCGCGCTATGCCTGACAATCTATTTGGCGTGAATATGGACGTCGTCAGTTTTGAAGACGAGGAGTTGGATGCATTGGAGGGCGAATTGGACCTGTTCGAAAGCGGGTTGGATGACATAGCCCAGGACGACTCCCTTATCGCTGACTTGTTCTACTCCACGAAGGTTAGTAATAGGTTTTTTGGCAGACACTTGGTGGTTTCATGGCCCAATTTATGGACAGTCCGGATCTCTAAAAAGTCTCAATAGGGTTCTCGTTATCCTTCCTGTTTAAGCAAAAGAACACTTCATCTTCCGCTTTCTACGGAAACGTTCTAACCCCGGAGAAAGGCTTTGACAATTTCCTGGATGACGAGTCGTCGACGAAGATGGAGCCGCCCAAGCGTCATGCACCGGTGGCACCCGCAGTCACATTATCCGTGCACCAATCTGAGTCCAAAAGTGATCAAAAAGGTACAGTTTTCGATGATCGTTTTAATAATTTGTACATTTTTTGAACTGTTGTCTCGAAAATAACAGATCCCCTCCTTGCAGCTTCATTTATGACCATTATCAGCCATCTCTCATTGCAGGAGCTCAATTTTCTTACAAAAGACTTACTGGGACATGGCTTATTTGCGACGAGATACCTATTTGTATTCGACTTCACCCTCTATTCCCTCTCCCAGCGACAGTCCGAGCCACTCAGATGCCTGGTGCTGGGAACGCCGGCAGCTGCTAACAAAGCTAGAGAGCTCGCCTGCACGTGGTACGCATACGGCCTGGCCTCCCGTACGTACACACAAGGATTTCATAGAAAGGGGGATGAAACGCTCGGATCTCACATGCCCCAGAGGAGCCACACGGAGAAAGGAGCCGAAAATCACGTTTCCCACTTACGTGATAGTTGATAGTGATGTGGGATTTTGAAGGCGTTTATGCGTGAAGGATGTGCTCATGGGGAAGTGCGCGGTGATGTGGTCATGTCTGCAGTGATTTACCGCGGGACTTCAGTATAGCTTATTTACAACGAGATACCTATTTATATTCGACTTCTCCCTCTATTCCCTCTCCCAGCGACAGTCCGAGCCATTCAGCTGCATGGTGCTGGGAATGCCGGCAGCTGCTGACAAAGCTAGAGAGCTCGCCTGCACGTGGTAGGCATACGGCCTGGCCTCCCGTACGTACACACAAGGATTTCATACAAAGGGGGATGAAACGGTCGGATCTCACATGCCCCAGAGGAGCCACACGGAGAACGGAGCCGAAAATCGCGTTTCCCACTTACGTGAGAGGTGCCAGTGATGTGGGAGGTTGGAGGCGTTTATGCGTGACGCATGTGCCTACGGAGAAGTGCGCGGTGATGTGGTCATGTCTGCAGTGATTTACCGCGGGACTTCAGTAATGTTCATGTGACCAAATAGGCACTTGCGGTGGCTGAATGTGCGTGAACAGTGTGGGCAGTTTAGGCGGATGCGGTGACTGCGTGTTAGTGCTGCTGGCACTGACTCGCCAGTCTCTGTGCGATGGATTCGCAAGTGACCGACCAGGCCGATACGTGAGGTGAACATGCTGTGATAGCGTGGATAGGATAGGTTTAGGGATATTGGATCTGCCGTCGGTATGGTGCTGCTAGTGGTGGAAGCACTGGTCGCTGGAGAGTAGATAGGGCTGGTGAAGGGGGGGACTAATGCGTGTGCAAAATGCACTGTATGCATTAATATTGCAATATATTCGACCGTTTTGGATAAGCATGTGACCGAATAGGCTCATGCAGTGTGTGAATATGCGTAGACAGTGCGGACACGAAGGCGGATGTGCCGAGTGTATGTAGGGTTCTCGGCTCTTGTGTTCCGGTCGCAGTGCGATGGATTTGTAAGTGACCAATCGAGCCGATGCGTGGGAGGAATGTTCGATCGCAATGGGGACAGTGTGAAACCGAATCCCCACCTCTGGAACGAACAACATACTGACTGTACTTGCACGCAATATGCTCACCAGTGTTAATGTAAACAAAACAAGTCATTGAAATTAAGTTAGTGGTATGTTTATAGTTATAACAGCGTTTTTTGGCCGGGGTTTGGGAAGTTCTGGCTGACCTTCAACAGGTAAGTATCCAAACGCTTCCTCAACAGAATCTCGTTGGTGGATTGCACGATATGCATCGATAAAGAACTCCACTGTCGAGTGATTTTACGAGAAGAGGAAGAAATGTTGATTAGTTCGACACAGTTTGTTTTTAAGTTGCAATCACGATGTCGAAGATTCGTTGTCGGTGCCATCTCGAAGAGATTTTCCCAATCCACATCAAAATCAAGTCTCGTAGCAACTGAAGGTTATCTCTGTCTTGTCTATAGTGGAGGGGATAAAGCGGTCGGGCGCCGTTCATACATCGCATTTTTGAGTTCAGGAGCAAGCTTTGTAGCACGTCGTTGCACACCTTCGAAAATATCTATGTCTCTCTGAAGCCACGGCCGCCAAGCTAGTACCGCATATTCCAGTTGTAGCAGCATGAATGCCCCGTGTACCTTATCGAAGGTGTCTGCGTTCAGCGCCTGACCGTCTTGGATCTCTATAGCCTCCCCTACAGACAGGGCAGTGGTGACCCTATATCAACGCTCCCGTTGTTAAGAGGGTTTGATCTGGATGTCAGCTGGGAAACTCATTTTGAAATGACACCATAAACTAATCTCAGATGGCGCGATGTGCCAACTTTAAAAAGGAGCTGTGCCACACCAATCAGCGCTCCTCCACTTTCTCACAGAGGGTCATTCGCCAGTGGAATTCTTTACCGTCACATGCTGTACATCCCCTTGCTGTGAGTGTGTTCTAGAGAAATCTGGATAGTCACCTGTCAAAAGACAACCCGAACTCCCCAAACTCCAGTTGATGGATTACTGAAATGACTACAAACATACTACTAACTTAATTTAAACAGATCATTTTGTAAACATTAACCTTGGTCCAGGTGAAAATATCACTGTGCGAATGCACTGAACGTGTTTTTCGCAAATCCCGCACTCTTTTAACATCTATTCTGCATCATTACTTTTATTAATTCTGCATAATAAAAACATGCAAAATGTGTACAACTTAACTACTTTTTATACGTGCCTGTCTTTTACTCTAAATATACCGACTGAGTTTTACAGACGGCCTGCGTATTTCCCTCATAGTTAATGCCCACATTGCGACTCTGGAACACTGCGTTGTTACGCTTACATCTTCAACGGAGACCTCACACACTTGCGGTTTTAAGTGATTGATTTCTCAAGATATACTGTCTCGCTGACATTATCGCATATTTGTCGACATTGAATTTAATGTACCAAAACTCGCTCCATGTCTGCAGCCTTTCTATATCCTGTTGTAATATCTGGGCAGCTCTCTCATCCTTTGTCACCCTCTACAGTTTAAGATCATCTTCAAAGAGCGCCATGTCCGACTTTACTACCTGTATTAGGTCACTTAAATAGATTATAAATAGAAGCGGTCCGAGATCTGATCCTTGGGGACTCCACTCTTAACAGACGCCCGTTTTGCGCAGTAGCCTTTTTTCTGCAGTCATTTACGAACTCGGAAGATCTCCTCTAGTTCCAAAGTCTGACATATTTTGAATAAGGCGCTCTTGGGGGACGCAATCAAAGGCCTTGCTAAAGTCAAAGTAAACGACGTTACCTGGATGTCCTTCGTCCACTGCCCCTGGCCAACGTTCGAGTGATGTAATGAGGTTTTTAAGGCAGGACCTCTCCTTATAGAAACCATACTGGGTTGAGCTGGTCTGACGGCGGAATATATCAAGCAATATAATTGTTTTTTTTTCAGTTACCCTCTCCATCAGCTTATAGCAAATACATGTCAGAGTGACCGACCGGTAGTTGGTTGGATATGCCCGTGATTCGCCCTTGTGGGTGGGTACAATATTTGCCCATTTCCATATGTCGGGAAGTTTGCCAGCTTCAAGAGATTTTCGGAAGATGATACGCAGTTGTTCGGCTAATCCTTCAGCTGTTTAACCTAGGAGTACACCTGGGATGCCATCTCATCCAGGCAACTTGGCCAGATCCAACGTTTTTATTTCACTTGAAAATTCAGGTTGGCAAACACGTAATTTCGTCATGAAAATATACAACATTAACAGTGTTTCTGGGTGTTGCAAGTGCTATTAAGTCATTAACACTCATCTTCTCCACGAGATCGGCGGGTTTTACTCCAGGGCTAGGGGAGTGGGGGGGGGGGGTAAGAAATTCTTTGAATGATGTTCATGGTTTGAGTGCACGGAGTACCCATCACTGTAACTAGGGATTTGGGGCGGCATGTTGTCATCACTTGAGGTTGACGTTGGCCACGGTAGAGAGAGTGCTTGTGTCAGCGTTTTCCTACCTCGTCATGCGGGCGGCGTGGGGAAGATGAGTGGTAATGACTTAATAGCACTTGCAACACCTATAAACACTGTTAATGTTGTATATTTTTCATTCCCTCATGCAGCTGTACTGGCCTGACGAAGAATAACGGAAAACACGTGTTTGCCAACTTGACTTTTCTTTATTTCAGCCAAAACTAGCTGCGGCGTGAATAATACTGTGTTCATGTTGTTGCTTATCTAAATCCAGTTTGCAGATTTTGGTTTGCAATTTTGTCTAGTAAAATTGGACTGGCTTTGAAAAAAAGTCGTTTGAACAGAATTTATCACACCTATACCGGATTACGCGCGAACACCCCATCTATTTTGCAGATTATCAACACGCATCTATATGATGAATAGATCACATCACTCTGACAATGTTTTGCTCGCATGGCTTATTGATAGACGTTCTCTGGGATCGGTTGTCTATTCGCCCCTTGCTCCCCACTCTCGCTCGAGCTTATCGTAAGTTAAGAGGAGAATTTACGGTTCGGTGTGTGTTTACCTCACCTCCACTGAGAAGGACCTTCAGTCAGGTCTAAAACTTAAGTGAAGAAGGAGAGTCGAGCACCGGAACACTTTGTTTATTGTCCTGAGCTTTCAGACTCATTCAGGAGTCCATCGTCAGAGGTCGTAGCAGCAACAGAACAAGCCACAGTTATAGGGCATGTAGGCCAATCATCTACTGACGGCGCAAAACTTTAGTTGACTACACAGCGCTCTGTACGTCGGCGCCAGATCGATAAATCGATTGACCGAGTTCTCATCCGAGGCCCAGGCTTCAATCAATCTCGGTCTGTTTGTTTCCGGCGTGGGCGACTATTTTGGTGGCTGTGAGGTTAAACTCGTGACTCATTTCGTAGGTGTGGGCGGCCACTTGTGATAATGCGTCGCCTCGTCGCACAGTCAGCTTATTCTCGTGTGTGCGCGATCCGAGCATGCGCCGAGTCTTGCGCCGTCGGTCGATGATTGGCCTACATGCCCTATAACTGTCGCTTGTTCTGTTGCTGCTACTACCTCTAACGACGGACTCCTGTACGAGTCTGAAAGCTCAGGACAATGAACAAAGTGTTCCGGTGCTAGACTCTTCTTCTTAATTTATGCATACAGCTGGAGGTGTAAAACTTGTTTGTGAAGCCCCTGAGGAATATGACTGTTGGTCAAATGCCAGGTTTCCAACGGTAGACACAAAACTCTAGTCATCTCACTGACCCAGGATCTCTATGAGGCCGAGGACGAGGACTAGAAGGCGGCCACCACGAAAAGTCAGTCGTTCCACCTCACGGTCAGCTCATGCTCACGCGTTCTTGTGTCAGCCTGTTTACCGGCTTCCCTCCAACATTTCTCAACGAAAATTACCAGCGTGGAGAACTTTTGTTGAAACTGGACTTCGGCCTTTTTCTCGTCTGACTCGCTGCAATGTATTTCCATAGGAAGTTAGATTGTTCCTGCCCGGCTACGTTTGTTCGGGGGGGGAGTAGTTTCTATGATAACATTAACTACGTGAAGTACTCATCGTCTTCTATCAAATCGTTTTCTTGAATCCCCCATTGCTCGTTCTACAGACGAACACGTCTAAAAACAGCACCTAACAGTCTTTTCATCGTTTGTCGAAAATTAGCTACCCAGAAAGATTGCGTTCTGGTATCGGACGAATTCACTAGTCCAGTCTCAGCCAGTGATGACAGACATATCATTAAAGTGTGGTATCCATAACTTTAGATAGTGTTTAACAATTGGCGCCCCAAGTCGTCGCGATAGCGCCTTAGCAATTAGCCTCTGCCACGGCGCGATGCCAGGCATACCCCTGACTAATTCTTGCACAGTTTCACATAAAGCGAAGAAAGTCCTTTAGCAGTGTTTGAGTCAATTAATACGTTCTTTATGTGAGCACTAGACTTGTTCGCTGTCCTCATCCTCAATTCTTCCCCACTCCCGCCCCCGTCGGATCTTGCAGAATGCGTTTTCACCGGTGTACGCATCACCTTTCGGCGTTGCAACCTCCCACGACCAATTTTCAGCGCCATCCAGTCGATGCTGTTTGCGGACCTGGATAGGGAGACCCTGTTGATAACTGAGCCACGCCAGAAGAAGCAACTGACGGGCTCCTCCCGAGCTACCTCCCGTCTGCCTACCGCATCTCCCTCCTCCGGCAACGCCGCCCTTCGGCGTAGCTCTTCTATGCCCGGTCAGCGCACCGGTCTACCGCCGATGCCCTGGCGCGGTAGAGTTGCGACTGCCGGTGGTGAGAGAGGTGCCTCCGGTGGCTCCCAGGCCTCCAGATCCTCCCCCGGTGGTACTTTCCGTCGCAGCCGCCTTGCCCGCCTCGCTCCCTCTCTCGCCAACCCCGCCGGCTCGGGAGGCTCTGAGTCTTCAGACGAGTAGGTTAATGTGCCTAGTCCGCTTTACTTTGACTCATGCCTGGTCAGGCGCTAATGTCGCAGCATCAAGTCGACTTTGAATTGCCACTTCCGGCTTTCTTTGGCTTGATCGATCGGCCATGAAGTAGTCCCAGGCGATTAAGACCCAGGGCTCTTGAGTTGTTGCTTCACATTATCTACAATTGAGCGACAGGCTAGCTTTCTGATGGCCGCAGCCGGGCATATGTCGATCCACCGATTTATCCTGATTGAGGGTCGGAATGCATGCATTCGGTTTTGCCTTGGAACGGAGGACGATCGGGTAGTGAGGAGTAAACAGTAATCAGGGCTGACTATTTCTGGCTTAACTGACGTCCTCAGCTGGCAGTGTTTCACCTTCAGGTTGAGGCGGACCAATTTTTTAGAAATGAACGTCCATATTCCATCTTTTCAGATTGGTAAAGTTGAGATATCCGGGTTGATTATTTGAAGATGAAGATAGGCTCTCCGGAACAGGTTTATTTAAGTGCTGACGTTTCAAAGAGCTGGGTCGGCTCTTCATTGTCAAAGCGTAAAATGCACTTAGTGGATCAAAAATTTGATTTAAAGTGGCAGGTTGTGTTGGTCTGCCTCATGCTGATCGATTTTTTCCTCTCCTCCCGCTGCCTCGGCCTCTCGGGAGATGGTGGACGGGCGTTTTGCCTGTGTGCTTTGTGAGTCATCACTCCGTCGAGGGGAGCTGATTGAACCTCTGTCGGGCGGTCGGTCTGGCGGTTCTTGTTCTGCCTCACCGAGTAAACTCGGCGTCAGGCTATTTTCGTACGGCCTTCTTAAGTCGGGTGTGGTTGTTTGGTCCTGAGCCCTACGATTGTGATGACGTAGAACTTTGTAAGCTGCAGGAAGGTCCAGATGCCTGTTGATAGAGTGGGCATCGGAGAACCACGCCTGGAGAGTTAGCCGTTCTGCTTTTGTGTTGCCTCGGCTAAGGTGGTAGCCTTCTGGAGGTCAAAAGTATGCCCCGTTTCTTCAACGTGTGTTGCTTGTTGAGAGTTGAGACTCTAACTCTCAACTAGCAACACGCCGAGGGAGAGCTTAGGCAGTTCCGAAATTGTACAACACATTTGCCTGATGGTTGGCTTTCGTGGTTTGCGTTGAATCATACCGCTGGGGACGAAAAGAAGCTCACACCTTCACAAGCGAATGTGAGTTCGACAGAACGATGGTCTTCGCAACAGTGTAACCTTAAGTTGATTTGAGGGAAACGAGAAATAGAATGGCCCAGTATTTTCTGCCATTTGTCGCTCACGTTAGCGCCACTTCGGTAATGCACTCACGTGGAGCGCAGTTCGCCCCTGACTAGGGGTTCTGCCGTCGCAAGACTACTCCGGCTTCTCTGCGGAGCTCCAGAGAGCTACCATCTTAGGCCGAGGCAACACAAAAACAGAACGGCTTACTCTCGAGGCGTGGTTCTCCGATGCCCACTCTATCAACAGGCATCTGGACCTTCCTGCAGCTTACAAAGTCCTCCGTCATCACAATCGTAGAGCTCAGGACCAAACAACCACACCGGACTTAAGAAGGCCGTACGAATATAGCCTGACGCTGAGTTTACTCGGTGAGGCAGAACAAGAACCGCCAGACCGACCGCCCGATAGAGGTTCAATCAGCTCCCCTCGACGGAGTGATGACTCACAAAGCACACAGGCAAAACGCCCGTCCACCATCTCGTGAGAGGCCGAGGCAGCGGGAGAAGAGAAAAAAAAAATCGATCAGCATGAGGCAGACCAACAGAACATGCAACTTTAAGTTAAATTTCTGATCGATTAAGTGCATTTTACGCTTTGACAATGAAGAGCCGACCCAGCTCTTTGAAACGTCAGCACTTAAATAAACCTGTTCCGGAGAGCCTATCTTCATCTTCACATATTCCGTCTTGCAATCAGAACAGACTAGAGGACGCCACAGTCGAGCGACTAGGCCAGTTTTCTTATCCAATCTGACACGTTTATTCAATTTAGAATGCTACTTTCCTTTTTATGCGTGGCGGTAGACCAAAGTCGGCGTAGACTGCCAAGCAGGCGAATGCGACATCTATTTTGAAAGGAACAGAATGAGATACGTCAGTCATCGGAAACTTCCGCGTTTTTTTCTGAGTTTCTGGAGTCATGCTTCAGTCCATCATTTGGAACATTTGAGGCATTGCGAAGGTGTGAAGATGTGCCGCCATATATCCGGCGTCGCGACCACGATCGTATATGCTGGCTGTGCTGAAGCCGGCATTGTCGATGACATCTTCGTAACCGGATATATGATACATTGCTCACTTCCTGGGAGATGGCGCGCACCCTTTTCCGACACAGGACGTTCACAGCGAGACACCATTTGAATGCTCGGGCAAATGTTCTGTCCATTTCGACAATCGATCTCCCTCTTTTCACTGCCAAGAGTTAGTGGTCCGGCTCAATGTGCTTGCACACTGCTTGTGACTTCAGGTTCGTACTGTATACTCAGGCCACTGTGGAAGAACGAATTCAATCGGAATACAGGCAAAAGCCCGTACGAGTGCTCAGTGCCGGAGTAGCTTGTGCAAATTTGGGAGGTCGTTGGCAAGATGCGGTCCTCTAGTACGCTGTATCTGGTCGCGGTGTGTCTCCTGTTTCCCTGGTTGGTCTCATTAAATATTCTATGTACTCGAAATTAAAAACGTTGGCAGGTCTGTATAATGCTGTAGTCATTTCTTCTAGAACTATTGTAAATTTTCACCAAGATCTCAGGAAACCTGGTCGATCGGAGTTGAGATGCTGGTACCCTATGGCCTTCAGACAGACGCCAGAGCGGAGGCACTTCTGACTGGCGAGGCAAACTGGCTCACATATACCATTCCCCTGAGGCGCGCGGTGTCGCGGAATACCGATGCTGCACGTCAAAGCCGTCTCCAGGTGTCCTCGATACCGCAAGGTCTCTCGAAGCGCCCTGACCAGGAGGAGATCCTTCTGGCGCCACGCAGGACCGACCAGTCTTATCAGCCCATCTACCTCTCTGCTGAGGCCATGGACCAGTTCATTTCGCCGGAGACGGTCAACGTAAAGATCCGGTTGTTTGCTGCCAGACAATCCTGTCAGGAAGGAAACCTGAACGACAGTCATGACAAGGACGACCCCGCGTTCAACAAGGTCAGTATTCTCTTCCCCCCGCTCTCTCCTCCCTCTTTTCTGTTAGGCCCTCGAAAACACGGTCAATCGTCAAGAACTGCAAGCCTAAAAACGCATATTTTAGGGATAATAGGCAATGCATTTGAAAACCCTATTGAAAACGGTGCATGCAACATCCGACTTTAAATAAACATGGTACTAAAATATTGTCAGTAACATATACACTTGGCATAGCATTTTCCTTTGAAAATGCACGATCGAAACTCGGGAACATTCAGTTGTGGATGCTATCGGTAAAATTAAATGATAATCACCCGCATTAGTGGTAGGTGTATGCGAGGCGTTGGTTTGGCACAACAGAGCTGTTCTGTCCAGACAAGCGGTATTTTCCAAGCAAATATACACCTAGTCTTTGCTTGAATGTCTCCGTGGAGTCCGCCATTATCACGCCCTCGGGAAGCCCGTTCCAGGCACCGACGACTCGCTGTGAAAATGAGTATCTGCTGACTTCTTTGAACGGAAGTCAAGAATCAAACTCGTGTCCTTCAGACTGAACCTCTTCGTGCTTTTTAGCCTTGCGTGAGACCTGAAACTGACTTCGATTTGTCTTGCAGTCTCCGATCGTGGGGTTTGGAGGATACTGTCTGTCGATTGAGTCAAAACTCTGAAACAACGGACTGATGGATACTTAGATCTAATTTATCGTTGAGTATCCATGTTTATCAAATGGGTCGAGCTGCAGGTGCGGTTGGTCAGAAGGGCGGCCACACTGACTCACTGCGCGTGTTTATCGAACCACGCCCAGTGTCCACAAATCCCTAGCGGTGGTCTTCTTCACGTGTGCCGTGCCGTAGACAGAGCCGTCTCATTCACGTTTTTTACTGTATCCTGTCTCGCCAACAGTTAGTTACGATGCTCAGTCAGTCGGCTGGCACATAAGAGATGGAAGAGCGAACTAGACAAACGCGGAAAGTCCATACTCACAGCAAATAAACGCATACCTCAGTATTATAGACCTGACGCGCTTAAAACTAACACGACGCGCTATCAGTCGTGGCTTGGAAGGTGGCCAGGTCAAGTAGTAACTCGTTCCTACTGCGGACTGAGGGTCAGGCTATAATGATTCCTAAGTATGATTCCCATGGCATTATAACGTCTGTGAGATTCGAGATACCCCCCCCCCCTTGTCCATGCGAGGTGGGCGCCACATCGCTCATGGCAGACGTAGACGGCCTTTTTAGCCTTGCCAACCGCTGCACACACACGCCCACTTCCAGTCGCCTTCATTTTTACCATCGAAGCAACGTAGGGAATGGAGATGAGAGTGAGTTAGATGCGTCGCAAGTCTGCTCCCTCATAAATATGCTCACACTCAGGTAGCTTTCGACCTCATCTCCTGAGTCAATGATGGATCTCGTAGTCTAGGACTGTCAAACTGTCGGCTAAATGTCCCTTTAACGTAATCCATCCTTCCTCAGATTGCCTACAATTAGAGCTTTTAAGTCCTGAGCAGCGTTAGGAGAGTTAAAATAGGTCAAGTTAATGGTGAACGCTGACACTTGGGAGAGGGTCTCGAATCCATGCTTAAGACATGATGTGTAAAAGTTATAATAATTTATAGATGTTTACAAAGACCTGATGATTAGTGCTTGAAGACTAAGCAGTCAGTCCACACCAGAACAGTTGAGACGTTTATTATTTCATAACCGCAGAGCACAGGCATTTCGAAAATTTGCGATCGGGCAATCAGAACTGAGCCTGATCACCGACCTCATTTTTTCATTTGAGTTTCGTATCAAAACTGTTTATTATTATTATTATTGCGGACCTTCAGAATTCACAGTGGATGCCTAGTTTATATAATCTATTCCAGGCAACTCTTCAATAATACTCTTTGATCAGGCTTGTCATTCTTTCCACTACAATCTTACGACCATGCCACGGCGTAGGCGGCTTAATCCTCACCTCGGGCGAATGCGACACACGTACGTTAGTATTCCGACCTCCATAAGCGGCCTGGTCTCGACGCGAAGAACTCGATCGTCACTTTGAGCCAATGAGGCGGCACCCGCACAGAAGTTCGCGCATAAGTTAAGGAACCAATGCACTTCCTGACGTTGACATGGCCGTCCGCCCTCATAGGTCCATAGTTCACGCACTCACACTGGTCCACCAGAGCACATCTGCCACGTACAGAATAAAGCCTCCCTTACGATCACGTTTTAACAGTGAACGGCGCAATTATGACGGTTAGGTGGCACCAGCTACTGTGGTTGTTACGTATATATTTAACCCGCAGGTTTGTAGAACGTCTGGCGCATTAACTATCTTTTAATGGACCGGACAGTCACAAGCGACCACCGCCGCCCCCCCCCCATCCTTATGAAGAAGATTTGCGCGGCGTCTGTTTCACTCCTCTCTACGCACGTTCACCGTCATCGGATGACATGCCAGGATGGCTGAAGATGGACTTAAGCGCAGTAGCTGGGAAAGTTAAACAATCAAGGTTTATGTGCCACACGACAGTTCGACCGTCTAGCTCGATGATGTCCACCGTGTGCTACACTGCAAGATGAGATCAGGGACGGTGACTTACGCGTGAATTAGTTTATAATGATAGTAGACTTGCGCAGCATCTACCGCACTCCCTCATCCTCATTCCACACCTGGACCCGGTGTCAAGACAGAAGCAAAAAGACCGGAGGCGGGGGAGGACGCAGGTGGCTGGCACGGCCGGACCCGCACCTAGGCGTGCCACCACACCCCCTGATCCACAACACATCCCTGACCAGGATTTTTCACAACCGCCAACAACAACAACAACACTTCAGCAGGAGTCTGAAGGACGAGGATGATGACTGGGCAGCCATGCCCATCACCTGTGTACCTATCAGAAGCGCAAGCGCATCTACCGGCAGGGAAACAGATGTCGTGGAACTGCCAGTGCATACCAGGCTGCGAGGGCCATGGTTTGCTGATACCGGCATAGCACATGCTTTCAGACCTTTTGACCTAGAAGGGCGACACCTGGTCCTGCATATAGCCTGGACCGTCACTCTTCAAGGTTAGGTAACCAAACAGTCTTCGACTGAATCGTGTGACACACACACATGCACACACCTTTTTCCCTACCTTCACGCGACCCGAACCTTGTAGAAAGAAGGTCTCAGACCCCACATGTGTGAGAATCCCGTGGAGACCGCGGGTAGAATGATTATTTGTCGTCTGGGTAACAATCGGGAGAAGGCACCCAAATATCCGTTGCCTAGAAATAATACCTGCTATACGTATTTGAGTAGGTTATGGCCCTACATATTTGCTGCTTCATCCGAGCTCAATTTTATCTGATTTGCAGTGCACATGTTGCCTCGCTTAGATTACCATAGTCTCCAACAGTTGAGATGCCACCGTTGCAGACCGAGTCATGGTTAATCAGCCTTGACCTAGGCTCACACGGCTGAAGAGGGACAGCAGTAGTAGGTTTGCGGCCAAATTTACCCCTGCCTACCTTAAGAGAGTTGAGAAACGATCGCTGTAGACCCATCCTACGTTAAACAACCGTAACACAAGCTTCCACTGCTGACAAGCGACCGCAGTAGTCCCTATGCGAATTATTCTATAGTAGCTTACCGACGGACAATTGCAATACGATCGCCGTTCACCGAGCACTTGGAGTATCAATTTTACCATTACTTCCAGAGGTCAGGAGCTACCGCAGTCGCCAGGGTGCGGCTCAGTCAATGGCTGCATAGCTTAGGACAATTGCGATACGATCGCTTCTTTGGCCAGCAGTATTTTTTGGGTGCCCTCTCCCGATTGTTACCGTCTTCTGACCCACTTTCCGGAGGGCAACCGGGTTATCTCGTCAATTGGCAACCTTCCAGTGGAGAATATGTACGCATCACAATAATTTGAAAACGCATTTAATTATTCCCAATGGGGGGATCAACTCTGACTGCCAGCGTAACCGACCAAATTCCCCCTTTGCGTCTCCAGGCCCTTCTGAACCCCTGTGTAATCGAGTCGACTGGTGATGAGGCGCGGTGCAATGCCTGCAGGGACGTTCAGCTGCTGTCAACGTGCGCCGCACACACACATTCCGGTATCCCACAGAATCGAACGGTTTTACAAGATTAGCATTAAGAGGGGTTTTTTGTCTGAGATGTTGTCGCCCATGTGTTTGGCAGTAGTCTGGATCTCCGGCTGTCTCAGTGCAGGCCGACAAACGTGTAGCATGAGCCAATGTAGACCCATTTTGACGTTTTCGGGATCTACGACCCTGTCGCATGAACCATCTACCTTTCAAATTTCAACCTTCTCTCTTATAGAGTAGTCAAAGGGTAATCGGATATGGTCTTATACCACCTCGGTATAAGTGACTTTAACCCGCAGTTGTTTCCTGTCCCGGTGAGGCATGACCTGCCGATAACGGCAAACTACAGAGAAATGACGGCCGCTGCCTCCTCCGTGCTTTTTAGCTGATGATACTACATACACCTACGTCTTCTTTTCTTCTCACCCATCCTATTCAGTTACTGGGCACGGTGGACCTTCCATGTCAGCTCCTGTTGGGCTGCGTCTTCCAGTCGACAGAGAAAGCCCAACAGGCGACGACGACGTCGATGACAACTGCAACGCCGCTGAACGGTTCACCAGCCACGCCAAAGACTCTACGCATCCGATTCGACTTCTCCCCCACCATCGAACGCCGACTCGCTGAGTTCCTGTTGCGGCGCGATCCCAATCTTGTCGGGTCGTCACCCAAACTGCTGCACAGCTGCTTCCTCTTTGTCAACGTGGAACCCGTCTGGCGAGCGAAAAGTAAGGGTCTCACGTCGGCAGAGGTGGGTGCCAAGGAGCTGCAACCGGTCCCTGTGGTGAGTACAGCCTAACATCGCCTTCTCTACCACAATCTTCCATACTACTAAACGTTATTACGGGAGAATGTCCAAGTGGTTATAAGAAGTACTGAGCTACACACTGTTGAAGAAGTGAACAACGAGGCCAGCACGAGGTCAGGGAGTTTATTTGACAGGAAACAGGAATATAAACTCTCCCCTCCTATTAGGGGGGGCTTGCGCTGATTTCCAGGGAGACTCGGCTTAGTGATAGGGTTGATACGCGGAAATAATTAGACTTCCTGGAATTTTACGTAAGACCATCTGTATATCCTGGGGGGGAAGGAATCCCTATTCTATGTCATCGTTTTTTTGGACACCCTAGACATGAGGAAAACCACAGAAGCAGTAGATTGGCTTTGTAGAGTGGCCGATATGACTCATTTCAAGTTCCCTGTGGATGGTAGTCGTCAGTAATTACATCTTTTTCGAGCGTCAAACTCATGCTGTGGACCGCTTCTTTGCAGAATGGAATTACCGACAAAGACGAGGGAACTGGAACGGCTATTTCTAGCTTGTTAGCCGTCGTCAGCCACTCATACCCAATCCCGACGTGTGGAACACTCGAGGCTCGAACTCGCGACCTGTTGGCTAGAAGTCCAAAGCCCTAAATACTGAGTTGCGGGCTCGTTGTCTGTCGGTCGCGACTGGGTACTGCGTTATACGCTGTTGAGGAAGTGGACAACTAGGCCAAGGAGTTTATTTGACAGGAAACAGGAATATGAACTCCTCCCTCTTATTAGTGGGGGGAGCTTGCACTGATTCCCAGGAATTGGGTTGTTTTGTCGAGTCTCATCCACCTGGCAAAATCTCAACGTGTCTGATGGAGATCTGCAAGGATTAAAGCGTTGAGAGGATTCCTGCCGGAGACTGACAGGGCACGCAGAGAGTCCATCGAACCAAAATCGCCATCCTTGACAAAGGGCAAACTATTTCGGGGCTGTCCTTTTAGGAGCAGAACCTTCCAGGTAGACAGCACAAGTGAGTTCCGTAAGAACAATCGGTGAGCGCCCCCTATATTCCGATCAAAAAAATCGACAGAGCAACGGGCTCTTGGGCCAGTGGTTAGAGGCGTGGACTTCTAACTAACAGGTCGCGAGTTCGAGCCTCGAGTGTTCCACACTTCGGGATTGGGTATGAGCGGCTGACGACGGCTAATAAGCCAGAAATGGCCATTCCAGTCTCCCTTGTCTCTGTCGCAAATGCTACTCTGCCTATATCATGCGCCGCTGTGCCGCTGCTGGCAGGTCTCGAGAGAGAACCCGTAAGGCACAACGGAACGAGTGAGTTCCGATCGGTGCGCACCCCTCTACCATCGTTTTTGCTTAACTTTTTTTAGTGCGGCTGTAAGCGTTTACTGGACTCGCAGGGGTAGAGTCTGGTACTTCTATTTTCCTCACAGTTTTTCTTCAATTTCTTTTTGTTTTTCGGCCTCGGCGGACTTCTTCTAGCCCCCCTGCCTCGTTAAACCCCACTGTTTGGGGCGAAACCCGAGAAAATATTATGATTTGAAAGTAAGGAATAAAATTTTAGTGGAGAATTTTGGTCCATCGACCCGAGTCTCCAGCTTTTTCTTGCACCCATAGCCAGAGAACACCGGAAGAACCCGTAAAAACTCACTGGTGGCGTCATTGAGTTGCATCGTCATGTGTAGAATGTTTAAGCCAAGGGGATGGTCTGTATCCTGCAGCTGGACTGCATGTGGTTTCGTAATTGCGACCGGGGGACCTCGTGCATCTGATTCAGGACCGGATTTCAACATCTAGAACATCTTGCGTGCTGTCTTACTCCTTCTCGTCCATTTTTTCATGATGAAAAAATTGAGGATGTGTTTCTACCCTAGCCTGTGAGCAACCATACGAAATATTGGATTGTTCCCGTTGAACAGCCGCATTGCCTTCACAACTTGATCTCCTTCCACTTATGGATTTGCATATCTAACATAAAACCCCTGAGCTTAGTTTAGTCCGTGCTTTGTTCAGATAGATTGGCGAGATCATATGACAATCATTCGATGTATCATAGTTGTTTGTTGGTCACTGAAAAAGCTTTCCGTTGCCTTTGAAAAAGGGCTCGAAAGGAAATCCAACAGTTCAGAACTATCAGCTCTTTTTCTTCCAGCGATCGCTTCTTCTTCTGATCGAGCTCTTTTTCTCTCAATTTCTTCTCTTCGGGCACAAATTCAATAGAAATTTCGGAGACTGTTCACCCTTTGAGCTGAAGTTGTTGTATTCAACCTCCATCTTACCACGAAAGTCTTACCAAACTATGCCGAGAATTTTCCCGTTTGGTTCAAGTTAGTTATTCTTTCTGACTGCCTTAATTTAAAATCCATTGCACCACGACATCCAGCCCCGCCTCTTTCCCTTGTTCTTTTTTCACTCTTTCAGACTGAATCTAAAATCTCCATGGAGGGAGGACGTGTTTTTGATCGGGGCGACTTCTTCCATCGCCCCTCAGTCACTTCACAGAACATTCGGGTTTGCGCTCCTCCAATCAGCCTTAGCTCGCCGAAGCTAGACACCCTTTTGACTGTGCGCGAAGCACGTAACCTTGCTTCGCCGGTCAGCCATTCCTATCTGATCATTCGAACGCCGTGGTGCAGTGAAGAGGGCAATGGAGAGGGAAAAGCAAAACGTTTTGCTTCTGCGGTCTCCTGGAGCAGCGGAGCATCACCTGCCTACCACTTTGGTTTGCGTAACTCGGCCACTTTCAATGAAGTAAAAACCCACGACGAACTAAATATGCCTACTGACATACTTCAGTAGTACTTTTAGCGATACTTTTGTATTGTAGGACCTGATGTCGAAACTGCGGAATTCCTTCCTACCTATTGAGGTTTGGAGCAAACAGACTGACGGGCAATCGGACCGACTCATTGGTCTTGCAAAAATACTCACAAGTCCTATTGTTCAGCACTACTTTTTGGATGATCCTGCAGTCCCCGAGGCAACGAGGAAACAGGCTCTAGAAGGCTTGTTCCTTTCTGAGGTACTATTATTGGACTCACGCAGGAATCCGTCTCCTCAGACTTCAGTTTACGATGCCCTTCTGGTGACTGTCATGCTCTCACTGTCATTTTACTCACTTTTCTGTTTCTATGAAAACTCCCTGATTTAATTCAGGCATACCACTACGATCCGTGATTTATTGCCACGTATGCCTGATCTGTTAGGCAACACTTTGTGCTTTTCGGTCGCTAGCTGCTCCATTCAATCCCCATCTTGGCGGCTTATTTTTCATTTTCAGCGACCTTTGATAGTTGAAGACGCATGGATAAACCTTGTTTTCCCACTCACTGGACATCGGACGGGAACCCTTCGTGTTCGTTTAGCCATTGGTACCGCCACTCAGATTTCCAATCTGATCTTGGCTGATAAACGGCACGCAGATTTACAGTTCGCTGACAAGACCAACTCCAATGCTGCTGGCTGGACGTGCCTCGATTTCATTCAGTGGCCACCAGAGGGTTCGAGCAGCGGGACTCTGAATGCATCGGATGATTTTGGAACCTCATTTGGCGGTAAGTATTGTTTGTCCATCAGATAAAGTTCTATTAGTTGGTAATGTGAGTGCACAGGGAAATTGGAAATTCCCTTTCTTCTTTCTAGTCGAACACAGCCTGGACATTGCCATCCAGAGTTTAAAAGAATTCAGCCCAAGGTTATCGGAGACCCTGTTGCGCGAGTTCGGAGACCGATTCCCCTGGAACGACTGTGACTGTTACATCAAGCTGCATGCCTGTCCGGGTTGGTTTTTGCTTCACACTTTGACATAACCAAAGGTTTTGATAAACCATGCCTACTCACAAGTAATGAGTAGACCTTTATATGTATCCTCGCCTGTCTGAACATTTCTTCTAGATAAACGGGGCACCCCGTCAATTTCGTCACAAACCAGTGCTCACCCGCTGCGTGTGCCTCCACCGGAGAGCCTTGACGCTGTGAACTGCCGTTTTACGGTTTCTGATACCACCAAGGCAGACGGTGACCAGTACTGGCACCACTCAGTTTCCCATCGCTTCACAGCTCGGAGTTCAGATCTCTCCGAAAAGGCCAGAGCGATGCATCTTGTCGGTGGCGATGCCTTTCTCAATTGGCTGGGCAGACAGACAAGTACGTGGTTCCTGCTTTCTGCCTTCACTTTTATCCCCTTCTCGACTTGATTCGTTGGCTTTGATTAAAATCAACTTTCGAGGAAAAAAACATGGGTCTCTACGGAGGAGCTTGGTTCGCTCGTCTTTGGGTAAGGGGACACGTCCAGATGAGGAGAGAGCATTTTGCTGTTGGAGTGCAAAACTTGTGACACTTTTCGCTTAGAAAATGGGGCCATTCCTTGCAAAGGGTTTCCTCTCCTTGATATCTCGTGAACTAGTTACTGGCTGTTTCTAACTCAGAGAAAATACTGGGACATTTTGCTAAAAGGCGGAAGCTTTACAGACGAGGATCATAAGAATGGACATACACTGAAGTGCTGATCCAGTAGTATTCTCACCTGCCTTGCTCCTACCTCAAGCGCCTGACCGTAAATTTAACTTGGTTCGTCTCTGCCTTTCTAAAGGAAAACAGATACTTCAATATATAAGCAGCAAGCTTAGAGTGCAGAAGGCCAGACGCAGACAGCCGTTTCACGATCGTTACTGATCATCAGTACGTCGTAGGTCTTATGTAATGAGGTATATAAGCATGTCAGGTAGGCGTGTGACCACCATATATGTCACACAGCGGAGCCTGTACTGGCCAAGCTTTAAATAAGCTGTGGGAGCTGAATAAAGAACCACTTTCGCCATATGCGGATGTCCAACTTGAAGATAACCATCGAACTTATCGCCGAGATGAATGTCTCCATGTGATGACCCACTTTTGGGCGAGTTGCCCCATCGTGAGGTGTGAGGCTCTTAGGAGAGTCCAGTAGTAGCCATTACAACGGTGCCGACCAGTGCGTTGCCCAATTAATGCTGACTTACAAAACAGGCACTCAGTATCTTACGCGGGGCACGACAATGTTGTTGGGAGTGCCTACACTCCCAAAAACAAGAGCAAACCAATCAATGGAGATCACGTGCGTTTGCTCTCTCTCTCTACAGCGCTGTCATCTCAATCAGGCGCCTTCCCATTGGCTACTCCCCTCCTCCCGAAGGTCATTGGACCGAATGCCGGCGAACCACAGTAGCATGTCATAAATATGCGTCACCCTTAGCTAGTCGCGACCTGCAGCGTTTCCCTGATACACATTCCGTGGCCAGCCGTGTTTTCTTTGTCAGCTGCTTTGGTATTGGGGCCCAGGGTCGAGTGCGTATACGCTCCACGGGATTTTACGTACCAGGCGGGTCATAACAAATGTGATTTCACACCGACGAACATATTTTGGATTAAATTCGATTCGATCTGCCAGCCTTAGGACGGTAATGGGAGGACTTCGGCTGATGTAAATACTCGAATTATTTTCAGTTACTTTCTGAAAGATATTTTTGATTACAATGGCAGGAGAGCAGATAGGAATGGAATTATCGAAATTCTATAGACCGGCTATTTTGAGATGACCCTAGTCGTGTTATGGAGAAGTTACTTACTACCTCGTGTCCGAATGTGCAGTTGTCAGTGGCACGCACATGATCTGACACAAGCATCTCGTACGAGTTTGGAAAATTTCGTGAATGTTTTTGTCGCACGGAAACTACCTCAGTGGAATTGGCGTCAGTGCCCAAGAGCAGTTTTTTGCAGTAAAGTTCCCACTTAGCCTGACCAGATGGAAAAAGTGGACCATTTGCAAGAAGACGGGCTCTTAACAGAGACCCTTGTTTCTCTCGGAAAAAAATAGAGTTGCATCATTGCCTCAAAAAATAGCGATTTGATCACTGATATTTCCACTCCGTTAAGTTCTCTCTGTGATCATAAATCACTGCCAGAGGCCAATGGTCTCCTCTAAGACATTTAAGCCACCGTTATTTATATTCCTTTTCTTACTCGGTCATGTTTTCACGAAGAAAGCCCCGTCGATGATTCTGGCATTACACTGGAGCTCTGGTTTCGCATCTTCTCACCCCGCTTACGCGACGTGATGGTTGCGCAAGGCACACTTCAGTGGAATCTGCTTTCGAAGATGTTATCAGAAATAGGATCAGAAGGACAGCTAAAACGCCAGCAAAGGACCCAACAAAGGCATCAAGTGCGCCTGTTTGACGTAACATCGGGCCAACTAGCTGCCAAGCTCGAGACTGTTCTCACTTATGGGTGAGTAAGTCCCTTCTTTTTAGACCATAAAATTTCCCGCCTGGGAAGAATCGCAATTCAATTTTGAGTTATATTTCTGCGCCTGTCTCCTTTTATCGCGTAGAAGACCTCTACCCACTTGTGCACTGTCTATTGATATGACTCTGATTTGTTTCCCTTTATAGCTGTAAGCCCTTCAGAGCTGCTCCCGACATGACACCAACCGGTCCTCCGACCTCAATGCAGGGTCTCCTCTCCACTGGTGCCTGTTCCCTAGTTCCCTCCACCGCAAGAACCGGTGTGCGACTGCACGTGAACCTTCTGCGAGTATCCGGTCTCTGGCCGGCCCTAATGGACCTTCCCGCTGCCTCCTTCAGTGGTCACATCCGCTTGCACTGCCTCCTCCTTATGCCCGCTCCATCACCAGTCTCATCCTGTAAGCCGCCACTTCCACGTCTCCTCTCCACAACCTCCTCCAAGTGCATCGGCAGCGCTGCCTTCTGTTCCGACTTGAAGACCCACCTCGATACCCTTCTGCCGCTTTCTTGGACTTACCCCACGAGCCCTCCCAGTTCGGCAGACGAGACAGCAGGCAGTGAGCCCTGGACGGGTGTTCTCACTCTCGCCGAGACTCTAGTTTACGCCTCCAAGGCCATAGAATCACGTGCTCATTGGTTAGGCGGCATCGTGCGGCGACCCTGTCTGGTTTTGCAGGTGGATGTTTGGGAGGAACCTAAGTCGCGCCTTCAGGCTGACTCGTGGTCTCAGCCACGGAGCGCCACAATATGGGGTAGGTGCTGTGAGGGCTGAAGCTGCAAAAAGCAGCCGAAATGAGCAGTGTTAACTGTCATTTAGATTACAACAAGTGTGTCTACTTGCATGTTCGAGTAGACTATTTTGTTTATTAATACAGGTTTAAACTACGCGGACAAGACGATAGCCGATCTGGTGCCTGAGGGCGACCACGTCCTCGTAGCTACTTGCCGTGTACCCCTCACTGGCCTTCTTGCCTCCGGCAGCGGTGCCATTCTCCCGCACTGGCACTCCCTGATTAGGCCACGCATGGATGCCTACTGCGGTCTGGCTGGAGCTGTGGAACTTTCTGCGCAGTTTGTCGCTGCCAACGCTCAGCAACGCGTTTTAAGTGAGGTGGAGACCTGTGCCAGCAAAAGAGGTCTCCGGATCCTGCGCGAATGGGGTGCTGTAAATGCGTCAGTCGCTCGGCCTGGTGAACTGCCGGAATTCTCCCTTGGAGATCTGGGCATCTGGGATGCCGATGCAGGTAATCCGCTCGACTTGCGTGTGCATCACCTGACCTGCTTTCGGCACTGGAGCAGGTGATTGATGTGGTACTGGTTGCTACTACTACTACTACTACTACTACTACTACTACTACTACTACTACTACTACTACTACTACTACTACTACTACTACTACTACTACTACTACTACTACTATTACTACTACTACTACTACTACTATTGCTACTACTACTACCACTAATACTACTAATAATACTACTATTATTACTAATACTACTCTTACTACTACTACTACTACTACCACTACTACAAATACTACTACTATTACTACTAATAATACTACTATTAATACCTCTACTATTACCACTACTACTATTCCTACTACTACTGCTACTACTACCACTGCTACTACTATTACCACTACCAATACTACTACTGCTTCTACCACCACTACTACTACTACTACGACATGGAATATACCTAAATTAACAAAACCACTCCGAGCAGTCGGAAACTGGTGCACACGCATCGACCAAAAAACCAAATTAGTAATAAGCAATGACCAGTCAAATGAGAACATACAAGAAACAGTGAAAGTGATATTGCGTTGGTGGAGGGATATTACTAACTGATGGCGACTTCTAGGCCAGAAATTGTCATTCCAGTCTCCCTTGTCTTTGTCGTACTGTTCTTCTGCCAACAGTCAGATATGGTCAGATATAGCAATTTTCTTAAGAAAAGTAGAAATGCCAGAAACGCGAGAATTCGTGTCAAACGAATGGACTTAGTTTTAAGAAGTGAATAAAGCCTGTCCATTTAAATAACTGAGTGAATAAAACGACAGAAGCATAATGACTTTTAAAAATATGTTTAACGTACAAGTGGAGAAAGTGTTTTTCAGTAAGCAGTGTGATGTAAAGTATGACACATAACTAAGTGCCTAGTATTTGGTCGTGAGTTTCAAAATCTCGTTGCGAACATTCGATGTAATTTTGTGCTAGATACGATTGTATAAAGCAAAGGATAATTTGCTTGATTTCCCTGATAATTATATCACAGGCATAAAAGAGTTATACAAAATCACACGTAGAGTTGTCAATCATTGACTAAGAAAATGAAGAATTGATAGATGCGATCACAAACATGCCATTTTCTGTACATCAGGATAACTTTTCTCCAGGAAAATTACTGTATGGTTCTTGGTGACGGTTGAGTTGGAGGGGTTATCAGTGCTTTAATCCAGAAAGTATAAATTGTTTACATTTTTACCCATGAAAACCTTCAAAATAAGATATTTCTTAAACGCATTCAGCTAAGTAGCGATTTCTTGCAGATGATAGTCTAGGGCGAATTTGTTGACTCACCCAAAAATGACATCTCCGTTGAAAAAAACGAACATCCATAACGAATGTAAGCAATGAATATGCGCTTAATTAATGCAGAACCTCTATTTAATCAACTCTAAAAATATGTCTTACTAGAGTAGTTCGCTAATGAATGTTTACGAATTTTACCTTTTTCCAAGGTTAAGTCAAGGAGAAATTGGGACGCTAGGCCTGC
>CACRXP010000410.1:320382-337882 GCA_902702965.1 Spirometra erinaceieuropaei | reverse complement strand
GGCATCGAAAATCAATGGGAAAATACGTGCTATTTCAGTAGTCCTTTTTTACAGAGTATAGCTTTTGCATGTTGGCGAAAAGGATTTCGTCCGAAAACCGGCATCCCGGGGTAACTGACTTATTAGAAAATTATGCTGCTTGATGATTAGTTCTCCAACTCTGCTTAATTGATATTTTCGAAACGAAAACGTATTTCGGAATTTCGATTGACATTTCATGAGTTAGCCCACCTACTGTAAGTGGATCGAAAACATATGTGTCTGTTAACCGAGTTATCATCCGAATGGTACGCTGTCGACTGAGATCAGGAGTGTTCAGTCACACGGAAGTGACGCGTATCGGTCTGTCATCACTGTAGAAAGAAAATGGGTAATCCCCTTTTGCTATGAAACTCCAAATCTGGATCCACCAACAAACACGACGGTACTTTGGACGCCATCGACCAACTGTGTCCCAAATCCAGCTTACTGGGACTGAAACACAAGGTCTCCAGCCTGGGGTAGGAGCAAGACCGGCTGATGACCTCGAATAAAGCAGAAATGACCCCGTCCGTCTTCCTTATCTTTGCAAGGCGTCTCTTCTGTTTAGTGCTGATCGTTACGCGATCTACTGAGATAGTATGATATACCATACTTGACCGCCCAGACACATGTTTCTCCGATATTTTGCCGCTGCATGGCACAGCCACGAGGGGTTTGGTTCATCAGTGAGTCCTTCGGCGTTCCGTGTGTGCTTTCTGGTCGGTACTCCAGTTCTGAGACTGCGCCCTTTTAAATTACCGCAGAAATTGATCGTTAGCTTGACCGTAACGCAACAGGTGAACACTCCTATACCATGGTGGCAATACCCGGGCACAATCGACCATTCCACGAGTCCATGGTTAAATAGTGAGGGCGTTGGACTTCTAATCAACGGGTCGCGGGCTCGAGCCTTAGGGTTTAAAAAAAACCTGGTCAGAACTCAACAAATTCCACGAGGTTTTGGCGTGCATTTGGCTACTACTGTTTCGCTGCCATAAGCTGGGACGAACTAGATGTAGTCCACGAAACCATTAACGCTCGTTACCAGCCCCACCTGACGGTTCGGTAGTCGGAAACGGTGACCTTGTAAATCCCATATCCTGCGCCTCTTATGCGCCCATCACCCCTTATCTGCGACTGTCTCTGATGATGGCCTCCAGTGAGGATCCGAAACGTCAGACAAATACGCACTCTGTCCCAAAGATTTCATCTCATCCTCCTGAGATTCAGGTGCGTTGAATTTATAATAGTGAGGATGTAGTTGATGTTCTGTTGGGATGGTATCCTCAGAATCAATCTTCTTCTGGAGCCCATGATATGCAGAGCGTGGCAGACGTAGTAGATCAATGCAGTCTCGACCCACTCCGAGTAGTAGCTAAGCCCTTCTTTCTTGGTTCGAATCTGAAACTGCAACTGAAGGGCGTAGCTGGGTGCACATGTAGTTGACCCAGAACTCAGTGACGCCGATTGTATGGTCGGATACATTTATTAGAAGCGTCCCTCCTATCGGATATTGCATTCTGTGTGATTATAACCGTAACCAGACCATTTAACAGATTGACAAGAAGACAGTTGGTTTACAAAGGATATCCAATCCATGATCTAGGACAGTAGCAAGGTGTGCAACTAGAACGGCGATAGTCCGCCCGATAGCAACTCTTCTCCAGTATCTCGTATCGGATTATTATATTATATGAAATTTTGCGACCTTGCGAGTTCTTGTGTCCTAAATCTATGTTTTCCCACACAACTCGTCGTTTGTTGTAGTCCGATGCGCATACCAAGGCTCTAAGGATTCCATCCGATGCCTGGCCAGGAATCCTTTCATGGACCTTCTCTGGCTCTCTTCCGGACACGGAACGGCATGCCTTCCCTCTGGCATCCGATCGCCAGTGGAAACAGCCCGAATCCAGAAATGCCTCTGATACTATCATCACCCCGAATCCCACATTCGAAACGTTCCCGGCACACATCCTTGTAGAACGGGCAGGACGCCTGCTGCCTGACGAATTGTAAGCCTCCTTTGCGCCGCTTTCCCCCAAGTCTGTTCTCGACATATGTATGATATCCTAAAAACATGTCTACTAATTACGTTCAGTAGCAAATGTTTCGTATTTATAATTAGACTGAAAGGACGTCGGGTTGACGAATTGCCCGAACTGGAGACCTTCGTCACTTTCATGGTTGCCTCCGATGGAGAGGCAGCTGTTGGAAAGTCGACTCTCGATCCATCACAGAGCAGTCGAGTCGCAGTTACCCACCTTGTCAAGGATGCCGTATCGCCAGTGTGGGACTACCAACGTTACGGCTGCCTGCCACTTTCGCTTCTGTCCGACTCTTCTGGGGTAAGTTGACTCAGTGCTATTTTTACAACGATTTCGTGGTATTTTTTTGCCACATAATTCTGACGCCAAACTTTGAGCTTATTTTGTACTTGACACTGAGTGTCTTAGGAAACTGCTCTTCAGAGGATTTAATCGAATACGCAAAAAAATCTTGGATGCCCAGTGCACTCACAGGATGAGATCTTTTTCTGCTCTTTGGTAAAAGTTATTGATCAGCCTCGCACTCACATATGGGTTTATCCAATAAGTTCCGTCATTATTTCCATTCTGTTCAAAGGCTTTTTTATATAGCGATTCTAGATTAGCCCTAAATTGAGAATGAGGCGTGCATTTTGTAGAAAATGATGACACTTCCCTAAATCATAAACGTTGCTCTGCTGACTTTGGAAGGTCATGTACTTAAGAATTGATCCCAAATCTCCCTCCCAATAATTGGCCAACCTGTCGCCGAGTGTTTGTAACTGTTAATATACCCAAAACAACTCTAGGGGCGTTAGACGACGCACAGAGGTACAGTGGAAACAGCGGCCCTACACGCTAGGATTTCGGTTTCTGAGCGATCTTCTTCCCGACTGATTGCAAACGGTACACGTTTTTAAAAGGAACTACCTAAATAGTATGCATTTTTCTTAACGATTTTCGATGCCTTTATGAATTCAAATATATTTAATGGAAAACATGCATGTAAATATTTGTTCTTTTGCTCCTCTGGTAGTGAATTGCACTTTCTTTAAATCTTATACCCTACGGAGGAGTATAAGCCAGTTCTAGATTAAGTTTTTAATTCCCGAACAATTTAAAACCCCACGTAGCATCAAATTTGCACTTAGGGTCTCCAAACTACAAACTGTTCATTTTCCATGTAAGGAAAATCATGCATTTCTACACGATATTAAAAAGAAACCATGCGGGGTCCACAAAATTTTGCAGTGGGTTTGAACTACACCTCATACATTTTGAACAATATTAATAAATGTAAAGATACGCCGTTTTATGAATGGGCATTTCACGATTCTAAAAAAACCTCATGATTTGAAACTTAAAATCGGAAGATGCCCCTTTTTCAAGTATAGTATTTTGAGAAGATGTACTTCGCTACCAGATGAACTAAAGTACGAACACTTTTGTACACATTTTCTGCATTTAAATTTGTATGGGTATCGAGAGTTAGGCGGTTTACCGTCATTTCTCTCAACTGGTGTCCGTATATGCGTACCGGGGGGCAGATTTGTTCGCCCTACCACGGTACTGTATCGGAAGATTTTGAGGACGACTTCTTCGCTATTTAGCTAGCCGGCCCTATCCCGGTTGCTTTTCAGGGAGTTTAGTCACATTCCTGATACAAAGAATGTTTTGCATGTTTGCATGTTGGAAGTAGTTCTACTTTATTCTTTTACCGCACGTTTTGTCCTGTATGGATGCATGAGGCCCGCTGGAGCCCTATTTTTCGAAAATAGCTTGATTAAATTTCCATTAATTATCTGCTTCTAATGGAGGCCTCAGACATCTCATAATACAGCTTCGGTAGTTGCTGTTCGTCCTGTTTGCCAAAAAACACTTGTTAGTTTAAGTCTACTAGATGATTGATTATGTTTTGTTCTTCATTTTAAAAATCCCATGTCTCCGGGGCAGTAAGAACCCCCCATAGATTAAGTCGCTAATTAGTCTATTTGTGAACTACCAGGCGCGTAGAGGGATTAAGGCTTGCTATGACAAACTGGTTCCCAGGTCCGACTACTAATCAGTCTCTGTCAATGCCGTGACGACACCGTCCAGTGTGACTAGGCAGTGAGTTGGTAGATTGGTTGCCAGTAGGAAGGTCGCAAGCCATAATAGCATTACGATCCGACAAATGTTGCCTGCCATCGAATGCGGGTTCACCTACGGTCCACTATAATCTTAGAACCCTAACATTTTGTGCCGGAGGGCGACTACCTGCGCAAAAACATTCCTCCATGAAGTCGCTGCAATCGTAGCCCTCCGGTTGAACTTGTGGCAGAAGCTAAAACCATAAGCAGGCCATGGCTACTACGATCTTTCAGCTTTTGTCCCGACTCGAAAGAGTAGGTGCTGCACGCCAGTTGTGATGATACTATATTCTGTACAGAAGGATTGGAGAACCGGTCGGAATAAGTTGGCAGCTGGAAGACAAAACACGTCCGGCGCCGCGAGAAAAGGCGTCCCGAACGACAGTGCGGCATGCACCAAAGCGCCTTGAGTGATGGCGCTCCTGTGTCGGCCTTGAAGTTTATTGGTCGGTTTGCGTAGCTGTGATTGGCCGAGAACCAGACTGCTCCTGGTTCGCGTGCGTATTTACGGGCGAGGGGCGAGAGGCGAGAGAGAGAGATTTCTGAAAATTTTAATGGGCTGCGGTTTTAATGACCCCTTTGGGTTCACTAACCTCATCTTGCGCCTCTAAATGTGTCCCTCGAAGGGCTTTGCGTTTGACGTCTGGCAAAAACCTCGCTCCAGCGTTGAGGGTTCTCCCGACCCGATGCCCACACGGCCTCGATTCCTGGGCAGTGCCACAGTGGATCTGAGCTCATTGGTGCTGCCGGGTGCAAAGGGAGGCGCCAGTCGCGGTTTGCAGTTTGTACACGGTTGGTACAACCTCCTGGACCGGGAGGGTCGCCAGCGTGGGCAGATTCTCGTTGGTGTTTATCCCCTTGGTGATAATCCGTCGGACTCTCTGGCCGCGGGGCCCAGGGACCCCCTCCTTTTGCCGCGGACGGACTCCTCTTCCTCCAGGCTGGCCTCCTGGCCGCCTCCGGTAAGCTTGACCTCATTGGAAGTGACTTTCTTGCGCAAATCCAGTCCCACCTCCAATCGGAAATCTGGACTCGCTTACAGTCGATGTCACTTTTGATGCACTAGTCAACTAAGCCGCCGAAATAGAATAATGGAATAAACCCATACCAAGTTAGGTCAGTATATTTTAAGAGTAATAGGCAATGCCTTTGAAAACCCTATTGTAAACGCTACATGCAATATATCACTATAAATAAACATGGTACTGAAATGTTGCCAGTAATATACACATTTAACAGAATATTTCCCATGGAAATGTAGAACCAAAACTTGTGAACATTCAGTTGTAGATGATTTCAGTAAAATGTTATGACAGTCATCCGCATTAGCGGTATGAGTATGCAAGGCGTTGGTTTAGCACCACAGAACTGTTCTGTTCAGACAAGCGATAGTGTCCAAGCAAATATGCATCGAGTCTTTGCTTGAACGTCTCCGTGGTATCCGCCATTATTACGTCCTCGGGAAGCCCGTTCCAGGCACCGACGACTCGCTGTGAAAAACAGTATTTGCGAACGTCCAGGCGGCATTGGGATCCTTTAAGTTTTAGAGAGTTCCCACGCAGGTTTGTTGTTGTTGATGTTAGTCACTGCATCCAGCTACCTCCATCGACTGGAACAACCATGACCGGCATTTCCTAGCTTTTGCCCACATTGGTACGCATGGTGGTTTGCTCTGAATGAATCGACCGAATTACGAACAGTGTCTTTTTTGCTTAAGGTCTTTTTGCATTACGTATATCGGACCGTTGTTAGATCGGAAAGAGACACCTTTTTAGATTTCATCTCAATAATGGTATCAAATTATCTGAAAAATATACTCCATTTGCTTAGACGCAACTTTCTAGCATAAACGTATGGACCTGATTGTATGATGTTATGCAGTTTTCAAACGTTTTTAAGGGGCACGTGACAGACTCAAGGCCCCCTAATTGAATTTCTGCTCTTCGGTTGCGACACTTCTAGGTAAGTGACCCTCAGACTGTTAGCCGAAGAAGAGAAAGGATACGACCTTCTTCCGAGTCTGCCGTATCGTGGTTTCTTTCCGTTACTCTCATTCAATTTCAGCCAGACCCCGCAGGCGGCTGGATGTGACGTTTGCCGTTCTGTCTTGGTTGCAGGACAGAACTCCGGTTTAAAGCCTATGCAGAGCAGTGAAGGCTAACTTGAAAGACCGGCTGAACCCGTATTTAAATTTGGGGTCCTTCCTGTCTGGCCAAATGGGGATGGTTGATGAGCCAGAAACAGCCGTTCGGATCTCCCGTTTTTTTCAGAAGTACTACTGCCTGATAGGGCTCTGGCAGTGCTCCAATTTTGAAAACTCGATGAATTCGATGGGACTCGAATTCAAGATAGCAAGGAGAAGGCTTGAATGCACGCAACACCCTAGTCACCTGAGTTGCAAGTCCCAACCGAGAATCTTTAGTTCTTACCAGCTATTGGAATGCCGAGTTTTTATTAACTTTCAGCAATGTCAGTACGTCCATATTTGCAACTTGACCGCTGTTATTACCGCTAATTTTGCTAAAGGGAACGTAGTTATTATGTTAAACTTATTTTTTGAAAAGATCCCACAATCACGGACACACAAATAAGTGAATACCATTCAGAATGTTTCTGAATGGAAACTCATGCTACACCCATTAATTCCAACTCACTCCGTTCTGCCACCGTCTTCAAGTTAGCCACCTCTCCGGACCCCGCTTCTCCTCTTCAACGAATGAAATATCTGCTTGGCGCCAAACAACTTCAGTTCGCAGATCCGGCGGCAGATTTTAGTGGCGACGTTGACGTTTTGAATTCCCCCGAAAAAACCCAACAGAAGGCTGGCCTTTGGCCCTGCACGAGTCCAGCTTTCGCGGCCTCGGACCAGACAAACTTATCTGTTCTCCGAGACACCCTCCAGTGAGTTCCATGTTGATGTCCTATGGACGTGATCTTTTAAAGACACCTAGGTTATTCCGGCTAAAACTACCGTCACTTGCCTAAGAGTACGTTAAAAAAAACAGCTGAAAACTACCGATTCAGAATGGTTCGACTGAATTAATTATTCATCCTTCACGCAGTGTTTGACAGCTACCCGGGGCGGTCCTCCATATGATTTGACGTGGACCATCACTGCGTAGGAAGGCAGCAGTGCCTTGAGCGCGCAATGTATATGACCCACCTAGTTCTTGTTAACCTAATTTTTCTACTTATTTCATTTAAGTAAGCACGGTTCGTTAGTATTTCCAAACGCCTCACAGTGAAAACGTGCTCAGCATCTCGCTCGCTATCTTCATCCAGACGCACCGTGCTTCACTTGTGTGGTTTTCTGTTGGAATCGGAGCCGCTCCCCTGTCGCGGTAGCAAGCGACTGATAGGTCATGGTTTGGGTCTGGTCGCAGTTGACAAAGGTCCGGGGAAGGCAGATTCGGAGTGGATGCCTCGTTCAGTCTTGGCTGGAAGTGGCGACCAAACGGCTGACAGGAGCGTCGAATACAGTCATTGTCCTCACATTAGGCAAGACAATCAACTCCAATCTCATCGGGTGGAACGACTCACACAACTCAGTGCGTTAGATCAACCGTTGGACAGGGAGGAACGACCTACCGTATCAACAAGAACGTGGCCTTATGAGTTCTCGAACCCGGGAGGGTGCCGGATGAGAGTTCGACTTGGCGGTAGTCTTTACCCCGCTAGTGGATTAGATGATCCCGTCTCCACGCCTTGATTGTATTATACATCCCAAGCTATGATTTACAATGAAGATTTTGCAAAAAAGACACCAGTTGGTGGTGAGAGGGATACACTCGTGTTCGGGGTCTGAAACGTCCTCTTTGTAATGATAACCAACCAACCGTCGTTCAGACATCGTGGCCTCAAGGTCATTGGCGTTCGTCAGTTGAATAGCAGGGGACAAAAGATAAGAGGAAACCTCAACCAACTCAGTTTTCCGAACATCGATGTGACCTATGTCTGACGCGAACTGTAGATTCATTTCACTTGAGCGATGTCCCTAGGGTTCTGTTAGGGCGACCGTGAAACAGACAGGTTAGTGGTTGGTTAGGGGGGAGGGGGGTGAAGACCGGGAAGTCGCAGTCCTGACGAAGTAAGTGGCCGGGAGGGTTGTAGTCAAAGTTTCTGTAGCAGACTTCCGTTGTTTGACCTGCGTCTAAAGTGCGATCTGCCGTTGAAGCGTGGCTGCAGGTGTCGTTTGATCTCAGGCCTTGGGCTTCACGTTCATTATTATATTTTAATGTATTGCTACTTAAGATAAGCTAGTAGCATCATAGTAATTGATGTCACGTAAGCACTCGACGCCAATCAGTTTTTGCCATTTGCCTGGCCCCAGCCCGAAATGAACCCATTTAACTCACATCTGTTTATGTTTTTTTCGCCAAACAGCAATCAGCTAGGTGAACTGGATGCCCTTAATGCCCAGCTCAAGTCGCGTTTGCATCGGTCGTCTGGAGGACAAGACATTTTAAGAACAGAACAGACACAACCAGTGCCAACTCTGACGACAGAGACTGAATTACCCAAAGTTAGTAATTGGCCGGGAACGACCGCGGAACTGCAGCAGTTGGCAGACGCCGAGGATTCGCTGCACTTGCGCAAACAGCGAGCTGTGACTGTGCAGTATCATCATCACCAGCAAGAACGTCTCCATCAGAGTAAACGCGAGGGTAAGGGGGCGCCTGCAGCTGCCCCCGCCGCCGCCGCCGTCTTCGAGGAATCCTACCAACCTGCGTCTAAGCAACAGTGCAATACCCGAGCCTCCATCCTAAAGGAGGTCCCATTGGCCCACAGTCGACCAGAAACCGCCGGAACTGACCACGAGGCGGTTGTCCAACCCAGACGTTCCCTCCGGGTCATAGACCCTAGTCCGGTCAGCAGCAGTGGTGTTGATGCGCAGCGCCGAGGAAGTTTGCTGCATTCTTGTATGGGCGATCGGCGAAGCACAGAAGAGGAGGAGGAGGAGGAGGAAGAGGAACTGGGGACGGACGTAATGAAGAAGGATCAGCCCCTGTGGCCGAGAAGACGACACAGTCAGAACACCTCACGGTCTCTAAGTCCTCCGTCTACCACCTACTGGAGGTCGAGTCGCTCTGGTGAGTAGTTTCGTCATCCCGTACTTCAAAATGTTAATACACCAGTAAAGTTAAGTGCTCAAACAGGTCCCCGCTTTGCCATCCCTCCGTTCCAGACAGCACACTTCTTCGCTCCAACAATGCAGCCTCCCCTGAAACTCGTCACCTCGAGAGCCGTCGACGATGGAATTCCGATGTGGGAGGTGCCGTCTGCACAACGACGGTCAACCAGAACCGCTCAACCACGCTGCAAGACGCGCCATCTTTGCCCTCTCATGCCGCCATCGCCGCCTTCCTAGGAGACAATGATTCTGCTGAGCCTGAGAGCGAGCGCATGTCTGAGACCTGGTCCGAGGTCTCGATCACCATGCCTGTCGAGTGTCGCAGTGCCGCTGTGCAATTTCCCTCATTTGAGACTGGTTCGTAAGACTTCATGCCGATTATGCTTCTTATTCATGCCCTCTCGGCTCCGTTTATGCAATAAAATTAGTGTGCCTGATGTCGGGTTAGTTAGGTCAGTATAGGTCAGTATATTTTAAGAGTAATAGGCAATGCCTTTGAAAACCCTATTGTAAACGGTACATGCAATATCTCACTATAAATAAATATGGTACTGAAATGTTGTCAGTAATATACACATTTAACGGAATATTTTCCTTGAAAATGTAGAACCAAAACTTGAGAACATTCAGTTGTAGATAATTTCAGTAAAATGTAATGACAGGCATCCGCATTAGCGGTATGAGTATGCAAGGCAAGTTGTATGCGGTCTCTTTACCTAAGCTTATAAGTCTTGGTGCTCAAGCTCATTTACTCTCTTTCAAGCACCGTCCCCGGCGCCACCATTAACGCCACCCGTTTTTCTTCATCTTCCTCATATCCTACCCTCCACCCGATCCTGCTTTCTTCTTCCTCTTTGTCATCTCCGGGTCCTCTCACTGTCGTCATTGCTACCGTTTAGCCTAAAAATTTGGCCCTTTTAACGCTTTTTTCTCATCCCCCCCCTGACTCGTTCGCACATCTCGCATCTTCTGCTTTCAACATTATTCGTCCCCAGCGCCCTGGCGACAGAATTATCTTCTGAAGTTTGAGCAAACATTTATTAATCTAGATCCTCATCGTCCGTCCTGTCATTGAAGTCCGTGGCGGATCAGCTAACGACGTTATCCTGCCACAATAATGCTCTTGAGCTTTTGGGAATTTCGCCATCCTCACGAGCCACCCCCTCCCTCCCCCACAATCTTGAATGCGTTGCTTGCTGCTCAGTGTTTAGTAATGTTAACTCCCAGTGCCGCAGAACGCTGCGCATTTTGATACCTTACGGAGAACGAGAAAAGTGTCTTTCTGAAAAATCCAACCCTCCTCCCCAACATCAGGGACGAATACCAACAGACGAAAAGCTGGGATGGCCATTTTTAACTTAATAGCCGTCGTCATTCAAACATACCCAACTCCAGTTTGATATAACTTGCGGTTCCAGTTCAAATTCTTTTTGTCACCTAGCGTCTTTAAGTTCAACACTGTCATTGAACCATAGGGTGCGACGTGGCAAGCATGATCTGTTATTCGATCAGGTGAACAAGTGTTAACGAAATCGAAGTATTAGAGGCGGGAATTAATTCGCGCTGTTTTTATAAACGAAAACGACTTTTACCTAAATGTAACTGTACATTATTTTTATTCAAAGCATTGTCCATTGGCAGCTATGATCTTTTCTCATCTTTGGGACTGACAAATGGATCTCGCGGTAGAGAAATAACGGATCTCTTGAAACAATCCATCGATCGAGTTAATTGTTGACTTCTTCAAAGGAACTGTACTGCTACCTAGCATGACTCATGTTACATCGACCGAAACAAATGATAATCTTCTAGGCCAATGTCTGATGAATACAGCCGATGGGATAGGACGTGCCAGCGAAGCGCTTTTGAAGTATGCTTCACGTGATGTGCAACATGGCACCTAATGGTGTCATGCTCAAGACTCACTTTAGCCATTCTTCCAGCATATTCTGACTTTTTTGTGTTCAACGCTCAACTCTAATTAATTAGTTTTTGTTGATGTTACTTGGCATGGCACAGCTGCGAGGGGGTCGGCTCCTCGATGCGCCCCCCGGCGTTTCCTGTGCGCTTTCTGGTAGATACTCCAGTCTGGACTTTTAGCAAATACCTATGCTGTCAGTAGGGTAACTCACACAACGTTGTTACATATGCTAGAATAGGACCGACCAGTGACAGCTTCTGGTTACACTTCATCGACTGTATGTCTTTGAAAAATATTGATTTCCCAAACTCCAAACATTTTTAGAGCATTTCCTATCAAAATTCGCTCAGATTCCAACCTGACTGAAGTCAGGTGACTTTACGCTGTTGCGTTGTTTACAGATACAGTAGCTGGCAGACCTCATGAAATGTTCACCGAAATCCGGAAATGCGTTTTCGATTAGAAAGGATTATTTGGATGGGGATAACATATTACCATGCAGCGTTATCCCACGGTGTTTTAGTCGCACCAGGATGCCTGCCTTTGCGTAAACTTCTTTAAGGCCGCCCACAAAAACCACATTTGACAGAAAATGACTACTTAGGCGGCGCGCATCTTCCCAGTGAATTTAGATTCCCTTATTAATACAAATGCACTTTGTAAAAAACGCACACAAAACGTTCCTGTTTATACTTGCTTGTAGAAAATTGCGTTTTCCCCAACTTTTTATAATTATGAGATTTTTAAGGCCATGTGTTCTCCATTCATACGGCATCGGATCTGTCCGTTTATTAAAGCTCCTCATGAAATATGCAACAGAATCCCCATCCATTTCAAAAGTAACGAGCCCCATGTGTCATCCCTTTAATAATGTAAGACTTTCCCTGCACGGAGAGTGCGCCACATGTAGTTTAAAAACCCTGGGGATACGTACAACGACAGGTGAATTTTAAATTTATTCGGGACCTGAACAAGTTCTTTAAAACTTACAGATACTCCCTCTTCAAACAAAAACTCCGAAGACGTGATTTTCTGCCAAATGCGCACAAGAAAGAATATTTTCATGCCCGTCTTCTATAAGTTATATTTGAATTTATAAACGAACCGGAAATTAATGGGGAAAATGCATACCACATAAGTAGTCACGTTACATCGAGTGTGGTTTCTGTAGGCTGCCAAAATTAAGCTCATTTAAATGCCGGCTTCCTGACCTGAGTGAATTATTCTGGGATTATATTGCATAATAGTCAATTCTACAACCCCAAGTAAGTAATTCCAGTTAGTCCAAAATTCACTATAGAATTGGAGTCAACATGTCATGAGGTAGGCCAGCTAATATAAGTTATCGAGCAGAAATGGAATACCTCTACAAACTGTTCTCTCAAAATGGGTACCCGCATGACTTTTTAGGTCAATGCATGAGCCACCAGCAACTCAAGGGAAAGGGTAGTTCCAATGCTACGGCCGCACGGGCACTAAAATCCACTACCTGGCGATCTCTCCCATACGTGAAAAATGTATCCGAAGTAGTCGAAAGACAATTGAAAAAGTACCAGATACACGTGACACACCAGCCGGCAACTACCTTCCCACAGTCAATCCAAAACTTTGGCTGCGATACGTAGATGACACTTTTGTCGTCGTCAAGAAAGATCAGTTGAATCTGCTCCATACCAATATTAACTCCATATTTCCAGGAATTACATTTACTTTAGAAACAGAGGTCGATGGACAACTCCCATTCCTGGATGTCCTTGTACGTCGAAAAACCGATGGATCACTCCAGACATCAGTTTATCGCAAAGAGGCGCATTCAGAGGTCATCCTACACTTTGAGAGTAACCACCCTGTCTCTCACAAACGGAGCACAGTCTACAGCCTTCTGAATCGAGCCAAAACCCACTGCTCTGACGAAACAAGTTATCGAGCAGAAATGAAATACCTGTACAAACTGTTCTCCCAAAATGGGTACCCGCATGACTTTATACGTCAATGCATGAGGCACCAGCAACTCAAGGGAAAAGGTAGTTCCAATGCTACGGCCGCTCGGGCACCAAAATCCACCACCTGGCGAACTCTCCCATACGTGAAAAATGTATCCGAAGTAGTCGAAAGACAATTAAAAAAGTACCAGATACACGTGACACATCAGCCGGCAACAATCTTACGCACACAACTCATACACCCTAGTGACAGGGTTAGCTACCTCGAAAGAAAAGGTGTTGTCTACAAAACCCCGTGTTCTAGTTGTGATGCCGTCTATTGTGGCCAAACTGGGAAATCTGTCTCAACCCGTACACATGAACATCAGTTAGCGGTAAAGAGACGCGATCATCCATCCCAGGTGTCCATGCACACACTGGACACTGAGCACAAATTTGGATGGGAAAACACTCGCATTGTTGGCGCCTGCTTAATATGGAAAGGCTGCGAATCCCTGTAGGCAATGCACCCAGATGAGGCATGCATCAACCGGTATATCGATCTAGATGCCACATACAAAATCGTTAAGGACAGATTCAAACTGACTCAACCAAGCCCGAGAAGATGACTATAAGCAATCACAGAATCCTTTGGCGGACTCGGTCTAGAAGTTAATTGTTTTTGCACGCCCGTTGTCTGAAGACGAGCTGGGGAATCAGTCTCGAAAATTTACACAATAAAGTTTACTGTTTCTCAAAGAATTCCATCTTCCTCTTTTTCTACTATATATGCGTCGGTATTGAGTGCCCAAATGAACGAAAAGGAGAGCTGTCAGTGTGTCTGTCCACCTGGGGGCGTTCTGTGTGGCCTGGTTCTGCTGTATTGGAGCACCCACAATCGGCAACTTCATGCCAGCCCAGCCACTTGCCTAGTACCGTCTTCAGTCGTTTCGACAAATCTTGCCGCTGAATTTGGTTGATATTGAAAGAGTGTGAGACGGATGCTTCGAAAGTCTTCTTCATCCTCCAAAACTCGCAATCGTTCCTTTGTGTTGCAAGTAACTTATCCAGTGCACTGTTTGCCTCCTACGCCTCTTAGTCCCGTTAAACTCTTCTTTTATTTCAGAAAACCAAACACCTGCACGAGTGACTGAGCCAGAGGCGTCCAAATCCTCAGCTGCAGGGTCGCCATCCGCCTCAGTCTCCATTTCTTCCTCCTCCTCCTCGTCCTCCTGCGTTTCTATACACTTGCCTGAAAAGTCCGTTGAACCCCAAGCACCAAGTACTGGCAACCAACTCCATCAATCCCCTGAGGGGAGCGAGGACGAAGCATCAACCACCTCCTCAACCTACTTCTATCTGCGCGTGCTTAACCGCCGTAAAGGGGAGCAAACAGTCGGTAATGGTGTTGCCGTCTCGCCGTCTAAGTCGAGTGACACCAGTCACATTGCAAACCCTCAAGAGGAGGAGGGTGAGGCTGGGGATGGAAGGAAGGTCTTACTTACTCCGACTGATGAGACAATCACCGAAGTGGCCAAGGACCTGTCTCTAACTCCCGTCACCCTGGATAGGGCCGAAGTTACTGTGACAACTGGGAAAAGGTGAGTGATTACCCTAAAAGTCCGAGTCTGCTTTCACGGGGACTTAGCAGTACATCGTTCAGTTAAAATTAATAACAACACTTACCTGATTGGCAGGCCAAAAAGGGGCGACACTTTTGATTCAGACCCAGACGGTCGTGTAGCACCTGTGAGACCGAGGCTTTTAAGTATAAACCGCCGCTCTCGCGGTCATCTTCAGTCGGATTGACTTGAACTGGCTGATTACTTGCGACTTTCCAACGTATGATGAATCTTGCATGCATTGTAACCTTTCAATGCTCTCAATTTCGGGAGTCGATGTTCGCAAACTAATGGTATGACTCGGACCCCGTCCTGAGGATCTAATTCCAACACAACCTTCTTGCCTTGACCGTTGCATGGAACACGGAACTCCGGTTCCTCTACATCAGCACGTGTGTGGCACGCGTAGACGGCGGTTGCGTGCGACGTTTGCCATCTCACGCAGGCCTCTCTGGTCGCCATGACGCTGTCTTGCTAGTAGAACTCGAACTGGAACATGCCTTATTGTGGTTAAGCTCATGTCCAGTCCGAAATAGTCGTTATCTAAGCAGTCCGTTTTTCTCACGGGCTTTCGATCTGTGTGCAAATTGCACTATATTCCCCCTGACCGTACCCCGCAACTGCACACACGGGAGCTGCACCCCCATAGCAAATGCCATACATGGGAGGTGTGGTGGCACGCCAGGGCGCAGGTTCGCGCCGCGCCTGCCACCTGTGCCCGATACCGCTTTTGGTCTTCTTGACTCCGTCTTGACACTGGGCCCAGGAGGGCGAGAAAGAAGTGAGTGTGAAAGATGCAATGAACACTGCCAGAAATGACCATAAAACTCAAAATCTATATACAAAACCCTAGATCTCACACCCATTATACTTCAGAACACATCTTCCTTGAGGTTGCTACTTGAGGAAAACTACTTGTACTTAATACGGCTGCGATCATGCCTGATCTAGCCGGCCTCGCTGATGTCACGAACTGTACTTCATGCGTAACGATCCGCGGTAGCAGATCTGGACGTCTCAACCCATTCCCTTCGCCAATGACGTAGGCCGAATACCGAAGGTCCAAGAACTATCTCCATGTCTTGACGGCCTGTGTCGAGTCAAATTTTGAATTGACCCCCTCTTCGATGTCTACAGTGGGTCAACGGTGTCTGATCGAGGGCAGTAACACTGAGCTCCTGAGGTGGACGACGAAGAACATGTCCGAACCACCTCAGTCGTCTTTCTTAGATAGCCTCAGTTATTCTTGCGATGTTGTCGCAGCGAGCGCAGTCTGTTTCATTTGAGACGAAGTCAGTTCAGTTCAGTCCAGTTCAGTTTATTGAGGGAAATAGGCGTAAGCCTTTGAGTACCCTATTTGCAACGTAAAAAATGTGTGGTGTACAGATAGATGTTCTGGGCTGAAATAGTTCGAACACGCCCATAATGGTGGGACAAAATGAGAAGGAGTTACAGGGGGTGAGCTCGACTTCTCATCGCTCTTGGTCATTTCGGAACATAAATATGTCCAGATTCTTCTTAAAACTTTGTATAGATGGTGACATCACAACATCTGCGGGAAGCTCATTCCACGGTTTGACCACCCGAACCGAGAAGGAGAACTTCCGCACATCCAGCCGTGCCTGCTGAGTGCGCAGTTTTAACGGGTGACCTCGGAGGTTGGTCGTGGTAGCAAATTCAAAAAAGTCCTCGAAGGCCAGACTGCAATCCAACCCCTTTACAATGCGGAATGCTTACAAGAGATCTCCGCGAAGTTGCCTGTAACTCAAAGGAAAGAGGTTCAGATTTACTAGGCGGGTCGCATAAGGAAAGGAGCTTTGACCCCTAACCATCTTCGTGGCTCTCCTCTGGACTCTTTCGAGGCAGTTTTGATCCACAACACCCCACGACCTCCAAGCTTGTATGCCGTACTCTAAATGCGGCCGGACGAATGTTCCGAATGTCTTAGAGAAGGCTTCTTCGTCAAAGTCCATAAACGCACGCTTGATGGCGTACAGTACGGACATTGCGGTTTTTGCCACCCTCGAACAGTGGGCGGATGGTTTTAGGGAACTCGTCGTAAGCACACCGAGGTCCTTTTGGGATTCGACCTCTTGTAGGGCTGCACCGCCCAGAAAGTAGCCTCTTGTGCTGGCGGATCTGGCTGTGTTGCCTAGGCGAAGTATGCTACATTTGGCAACGTTGAACCGTAGGAGCCAACGGTTTGACCACACCTCCAACCGATTCAGGTTCATCTGCAGTCTGTCTTCGTCGGCAGGACCCCGAATTACACTCCATATCTTCATGTCATCCGCAAACATTGCTACTTCACAGTCTTAATCTCTTGCGGCATCGTCCACGTAGATAAGGAACAAAATGGGTCCCAGTACTGAACCCTGGGGGACACCACTATCGACCATAGCCGGATCTGATTTTCCCCGACCGATGCACGCAACCTAGTGTCCACCCACAAGGAAGATTTCGATCCATTTAAGGAAGTTGCCACCGATCCCTATTTTTTGTTCAGCTTATGTAGGAGCCTTTTATTGTGGCACAGTGTCGAACGCTTTCTGGAAGTCAATGAGGGCTATGTGGACCGCCTGCCTCTCGTCAAGAGCTCGAGTCTAGCTCTGGAGAGATTGCAGCAAGTTTGTCGTGCAGGATCTTCCTTTCCAGAACCCATGTTGGCAGTTCGATAGCAGGCCGTTAACTTCCAGAAATTGCATCAGTTCACTCTTTATGATCCTTTCC
>CACRXP010000410.1:302927-320277 GCA_902702965.1 Spirometra erinaceieuropaei | reverse complement strand
GAGGCTTTGGGCATTCGTGTACAAGCACCTCAGTTTAGCACCAGCCGAATTTCCCGTTGCATTTGTTACTGCTGTGAGCATTACTCCGTTATCGCGGACGTCGTGTTCTCTAGGCTCTTCCGTTACCTGATTGGTTCCATTTACATGCCTTGTTTCAGTCAGATCACTGGACGCTACGGGCTCACTTGTGTTGGCGCCTTGATCAGGTGGTTCAACGAAGGTGTCTGTTTTAGCTGAGTAGCTGTCGTCGTTCGTAGTATTACAGGCTGGTTCCACTGAAACGGCATATATTTCCGAACTACCTTCCACTTGAAGATAGCCAGATTGTGTTCGCCATCCTTCAGTCTTGATTTTAACTCCAAGACAAGTTCCCGGCGTTTCAACCGTTCCGCTGGTGAATAGTCCGGTTGAAAAAAAACCTGTTTGTGTGTGTTTCTGAGATCGGTTTTTTTAGAGGATAAACTTGATTTGCTCTTTGTTCTCCAGCATAATTTTGAGAGGGCGAGGTGGTTGTGCTACTGTCCTGTCTTCACTCCTTTTTCCTATCCGGAATGCTTTCAGAACCTTTATTTCCATGTCTGCCGGCAGTAAATGATTTAGCAGACCATGAAAGGAAGCAAGGTCCTCTGAGACACGGTCTTCAGGTCTGACTGCATTCGATTCTGACAAACGCCGTTCCAAGGATGGTGGTTAAATACCTCCACCACCTCCTCCTCTAGTGTAATCACTTCAAGAGGCATTTCCGTTAGTTTTTTAGAGCAGCATACATAATTAGGGTGTACTATTTCTTTTCACTTAAACCAATGCCGACTTTCATGTATACAGGATGATTTATATGCTGTAATGAATGTCCCGAGCATCTGGCATAAAGCAAATCTCGCTGACGGCATAGAACTCAGGCAAGCTCTTGTCTAGGTATTTGGCGGGTACTAGTGTTGGGAGTAGGGTATATCATTTAGCATTTGTGTCATACTGGCCGGTAGTCCCAGCCCCACTCATGTGAAGCATTGTAGTTTCGCATGTTGCTGCCTCCTGCTCTATGTGCCAGCCGTGCATCAATGCTCCATCCAAAAGCGTCTTTTTCCCCAGTCAGCTGCTGCCTTAACTTTCTGCATTTCTAGTCCTACCGCCCACAACGCCCCGACGGCCACAGAGGACGAGAATGAAGCCCCCTCCTTCTTCCCACCCGTCTCGGGAATCATAGCTGCTGCCGCTGCTACTACTGACCCCACCGCCAAGGAAAGCCTCTGGAGTATGGCAGACCCCTCTGGCGGGCTGTGTCAAGCTAACGAAGCACTGCCGCACCGAGAGATCCGGGCGCTGCGACTTGCCAGACAGGCGGCTGAGGCGGTGAAGGCGAAGCAACACGAAGCGGTCCAGCCGGCGGCACAGGTAGGGCAGCCTTATAGTACTGTTATTTCATGTAATCTGTGCCCGTAAAACGCGCCACGCGATAGATGCGCTGAACCCACACACGGGCTAGATCGGGGTCTTACAGGCATTATTGGGAGTGCGCACTCATTAAAAAATGCCAACCCTGGAGGTGTGTGCGAATGCAGGCCTATTCTGCATCAGTTTAAATCCGAGACACCCCTATCTTGTGCAAAATCTTGGTCAATGTACGTTGTGGGTCAGGGGGTTTGATGGTGCGCCTAGGTGCGGACTTCCGCCGTACCAGCTGTGACATCCCTGATGTCAATTTCTATTCTTGTAGTTTGTTGCTACTAACCAGACTTTACTCATGTCACCCTGCCTTTGTCTCTGTGTCCCTATTCGTCGGTTCTCGTCATTCTTTGTTCATTGTCTATTGCCGCTCATTTTTAAACCGACCAGCACACTTTGGCGTCATTCGCTGACTGCTTGTCTAATCACCTCGAATGTACGTCCACTTCTCAATTTAGTCCCTGCCTTATTAACTCTATTGTGCTCCGCTAATCTTACCGTTTATTGCTATAGAACCACAAAGAGTAGCCGAGTTATCCCGACTGTCATCTGACATAGCTTTAACCTCGGGTGCGTCTATTCCGGTGAATAAACCAGCACTGAATCGAGAAAATCTAAAGAATACTAACACCAGCCGCATGCGCCTTTTCCCACTTCCAGTCTTCTTGACTCTGTTATGACACCGGGTCAAAGTGGAGGAGGACAGAGTGCGGTAGATGCAGCGCAGATCACTGCCCCGGTTCTCACTGTGCTGTGGAGCACGCGGTGGACATCGTCCGTCGCGATGGTCCAACTGTCATTTCGTGTAATGACTTTTCCAGGCTGATGTTTTATTGGGGAAGGTCGACACGCACGACTGCCAACTTGGCTTTGGAAACGCCAGTCTGCAGGAGAACATCGACAAATTTGAATTGACGGTGTGGCTCGGAGGACCCAGGCTCGAGCCCCAGCAACCAATCCATCCTCTCGATGACACTGGCATTTCTTAGTAAATGCGCCTGTCGTAGTTTGTAGGCAACTCGTTATTATAGGATTTTCCCGACGAAATGCAGGCGAGTCGGGTAGTTTGCATGACAGAAGTAAAGTTACGGGGTCTCTTGTCAACTGTTAGCGTGAACCTGTCACGTATACTTGCGTCGAGGTCGACGATACGAGTACTCTGTAAGAACACTGCGTTTTCTCCACCATCAAGGACTTTTCCTTTTGGTGAGTTGATTTTGGCCGCACTGTGCACCTTGAGCCGGTTGGCAATGAGGGGACGTATCCATCCTAAATGGCCCCCGAAGATTACAGATGAGAAGGGAGACTAAAATGTCTCTTTTTGTCTAGTTTCCATCGTCAACATTACTCCGGAAAATAAATATCGACACATACGAAAATACAAGTTTCAGGAAGCAGTTAGAGATCCGATCGTTGATCCATGCACTGTACATCGCTCTGGATTCGCTCCCTGACTCATCGTCGGTAAAAGTGGCAGTTAACGATAGCGGTAACACGAGAGTGCAATATTCACTGGATGCACAGCCATCGGACACCCCCAACTGGCTCGGGCAGTTAGCGCACTCAGTGCCGACTTGAAGTCAGCGGCTCAAGATCCCCCACCCTTTCGCGGTGCGTGAGCTGCTCGAGTCTTGTACTCCCTGTCTTCGCCAAAATAATCGCCGTTTCTGCGAATTGTGGACTATATTCAAGTCATCTTTCTGCGGTTATGAGAATTTGTTTGTCACTGTCATTAAGTCTAATTTGCCCACTCTCCTCTCCACCGCCCTAAGGAGGACCCCATCCGTGATCGCATTCGCCGAAACCTCTCCGCTCTTGTTCAGAATGCTACCCCCAACACTAACACAGTGGCACAGCCGACACAACCTACCGCTGGCAACGTTGCGGCACAGCCACCGACAAAACTGAACGCTCGCGCTCTGCAGAGGGCCGCCAAGATCTTCGACCTCAAGCTATAAACATAACGGCTGTCACCCAGGCAGACGGCAACCAGCGAACACCCTGTCCATAAAGACAACCCTTCTAGACTGCCGCTCTTTGGCAAATATCTATTTTCTACCCCCCCCCCCCCAACCACCACCACCACCACTTGAGAAGACGTCAGTAGTTCTTAAATACGACTCAGTGCCGCCAGACGGCGAAACCCGCTTGTGTTTGGCGCGGTTGCGATCGCGCCAAATCTAGACGGTCTTGAGTGTCTCGTGCAGAACCTTTCCGTGCACAATAATCAGCCGTAACGGATCGTGCGCCCAACACACAGCTGGCTCCCGGCTGGTCCGAGAACTGTCGCCCCTGAAAGCGACTTTATCCGACCAAAATTGGGACTGATATCATTCTCCGCCTAGCGTTAGGAAGCTGGGTCAGATTTAAGGCAGCAGGAGCAGCAGTGGATGGGCGACGTGTAACCTGTTCAAGCCAGCCTAACCGCTCCTTTTAGTGGCTGCGACTGCCGACTATCTCACTCAAAAACATCTGTGGCCTTCACTCGAAGGACCGTTCCCAGGTAACGGTGGTCAAAACCCTCCAGTTTTAATAGTCCTACACTATCGGGTGCATGGGTGAACATCTTTGAAGGCGGGGAAAGATCCTGCGAACAGCATAATTTTAGGCAAAGGCGTCACGCTCACTCTGACTACTCGGTGGCGAATTGGCCCTGTAGTATCTTAAACCACCTACCTCTTCAGGCTGGTAGAGGGCCTTCTTTAGATAGAAGGTGCAGTCCCATAATACTCTGCCTTATGCAACACTGGATGATAGACCCGGGGGACCCATGCAGTGGTCGCCGCTGGGAGGTAAGAAAGCCTGCAGCGAGTGGTACCCATCACGAATCAGCAAACTTGACAGAAGAGGTGGAACGAATGTAGGAAATGCAACGTGTCAATACAAATCTCAGGATTGTTTTAAGAAAATAGATCATTGGGGGTGGTGGGGGCTGGAGATCTCAGGGGTTGTTCGTCGGCACCGATGCTGCCAGGGCGTTCTTCAGAATCGATGGCCGACCTAAAAGATGAAAGTGGAAAATGTAGATGCGGGCGCAAACCATCCCAGTCGTGAAGAAGCAGCGGACACCTACCAGGTGAGGTCAAAGACTGCGATGAGGATGATAGAGCAGAGCGACGTCTGGCCTCCAGGCGTTCCATTGCGCGACGTCGATTACGTTCAATCCTGTCCTTAATACTCTCCTCATCCGGAAGCACGGCAGTTGAGGTTGACGGACGCGGCGGTGGAGAATTCTCCCTAGATGACGGATGTGATCTACCCACCGGTGTGGGTAATATGACCTCTTCGCCCGTAGTCCTCCCTGACACAATAGGAGGACGAAGGCTGGACTGTGTGGAGGTAGAAAGCAATTAGTGTGGTGCACGACGCGCGGAGTTTAGGTCTACTGCAGAATTTGAGAATGGTTTTGATTGCTGCGCGCTTTGCCCGCATAGTTATAGTAGGTAACTTAATTCATGAAAGATGTCAGGATTTACGAATGATCGCCAATCCCTCGTAAACCAACACCAATGCATGGATCCAATATCTGTGTTAATTAAAAACAACTTCAAAAAATTGAAAACATAAAAGAAACGTTAAAGGCGATGTTGCGTTGCTTTGAAATGCCGATTTTTTTAGAAAAGCGCAAAGTCCCAAAAACGTCAAAATGATCGTAATTTAGTAAACTGCGTTCTCTAATGTGCAGAATGTATTTTCGTGCAAAAAAACTAAGTAAATATAAAAACGCAAATAAAATAACGCTTACAAGTAGTGTTCTAGTGGAGCTTACGCATAAATATCCTTTAAGAATTAGTGCAATTTCAGGTATGGCGGTTTGCTAACAGCCTACAGTCTGAGTATAGATTCCAAAACAGTTTTCCGAGGATTCGTGGCATTATTGATTCCGAAGTGATTGAGATGCAGTTCAACAAGAGAAACAGGATTTTTCCTGATTTCAGCGATAAGGACGTCGTAGGAACAAGTTTTCATAAGGTTACATGCTGTCAGGCCAATCGATGACTAATAAATCTAAACAGAATCGACAGGCGTAATCGCAAGCATACTACTTTGTGTTTACAAACAGGATTTTTCTTCTGTAAAATTAATTTGCAACTTTTTTTCTCTCTCCTGATTACGATGAGTTTGAGATCGACCTTTAAATTTGGCTGCAAACTTCATGGTTTTCAGTGTTTTCCTTTGATCGCCCATAAAGACAGATTGTGTATTATGCATCTGTTAAAAACTTTCGAAGAAGATACCTCTTGAAGGCATTTGCCGAAGTAGAGGTTCTTTTTCATGTAGGTCGTTTGGGCCATATTTGAAGACTCACACATGAAACTTCATTGTCGAATAAAATGACCGTTCACAACGAAAGTGGACAACGAATATGCCTTCTAATAAGTTTACTCTTTAAGGAGTGTTTTAATACTGCACTCCGTTGACAGATCTCTGTGTACTTTGCATTTTTGCACGTTGAGGCCAAAAAAATTTGACACTTTTGGCCGTTTCTTTCACGTTCCTAAATAATACTAACAGTTTTCTACCGTAAACGTAGAAACATGCCTTTCTATTTATATTGCGGCTATTTGCACTGTTTTTGCTTGCTTGTAAACTCCGTTCTGCAATTATGACTGCACAACAGAGTGCTCATATAAATACTGATATTTTGCTAGAACTATTAATGTTTTGCTCGTTCCATTTCTGAATTAGGTATGTGCAGATTTGTGTAATTATTTGCCGTACTGACAACACAGGTAAAAAGTAAAAGCCCAGACACGCGTGTTTCTCCGATCTTGTGCCGCTGCCTGACGCAGCTGAGAGGAATTCGGTAAATCAGTGGGTCCCCTAGCCTTCTCCGTGTTTTCTGGTATATGCAGATGCACATGGTGATATGTGCAGATGCTAGACTGCTTCATATGTTCAAAACTTGAAATGACTATTCAGTGGTGGTCATTTATGTGACATCAGGTAGAATTTTCCAAACGGCGAATTTTCCAAAACGGCCCATTCAAATGAAAAAATCCCTATCTGCGTTATTACTGAAATTTAGAGCACCAAATCACCCAGATCTGCTAATTGGACGTTTAGGGATTGATAAAACATATGGTTTTCTTAAAATAACTTTTGTGTTAGCAGGTTGATTACGATGATTAACATCGGACATAAAATAAAAAAACATGCACAGAAGCTAAACTACACGACAAGTGGTGTTTCATATGTTTAAAGCAGGAAATGACCATTCGGTGGTGGTCATTTATGTGACATCAGGTAGAATTTTCCAAACGGCGAAACAATTTCAGCCCATTTAAAAGAATGAATTCCTGCCTGCGTTATTACTGCACTTTAGGACACCGAATCGCACAGATATGCTAGTATGACATTTAAGAATCAATAAAACATCCGGTTTTCTTAAAATAGCCTTTGTGTTAGCAAGTTGATCCCCACGGTTAGCATTGGACAGAAAATCAATTTTCACGTCAAGCAAGTTCTGTTTAGCGAAACTCTCGAGAGTAAACTACTCTCCTTTCAATAAAAAACACACTAAGATGTTCCACCGAAGTCTAGTACAAGAATTAGGATAGGCGATTGCCCAAATGTACCGCAACGTCCATTTTCGCTCAAATTTATGAACATTTTGCTTGATAAAATTACATAAACACAATTTTTGCACAAAGGACATCTTCTTGAAGGGGCTGAATGAGCAAACAAAATGCGCAACGTTTATAACGTTCTGTAATTCTAACATCAGTTTCCGTTATCGGATTTCATGAGGTAGGTCACGTACTGTAAGCCAACATGAGACACGTCCCGCAGGTACAAACGGGCCGAAATTTCAGCCGACTTTCAGATATTTCCTCATCCATTAGCGAGATCTGCATACCTCAACTCGCAACGATAAGCTTAGAAACGGGGCAAGTGAACGATGGTGCATGTCTTATTTTGGGAGCGCTATTTACCGAAGAGTCCTTTACAGGGATCTTAGGCAAGCGTATTTGCAGTGGTGGTTATAATAGGCAGAAAGACGCCCAGACAACCGTCAATGCTTGTTACTTGTTTCATTTCAGTAAACATGTATGCGACTTAAACTGTGATGCAATCGTGAATTGAAGTCAATGGTTTCAAATACAGTAGATGTGCTAACTCATGAAATGTTAACCGAAATTCTGAAATGCGTTTTCGACTCAAAAAGATTACTTACTTAATAACCGTGCAGCATAGTCCCATGATAGTTCACTTACTTCAGGATGTTGGTTTTCGAACGAACTTATTTTCGGCCACTTGCAAATAACTACTTATGTAGCGTGAAATTTTCTCATTGATTTTCGACGCCCTCAGAAATTCAAATTTATTTCATGGAAAACGTGCATGAAAATATCCATTCTTTTACTGATTTGGTAGAAAATTACGTCTTAAAACTTTAGGTTTATCAAAAGAGCATAATCCACTGATACATTTCATAAACCCCTATACGGTATCTTTTTAATACCGTACACGGAAAATATACAGCTTGTAATTTGGAGACCCTGGATGCAAGTGTAACGGCCTGTCGGTTTCAAAATGAATCTGGGATTGTAAACGTTTTTGAGAACTGGATTATACTCAAGTAATTATTTTTTACTGAGTGTAACTTTTGCAAACAGCCCAAAATAAGTCCGTTCGAAAGCCAGCATCCTGCAGTAACTATATTATCCTGGGGCTATGCTGCACGGTTAGTAATCCTACAACTCTATTTAAGTAATCTTTTTGAGCAGATAACGCATTTCAGAATTTCGATCGAGTTAGCACATCTACTATAGCGCCCCTATTGCACGTATTCCAGGCGTAAATACTAACCTGCGCATTCTCTGCCAAAACGTCCTCCATCGCAGCCCGCATCACGTCCTGGTCGGCCTCATATCCACTGGAGTCACCATCGTCGGGCTCGTCGACAAACTCTGCACTGACAGCACTCACCGGCCAGACACCTGCACGCATACGCTGCAGAGTATTGTGCACTTCCCTCTTGGTGCCCACCACCTCCAATCGCTCAATAATCTCCTTGAAGGAGAAGTTGGGCAACATCCGATTGGCCCAGGACTCGTACAGGAAGAACAGACGGTTCAAATCCTCAAACTGGTGCAAAAGAAAGACATGCAATTTTAATCGTTGCCGCGGCCATAAGAACCGCGCTCAAAAAAAACAAACTGTAAAGAAGTGATATAGCTATGCACAGGGGAAATCGTCTGGGTAACAATTGGGAGATGGCACCCAAAAAATCCGCCCAACCAAAGCAGCCTGTTTTACGCAACAGGTGGTAATAGGGGTTTTACGGGTGGGGCTTTCGATTGCGTGGATAAATATAATACTAAGAAGTTTTTTTCAGAAATGGCTTTTCGAACGATAAAGTTTAACCTCATCACTATATGGCAACAAAAATGTGCGCGGTGTCGGATTTACTTGAAGAGGCAGATAATATTAAGGCGATCCAGCTCGTATTCCCTGCTTAATTGCTTTTTTAAATAGGAAATTGAAAGCGGAATGTAGTTGGCTAAAGGAAACGTTCTACGTTGTGCTGTTCATGACCCTATGCCTTCATATCCTCGCTTTCAAAACTGCACGTTCAATAAACACAGAGGACGTGATTGAAAACATCGTCGCACTTGACCCCGACGATAGTTGCCATTTTTTGAATTTGCTTAGCTGATGACACCGTCTGTCCAGGATTGTATGCTTTTAATAATTTTCCGGCCCTCAGTAAAATACCCTTATTTTATTCCTTTCATCAGCCTGTGGACGAACACTCATGCAGTCCTCCAGCATATTCTCATCGGTAACGGAATTTTTTGGGTGCCATCTCCCAATTGTTACCATCGTCTGTAAGAGAGTCAAAGTCAATGGACCTTAGGTGGCATGTAGTACGCACTTAGTTAAGTCGTAGGGACGCGTGCGCACATTTATAAGGCACATTTAGAAGTGCGGGATGGCAGGGAAGAGTTCAAGCGCAACCCCCGTGCCTTCCTGAGCCGGACTCAAGCGCGCTGACACACGGTCACAATGCAATATGCATCAACCCAACGACTGTACCCTACCTAAACTATACTGGCCTACCCTCTCCTCTTCAAAATCAATGCCAACTGACATCCACTGAAGTGAACCGGCATCTGGCTGGGTCACGCCAAGTTAACAATGTGATCGCTAGTTCGTCCATCGCAGGCAACAACAATCACCGCTGCTCGCGAGGAACAGTTACAATTTCGCGCAAATGAAGTGAAGAAGGCTCGCGAAGCATCTATCTCACACGCCCTCTTCCCACTCACATCGTATCAGGAGGACTGGATGCGGACGCGGCGGTTAGTCCCGCCCGCGGGTGCCACATGTGTGTTGATCAGTCGCTATACAAACAAGACTTCATTAGCGGGGATGACATGTAGACACGGGTCTGTATGCGGACTACATGACAGTCCTTTCCCCGGATGTGCACCGTGTGCTGCACAACAGGATGAAGGCAGGGACGACGACTTGCGCGCGCGAGACGAATTAAAATGACAGTGGACTTGCACAGCATCTACCGCACTCTCTCCATCCAAACCATCTGGGTCTGGTGCCATAGCATAGTCAGAGAGACCGGGGGCCGGTGACGGCGTAGGTGATTGACAGGAAAAAAACCTGCGTCCAGGCGTACCAGCAAATCCCCTGGTCTGCAAGGTACACTGATCAGGACTTTACACAACGAGTGATAGATAGGATCCCGACTGGCGCGGCGTGGGTCTGCGCCTTGGCGTACCACCAAGCCTCAAACTGTCGCGTTCTAGGCCCCGTGGTGATCCAGAGCACTAACCACGTGGCCCGTTTTAAGGGCACAATGGGCCACATAAAGAAGTTATTTCGACCTGGCCTTCAAGCCGGAACAGGTGACCGCATTATTCCCCCGGCTGGCAAATTTCCGAGCCAGGCCTTCTCGCGGGTCCATATAGCTTCGGCTCCTGTCCTGTTACCGAGAAAGATAGAAAAACACCGGAACGGCCATTTTTCTTAATCCGTTGTCCTCTTCCAATAAGACATCAACCAGGGCCTACATACTGGTCAGCATGCAGCCGCCTGCATGGGTTGTAGACACTTAGCTTCATAGCAAGGAAAAAAATGCTTATCCCCGTTCTGTCAGAGTTAGTTTAGTGGTATTATACAAAAATTTCGGCGGATGTTCCCCAAGCAGCTACGAAAAAAGGAAGTAGCGAAGAGGCAGGTGCGTCGTGTGAAAGAAGACATTTTGCGCAAAGTCGACTGGGGGTGTGGTCATACGCGGTGTCTGTCACAGGTAAAAGCCCGCGTCCCACGTGAGTCACGTCTGGTTGGCAACTGCGTCGCCCCCTTTTGCAACTCTGCCAAATCAAGCAATCAGCGGGGCGTGTGGGCGCACTGGTCTTGCAGTCCCGGGGGGGGGGGGGAGCATCATTACTAATGGAGCATGCTCCGCCAGTCTGAAGTCCTAAAGTCACCGTCCACTCGAGGGTTGAAATAAACGCCTCTACGGGGTTTCCACTGGCTTTCCCAGTCCCAGGATAGGCTTCCGTATTCCTGTGTGATGGACAACGCGCCGAAATGTGCGATCTGCGTCGTCCGGATTCGTTCTGCTGGTAACTTTTTATCAAACCAAAGAAAAGAATGTAGAATTGTCTCACCTCATGACCTCGGCCCTTGAACTTGACCTTTTGGAGCAGTTTTATGAGAGCCGGCAGCCCTTGGTCACCGAGGAGCCTGAATACGAGGAAAAGTGAAATAGAAGTCGGTATGCATTCAAACTCGAACCCCGAAGTCTTTTTAAACACGCCGACGAGGTTAGCTCACCTTACGCTGTCAAGCTTTGCCCTTGGATGCTTTACCACCTTGCGGGCAGCTCCCTTAGCCAGACGCTGAAGCCGGTTGAGCGCCTCGACGTCTACATCATCGCCCGCATTCGTGGTCGTGGTATCCGTGGGGGCAGCTGGGGGGACGAAACCCAAAGGTAGGCGGGGGGTAAGAAGGGGAGAAGCAAGACACTAGGCAATGATTACCTCAAACAAAGACAGATGAAGGAAGGCATGCATGAATGTCCTAGATGTGTGTGTGCGTGTCTTGCCCCTAAAACAGGCTACTCGGTAAATGGGTCAGAACCAACACGGGGGGGAGGAGGGGCTAGATCGCGTTGCGCACCCACAGTGATGTTGTGGTGACACGCCCCGGGGGCAGTCAGCAGCAGTCCGCAACACCAAAGACTGTCGTCTGTCTTAAGCAGAGCCACCCACTTCTTCTGGTCAGGCAGGTAGACTCGGAAAGGTGACGTCAAGAACAAGCTCCTCATCAGGTCGACGGACTGGGCTACTGAAGCACCAGAGACGATGGTTTGGTGCAACACTAGCTGGAGGGTCGCACGAACTTCCACTGTTGAGACCTGGTCTGTGGAGCCAAAGCAACAGGATTGTCCAAAGACACTCAACGACATCGAGTATGATTTCGCTGTCATATAACAGGAAGACCTTGATCATAACCTCAAATGTTCCACTTTTATTCATCTGTAGCTCACAGCGAACGACTACGGGCCTCTCTAGAGCCCACATACTTATGCGCTCCTGACACTGATCCGTTAATGACAAAGAGGCGACTGGCAATGAATGTGCGATCGAGGAGGGATTGAGGCCCCCACGAAGGAAGTTGCAAGCAGACCTGGACGCCCTTAAATTAATCGCCCAGTTTAAGAGGATATCGCCCAATTAGATGGGCCTTTGAACTCAAACGAAGGCAATTGCAACCTATTTTAGCACCAAAATACTTCAAGATGCAAATACCTCGCCAAAGGCGGATGATCACTGAATAAGATTAGCAGATAATCAGTGATCAGCGGATCACTGCATAAGATCCGCGATCGGAATCGATACAGATTCGTACCACAAAGCAGTGAAAAACAACGGTTCATAGATGTTTTGGCAGATTTAGAATAATTCATATTGACCCAACTCTGAAACGGTAGGCGGGTAACTTGACCCAAATGTGATTAAACTCGCGTCCTCCGGCGGGGCCTCGTAGCTCAAGTGGTTAGAACGTTAGCTGTACTAAAGCCTTCCCCTTACTGCGTGGATTCGAATCCCACAGAGATGCCGAGTTTGTCACAGTTGGGTCAATATGAAACAGGACGGTATGTAGACCTAGGGCCTATTACGTATGTTTCGGCGCACTGCACTGAGGAATACACATACAGAATGCCTGCCAGTTCTTACTAAGTGCATCAAGGTCAGCATCCAAATGAGTAGATTGTGCATCAACTTGCCGCCCAGCACGCTCTGCATGCTGTTCACCCTCCGCAGGTTCTTCCTCACTGGAGTAACCAGGACCATCATCCGCTGAAACGCTACTCCCCGAATCACCGTCATAGTCGTCATCACTGTTGCCTGCGCCATCATTTTCAGAATCGATATGACGCTCGAGAGCGCTGCTGTTTAACTGTGATGAGGCATAGCGCGGTGGAGCAAGGAGGCCGGGTGTTGGCGGCGGTCCATCAAAGTTGAAGAGCGGTAATGGAGCCGATCTGATATCGTCATCGTTCTTGAGCACATCCTCCTCCTCGTCGGAGTCAATCCGAAGTCGGCGTCGACGAGCTTTGGCCCGATCACTACCTGCAACAACCAGGTGGTCACCCACCCGCGTGCTGCTAAGTATGGGGTTGGTCGGGAGGGTGCTTGCAATTGATAAATCAGATGACTCCTAAAGGGCATAATGAAGAACTTCGCGGTAGCAGTGGTTAAGTAAATCTTATGACAGCTCCGACAAAGTATTATGCAACTACCAAACAACTTTGATAGATCTTGAGCTTGTGTGTGTGCCCCCTACAGCGGGCCATGCGGCAGACCAGGGTCCGCAACGCGTTATTTGGACTGTGAGCTCGTCACAGATGTCGTATATGAGAGGTGTGGCGGCGCGTCTAGGTACAGTCTCACGCCGCGTCAGCTGCCTGAGTCCGGTTCCATCTCCAGGCTTCCTGACTCTGTCTTGAAACCAACCTCAGGTGAGTGAGGAGAATGCGATAGATGCGGAGAAAGTCTATTAACACTATGACAGTTCTACCGTCCGTGGGGACGATCTCCATCGTGTGCTCTACAGCAGGGTGAGAGCGAAGACCGTAACTAGAGCGTGAATTAATTGAAAGTGATAGCAGACTTGCGCTAGATCTACCGCACGCCCTCCTTCTCTCCTACCTGGACACCGTTTCAAAACACAGTCAAGAAGATCGGAGGCGCAAGAGGACGCAGGTGGCTGGCACGGCGTAAAAGCGCGCCTAGGCGTACCACCACATCCCCTGATCCGCAACGTACACCGACCAGGATTTCACACAAAAAGAGCAGAGGATAACGACTTGGATTCCGCTGAGTGGGTGGGGGGTCATAGCGGCCCGACTATCTGTCCACCCCTCGGCTACTCCGCACAAACACACACACTAGACTGACCACGAGGTCTGAATTCCATCGCCAGTTGGTAAGCTTCCAAGTCGTGACGCTCAGCGCACCGTGATAGTCGCAGGCTCGGATCACGCCTGCAGCAGAGGGGCCACAAGGGGAAGGGACACAATTTCCACTTACGTCAGGGATGCCAATGACGTGCTTGCATCGTGTGATGTTGGGTGTGATTATGTGCATTGCAGGAACTGGGGAGGAGAGAGATGCGATTGTATGATACAGCTAGTGGTTTCCCACCACAGGCTTTTGTGGGGGCGTATGTGGTTCAACAGGCCAATGCGATGGCTGAATATGCGAGGTTAGGGCGAGCAATTACGACGATAGCGTATAATGTAAATAGGTGCTCCAAGCACTGGTTCGCCAGTGTCTGTGCGATGGATTCACAAGTGTCAGATCAGGACAATGTGCGAGGCGAATGGGGGGTGAAAGTGTTGGCAGGATAGGGTGGGGGATGTAAGATCGGTTGTAGTTGTGGTGTTGGTGGTGATGAGCGCGTTGGTCGATGGGAATTTGATTGGGCTGGGAATGAGGATGGTTGATGCGCAAGGTGTGTCTGGTGGGTCGATATTACAGTGAACGCCGCTGTTGTGGATATGCATGTGACCAAATATGCCCATGTGATGTAAAAATGTGCGTGGGCAGTGAAGACGGATGCAGCGAATGTATGTGGGGGCTCCTGGCATTGGTGCGCCGGTCGAAGTGCAATTTGTGCGCAAGTGGCCGACCAGGCCGATGCGTGAGACTAATGTGCGATCGCAATGGGGACTGGTTAGAACCAAGTGCACATGGCTGACGATGGGGGGTGGAAGTGGTGAGGGTAGTGGTTAAAGAGCCATCAAGAGCTTTTATCGCGGTTGGGAGTGGAAGATGTGATCGCCGTCGCCATGGGCGTCGTGGCAGGGATGATGGGGCTGGCGGCAGAGGGCGTCGGCGGAGCGCGGGGACTTGGGGCATCGGCGATGAGGACGGTCGTCGTAATGGACGTCGGGGGGGTTGGAGCAGGGGCTGCGTTGAATCAGCACCAGCCGTTAACTACTGCCACGCGTGTGTGCAGCAGGCCCTAGACGGAGGCGAATGTCACGTGAGCTCCATCTCATCACCAGTCAACTCCGACAGCTTGCTGGTGCATGAGAGAAAAAGGGATCGATACTAAGAGACTTTACCTTACGGCAAGTCAGCGCATCTCCCATTAAAGTAGACCTTGGGCATTCAAACCTACCCCGACGCGCTACAGTCGTCGTTTGGAAGGTAGGCAGCTAGCGGGATGACTCGGTCCATCCCTCCAACTCCTCCCCCCCCCCCTTTAAAATGAGTCAGGTCGCAGCAGCTTCCTCTCAGAGTTGTCTTTTGTGGGACGTTCAATTACGTAAGACGCAATACTTTGGACGAAGTCCTGCATGCTGAGCTAGGGACTAGATCGTGTGTGGCACGTGTAGAGACTAGTCACTTGGTTTCATTAATCATTGTGTCCAAACCCACCTCTGATCGTCTTGCCAGCGGAACACAGTGAATGTCGGAGATTGATGTCCCACTATGAACAAATGCCCGCGCAAGTCGCGGATGCGTCCACGTCGTGGAGGCAATGGCTGTACTCGGTCCCTGGCGATGGTCGAGCTATACAGAGGTACACTGCTGCCTATTTTCAATTAGGCTATCGGAAGTCCCCATTATTTGATTTCTGGCAAGGATGGGGGAGAGCCCCATGGGGATTAATCCTCGTATCTATGCTGTGAAGTCAATTCGAAAGATATTTTCTGATGCTTGAAATGAGAACTCTTGCTAAATTAGTAGTGTTAACCTCGCTGAGCAACTGGACCGAGGTTCGAATTACGGATGTTCCATAGATTTGGGTTTGGATAATAACAGCATGTAAGCCAAAAGTTATTTAATTTCTGTTATTGTAAGCAATGTATCTCAGATGAGGACAGGGGAAGCCACTGCACGCAAGGACGCTAGTGATTGACTCGCGAGGTTGAACGAAACTTAATAAAAGCAGAATCACTCAGTCGGGTTGGTCTGCACAACTTAACAGCGGTTTGACTTAACCGCACATCCCCTCTCAACTTAATGAACAATTGTTGTGCACCCTTTAGCGGGAGATAGAGGGTCCGCAGGCGAACTCTACAATGACGCTAAATCAACGCATTTCGGTCTCATTTTTCCAGGACACAGCTCGGCAGAACCCGAAAACGATGGCACTGCAAGAGGCGGATATTTGAGAGTAACAGGGGTCGGCTAAGGTCTCGGTCCGAGTACTTTCACAAAAAACTAGCTTACAAGAGCTGGTTGATCGGGCAGCCGTACGTCTGGGGTGTCGACGTCCGCTCCCAAACGCAGCAAATATCTCAAAGTGCACTGCGAAGCAATCTGGCACATGAAAGGCGCACAAAAGGCGTTGAATATACCGCGGAAAGAAAGTAGGACGAACAGGAGTAGAGCAAGCGATTTAAACGAAGAAGATTGCAGAGAAATCGGAATAAAGGTTTATTGTACAGTTGGAGCGCTTGCATTACACACTTGATCACATTTCCCCACACTGCGATATGACAACCGCAACCTTGGGTCGATTGTGAGGACCGGTAGGAACATTTTCGATTTTCTTCAGCACTAGCATACCGTCGACGACTTGACCTACAAGTAAGTGAACGTGCTACTGAAAATTAGGCAGTAGGGACATTTGCAAAGCAAAGAGGTCAGCTGCAGATGGGTAGAACGCACCGAAAACTACATGTTTTCCGTCGAGGAAGTCACACTGGGCGCAGGTAACGAAAAACTGACAGCCATTCGTATCGGTGCCGCTGTTTGCCTTTAAAAAGAACAAAATTAAGAAACTCGTAAAGCCCACATCGAAAGTTAAATAGACTGAGCCCAAGAACAGGCAATAAAAACCCGCACAAACCATAGATAACATTCCTGGGGCACTGTGTTTCATTGTAAAATTTTCGTCAGCGAACTTGGAACCACCGTAGATGCTGCAGATTCCTGTCCCATCGCCCTGGAAAAAGGCATATGACAAGAAGCAGTTTCAGAACCTATAATTATGAGCCAGCATTATTGGCACATTTTGGCAAATCTTCATTGAATAATTAGTAACAACTCACTCAAAAGTATGCACACGCATATATATATATATGCTGGAAGGAGACTGGGAGACTGCAATGGCCGTTTCTGAATTGTTTGCCGTCATCGGCCAGTCATATCCAACTGCAGGTTTGGAAGACCTGGAATTCGAACCCAAGATCACTGGTCATTGGGTCGAACGCTCTCCTATTGAGCCGCGAACCTATTGCCCGTCGGTTGCGATCGGGAACAGTGGTGACTATGTTGTGAGTGCGTCCAGCAATCAGGTGACGTGCTGGTACGCTCCTTCTGGGTATATTACTGGTCGCTGCGCGATGGCCTGCGAGGGTTCTGGTATGAGCGCAACGGAACGAGCATGGTCCGTAACCTGATTGGCGAGAGCC
>CACRXP010000410.1:264994-289850 GCA_902702965.1 Spirometra erinaceieuropaei | reverse complement strand
AACAAATCAAGGAAGAGGAAAGCAGCAAGTCGAACGGTGGACTCGTAACACCTACCGGAGACCACATCGTTTTCAATTAAAGGTGGACTGCCCCGCTGGCGCAGCATTGTAGAAGTCTGTCGTGTAGGGCATCGTCTGACACTGGGTTCAGCATCCTTCGCTGACACCGGCGTCGGTGAAGGGGGCTCTGCGGCAGAATCGGGGAGTGCTGGGCGGTGAGGACTCGCATCCAGATCGACTGCCTTCGGCAGCCTCCCAACTAATCTACTGCCCTTTCGTCGGTTGTCGCTGTTTGGGACCGTCGATCGGTTTCTTTCTCTACTCTCTTCAGTGGTGAGATGGGTGGGAGGGAGGATCATTACAAGTACATATAAATGAAGTTACATTTGACAGCTGAAGAGGCTGACGGATGTATCATTATAGAAAATAAGACAGGCTGACGACGTTTATCTGCGTCTGAATGTTGCGTAAAAAGACCCCGATGACGTCTATCGGTACAAACCGTGTAGGCTGAGCAGTGCACTAAAATGTTTTTTCTCATAAATGGCTTTCTCGGAGAAAAAACCAAATGTTTTCAAAAAGTGGGACAAAACAGCAGTGACTCTCGGAAACAGCAAGCGGCGAAAATCGTAAAGCATTATCAGGTAAAAACGTAAAGTTAATGTGGACGAACACAGCCTCATATCAGTCCACATAGAGATGCAAACTAGCCTTTGATCAAAAATTTCTCTAGAAACCCTCAGCATATTTCTTCCCCTTGTTCACTATGTACAGTAGATATGCTGTCTCGTGCTGTATCATGAAATCATGATACTTAAATAACCATTTTGTACGGAGTATGACTTATGCCAGCGGTCGATAAGAGGCTCATAAGAAAACCGGCATCCTGATGTGACTGAGACAACTTAACAGTATGCAACATGATGATTTATATGACAACCCTATTTAAGCAATCTTTTCGAAATGGAAACCACGCTCAGCACACCACCCCCACCTCCAAAGATGCGGACTCGGTCTCAAACTGTCCTCACCGCAGTCGCACGTTCAACCCACGCATCGGCCTGGTCGATCACTTGCGCACCCGTCGCACTGCGACCAGCGCACCAGTATCAGGGGTCTCCACATATTCTCGTCGCATCCACCTTCGCTGTTTGCACTGTCCGCGCACATTCATTCACCGCATGGGTCTTTTCGGTCCAATACGCATTCACAACGGCGGACTTTACCGTAATATCGATACATCTAGCACACCTTGCGCACCTACGAACTCTCCCATACCCAGCCCAACCAACTCCCATCCACCGGCGAGACCACCACTAGCAACATCACCGTGGCAACAACCAAGCACCTCGTAACCTACCCTACCAGCACTGTCACTGCACATCCACTTCACGGATCGGTCGCTTGCGAATCCATAGCACAGAGACCGGTGAACAAGTGCCTGGAGCACCAGACGCCATCGCCTCAATTACTCGCATTGTCCTTGCACATTAGGCCATGGCATGAGTCCATTCGGTCACACGCGCCCTCATGGAAACCTGTGTGTGAGACCCTGGCGTGTGTATATGGGGGGCCAGGTCGTACGTGCAGCACGCACAAGCGAGCTGTTCTCAACCCTGCCGACAACCTCTCCCAGTCTCAGCATCACTTCATCGACCGGCTCGGACAGCCGGCCTGTGCAGGGGATATGGTAAAGTGAGTGAGGTCGACTCTCAGTGCATGATTCCGCCCTATAAACAATCTGCTGCGCCTAAAATTATCACGGCACGCCAGAAGCCGAGATTCGGAAGGTTGAATGCAACCATTTGGTCCACCGTATGGCCCGTGTCCAATAGGTGTCCAATAGGAGCTCTTGGGTACCTTATTTTCCGCCTTAAGCAGCCACTTCGGCATGTGTTCAGCTGACCGAGCTGCCGATTGCCTTTGCGTGCGCCCGATGTACTTGCATCCGCAACTACATGTAAACTCATAAATACAGTTTGATGTGGCGTGCATAGGCAAAATGTCTTTAGCTGGTTTAACTGGGATGGCGGTTGTGGTACTTATGAACAACAATTTAGAGGCAGCATACGTCCTTTTGATAGTGCACCTAAGTCGTCGCTTGATCACGTTTGACACATTATCACCCTTGAAGGGGAGGTAGATGGTCACGGACTTTTTAGGTACAGATATTTCTTCAGGAGTTTCTTGTCTGGCATGGCGATATTTATCGATGAATTTCTCCGGATACCCGTTTGCAAGAAAAACGTTTTTTTAGGAAAGTAAGCTCGCCATCGATCGTATCTGAGGAGCAGATTCTGGTGGCTCTATTGAAGAGGCACAAAACCAAGTTCCGTTTTCTCTGAATTGGAACGAAACTGAGGAAGTGCATGTATTGTCCTTTCCAGGTGGGTTTTCGATAGATGGATCTCTGAATAGAGCCATCTGCTCGCCTACGTACAAGAATATCCAGGAAAGGCAGCGTGTCATTCTTCTCATGCTCGATCGTAAATTTGATCTTTGCATGTGCTTTGTTCAGAGCCTTGAGCAGTTGCATTCAAGGTCCTGTTTCGGGCGACGACCGGGCGTCTCTTGCGCTTTGCAGAGGCCGCTGCAATACGGAGGAGGAAACCAGAATTCGGAAGGTTGTCAACTGACACTCAGATCACGTAGTAACATTAGTTTTGTGCTGAGTAGTTGACTGGTAGAATGAGAGTCTAACTGCGGTAGCTCCTTCTTATTGGCACTCTCTCACGCATGTGAGATCCGCTCTGCTTTCCCCTTCTGTGTGTGTAATACTATCGTGTGTTTGGAGGTGTCCCCCAAACGGGCCAGGTGCCATATCGGATTCTGGCAGGCGTTATCGGCTTTGTACACCGTAGCAAATGCCAGCATTTTCGGGGTGCGGTGGCAGACCCGGTTGCCCGCGTACGTCGTGCACACCGTGACCCTGCCACCCCTCCCTCCCCCCACTGTTGTTGTTGTCGTTAATCAAAAACCTGGTTATTTGTTGTGTGGACCGGGGGGAGGGGGTGTGGAGAGAACGACAAGGTTCAGGCTCGACCGTGCCATCCAACTGCGTCCTCACCCGCCTCCGGTCTTCTTAACTTTGTCTTGACACCGGGTCCAGATGGGGGGTGGAGGAGAGAGTGCGGTAGATGCTGTACAAGTCTACACCACTACAAACTAAATTTCTGCACAAGTCACCGTCCCTGCTGTGGAGCACACGGTGGACATAGTCGAAATCGACGACCGAACCATCGTGTATTTGGAAGGTGATATCGTGCACGTGGGGCGCGTAGACGAACTCCCTATTTTTGTCAGCCACTGTGCTCACTTTCCACATCAGGCAACTGACCAGCTCGGGTGGTGGCCTAGCGAATGGGGACGGGAAGAGAGTGAAGTCGACGACCTCACCGCATATTGCCCGCAATAAACCGTCTGACGCGTTTGAATCTATTACAGTGGACTAACGGCCGTGGATTGGAGGACTGCTAACTGACCTGATGACTTGAACCTCGCAGTCTGACCAAGGTGTTTTCGTGCGGAAAGGTGTCCGGAAAGCGCAACTGGGTGCAGGAGTGCACGCGAAGTTACGACGCCTGCTCTAAGCAGTCATTGGCCCCGCACGGCCGGGAGAGAGCAGTTTAGAGTCGTTACAGGTGATAAGTTCACATATTCCTTGCTGAGTTTTATAAGGCTATTACGTGGTCGGAAAGGCCCCCAACCTCACGTTTGTGGGATAATTGTCATTTCTAGTACTGGGGGGGAGGGGGGCATACATCAAGAAGTCGTCCAGGACTTGGTTAAATACGCAGCGTACGGTATCGCCTCGTGGTTGTATACAATTCCGCCCAATACTGCCAGACACAGTTGTCACTAATGTGTATTTCTGGCGGGCAAAGTAATATTCCTAGACGGAGGCGAGCAAGTACCAAAGACACATACCCAATGTGTCTGATTTGATGGCGATTTCCAGCTCAGACTCCATCATCGACTCGTCGGCCAGCTTGCTGCCTCGGAGAGGGCCGGAAACTCGACGTGGTGACTTGGTGCGAACGAACTCAGTCATGGCGGTAGAGGCTTCATCTATCACGAAGGAGAGGTCTGAGTCGTCGGCCTTCTGTAGACCCGCTAGACTGATGTCTTCCAGCATTACGCTTGTCACCGCACTCAGGCAGCTGACCGCAGATGCCGTGGAGTCCAGACGCTGTCGGCGTCGCCGTGGTGGCGGTGGTGGTGGTGGTGGCGGCAGTGATTCAGGTGCCCCAACTCTCTCGTCTCTGCTATTATCCGCGAAAGTGGTAGACCGCCGTCTACACCTCCTTTTCTTAGCCCCACCCTCCCCACGGCCCGCCGAGCCGTCACGACCAGGTGCCACCGCCGTCGATCGGTGAGTCCTTGTAGCCGCGGAGGTGCTGCGATCGTGAAGTCTCCGCTTTCTCCGCCTAGTCTTCTCCTCCGCCTTCTCCCGCTCTTCGTCTGAATCGTCGGAGAGATTGTGCGATTTCGAGGCAGGCCGCGGACGACTGCACAGAGTGCGATTAGGAGCTGTGGGACGAGAAAGCGAGCTGTCTCCCAATGCTGCTGCTGCTGGTGGTGGTGGAGAAGGCAGGTGATTCTTGCTCTGTATGTCGTCGCTGGCATCGGCATCGGAGATATCAGAGACAGTTGTGCTCAAATCATTGAGGACACTCTCAAGAGCTGCAGAGTGAGTGAGTTTTCGGGGAGAGGATGCGGTGACGGCAGTGGCGGCGGCGGCGGCGGTAGCGATACTGGGTTTGATCAGCTCAGAAACTTCTGCTTCCGGCAGGCCCACAAGAAGGGCGACGTCGCGGAGCCAGGACAGCCCGGTTGGCGATGACGCGCGGCCGTGACGTCTGCGGCGGCGGCTACGCTGTCGCTTACGTAGCTGCGCCAACTGGGACGAAACCAACTGCCTCACTCTGTCCAGTTTTTCGATCAGAATTATCTCCTAAAAGAGGGAAAGAGATGTAGAGTTTATTTGTGTTAACTAGCTAGACGATTTTTGCACGAACTCAACTGAAGTCTTGACCTCGTAAAAGGCTTTGGCCGCACCGGTTTACAGTTCTGTCGGCACCGCAAGATAAATCTTCACTGAAGCATGTGGACAAATTTGATGCGACTTGGTCTATCAGTCCCACATAGGTGATAGTTATTTTTATAGACGACAGCAAGGTGAGAACGGAATATCTGCCTATAGAGCGCACCTAATACGCAACTTGCAAACCATTCACGTTCCCTAGTCAAGGTGGAAGTGAAAAGTGTCTATTCATTACTACGAGGGGGATCGTGCCCACTTTTTACCGCGCTGCCAAAATCACTGACGTGTGCTACGGAGTCGGAGTTAATCTAAGGGCAAGTTTAGGCTGACACTATCATGACATAAGGCACTCTGGAAAGCGGAAGAGAGGCTGATTCGAAAGAGCCTCTGATGCGGACAACCTTCTTCGAGTACGTCCATCGTGTACCCTACGGTAGGCGGGGCACAAAACGATGACTTACGTGTGAACTACTTTGTAATGACAGCGTGCTTGCACGGCATCTGACGCACTTTCCTCCCTCATTTGGTGAAAAGAGGGAGTCGGGTCGACCGAGGACAGGTTCGGACGCAGTGACTGACAAAGCTAAAGAGTTCGTCTACGCGCGCCACACACGGCCTTTTTACGCACAATGCGATGGGGCTTCACGAAAAGGGGCGGCTGGAATCCCGCCTTAATGGACAAATTAAGGAGGAGTCAGTGGACCTGACTCTTAGTGCACCAGCCAGTCACCGACCACGAGGACCGTGTTATTCCGTCTGCTGGCAGCCTTCCAACCAAGGTCCTTTAGTGCATAGCAGTAAATTCGAGCGCGTCAGATTTATCATAGCGAGGAATGTGTTGATGTGCCGTGGAGATGGACTCCCAGACTCGACCTCAGTTCTGTTCCCCTCTCTCAGATACCAGTCTACTGTCCAAGTCCGCCAGCCCAATGACTAGTAGAGTTAGAGCGGGAAGTCGGAAATACGGGGTGGATAAAACTGACGTTCCGGCTCTCCTATATCCTTTTCAGTCCCATTCGTTCGTGGTTACTTTCTGAAACTATTCGAAATCTGTGGCGGTTCTACGACGCGGTTTATGGCCTCCAGTTCAATAGATACGTAACGACGAGCGGCGAGCAGTAAGCTGGGTCGAGCCCAAAATATGCAGAATGTTGGGCGCTCCACAATCAAGATGCTTCCTCTCATCAACGATTTAAAAAACTGCCGGGATCCGTCATCGTTCCTGACAACAGTGATGGCCTGTACAATTCGATGGGGACCACAACTGGGCTAGGAGGGGGGGGAAACCGACACCAACTTCGTACGAATTGCGACAAAGAAGAGGATGGATACTTACACAGCACTGAATTCCCTCATTCGTCCCACATTCACCGGGTGCCGACGGCAAAACATGGCTGGGACGATTGGAGACGGGCCTCGACACATCGGGCGCCGAACACGTGACCCCACGCAATACCAAAGTGGTGAGGGCTATCGTAAGGACACACTAAGCTGTAGCCTGACCTTTAGTTCGGAGAACAGCTAGCCCTTCAGTTGACAACCTTCCAGAGCACTTAAATGCGTCGAGACGCTATTGTGGGAGATACATGGATGCCACGCGTCGCATATCGTTTCATCCAGCACTGGATGAGGTACAGAAGGCAGACAGAAACTAGATGGATAGGGCATAAACAAGGCTAACTGTGAGGGATGTATGGCGGTTTGAAACAGAAATAACAAGTACAAATACGACGGACCTGGCTTGTTTTCGCCACAAGGGAGGCCTCCAGACGCCGGTTTTCTTCCTTGAGGGAGTTGAGCCATTTCTGTAGTCTGTCGCATTCGGCGCGAAGACCGCTGTTAGAGGTCGGCGAAAGGGGACAGGCAAACTCGGGCAAAGTAGAGGCGGCTGTGGAGGATGTGGAGGAGGTACGCCGTCGCAACTCATTGGCCAGCTGGGCCCGTGCCACTGAAGCGGCTTTGCGAGCACGTTCCAGCTCGGCCTTAAGATCATTGCGAAATTCGGTGCCTTCGTTGATCACGCTCTGATAGTTGGCGATCGTCCGCTGGCGAAAGCATGGGTGAAACAGAAATATATATCAGCGTTATCGATAGGTATGAGCAAGGCGTTTATTTGACGTAACAGTTTTCCGGTGTATCTGGGTGGTATTTTTAAGTAAATAAACGTCCAGTTCGTGTTTAAGTGTCTCTGTTGTGCTCGACCAGATCCCGCCCTCGGGAAGTCCGCTTGACGCACAGACAACTCGTCGCGAAAGGGGGTGCCGACGGACATCCAGGTGCGACACTGTCCTCGAGGCATAAGAGAGTTCCCACGTAGGTTGCCCATTGCAACTAGTGCGACGAAATCATCGATTTGCGAGGACACGGTCCCCATTCCTTACAATCCAGTAGGTCTGTATGAGATCTCCTTGGATCTGCCTGTACTCTAGGGGAATAGGTCGTGCACATATAATCAGCATTTGTATGATAGGAATTTCATGCTCTTCGCTACTTTGTCGTCCTCCTTTTTTCAGCCACGCTTAATTTCCATATTCTAGTTCTGAACGATTATAGAGCACGTTCATCTTTTCAGATAGTTCCTCGTTTATATCTATAAAAAAACTCTTTCGACTGTGAAGAGGACATTGATCGCCTTTTTAGCCGCTCTGATAGGTTGAAAGGAGGGCCTCAGAGACGACAAAATGGTGATCTCAAGGTCCTTTTGCTCAATTTCATTTGCTGGGAGTCTTTCGTCGCGGAAGTATTGATGAGAGTCGCTCACATTCTTCGTCATGACCCTCGGTGTGTGACAGTTCTCAAAGTTAAACTTAAGCAGCCATATATCAGATAGTTCGGATGCCATATTTGCCGAGGAGATGATGTTAAGCGCATAGATACTAATGGTGGTGGTGGTGGTGGTGGTGGTGGTGGTGGTGGTGGTGGTGGTGGTGGTGGTGGTCTCAAGGTCCGCTTGCTAGGGGCCGTTCGTCGCGGCTAACGAGAGTTGGGCTCATTGGTTCTTTAATCTGACCTCCGTGGCACTCCCACGCGTGCGAGATCCCAGCCGGACACCTCCTTTGTGTGAAAGCTTGGTATTTATGTAAGGGGGGGGGGGGGGGGGGGGGAGAGCAGGTCGTGTGGGTCGCACGCGCATACAGGCTGTGTAGCCGTGTCAGCTACTGGCGCCCAATCCCCGCATGATTGAGTGGTTCGCACAACGGACCAGTGCCTATGAGTAGAAAGAGAGTGGGGTTGACTCTGAGGACTGCTCGACCCCAGGGCACCCGACGCGTATTCCTCATTATAAACAAACTATAATGTTGTAATAAAAACCCTAGCTTGGAGGACCGCTAGCTGAAGGGGTAACTCGGTCCTCCCATCAGGATGGAAGGTCAGGTTACAATGGCGTCCTTTTAATGTGACCTCTGTGACGCTCCCATTCTGGTTGAGGGGTGCTTACCAATCGCTGCACGGGACATATTCGTCCCGTTGTGCCTTGGGAATGCGAGTTCGAGCCTTAGCAATTGTAAACCTGGGTTTGAGCATGGATAGCAGATGACGACTAACAAGCCTCAAATAGCCATCCCAGTTCCCCATGTTTCTGTCGATAATATCACTCAGCTGTTGTGCGGCTTCCTGTGGGATTCTAGACCCACCCAAAGGACACAGCGAGACGAGTATGTCTCGTAATGCAATCGGTGAGCGCCACATCTTCCACAGTTAATTACCTGGTCGAAACCGACCTCGTGGCTCCACGCCTAGAGCGTTGGACTTGTGATTAACAGAACGCGGGTTCGATCCCCAGAGATTGCAAAACCTGGAGTTGGGTGTGGCTGGCTGATGACGGCTAACATGCCGGAAACGAGCACTCCGGTCTACCTTGCCGGACCCGCATCTAGGTGTACCACCACACCCCTCTAATATCACTACAGACCGACTCATGCGCAAGTCAGCGTCCCTGTGCCCACCCTGTTGTGGGACACACGGCGGACATCGCCGGTAACGACAAGGGTTGAACTGTCGAGTACCAGTAAAGTCATGACGACGAAGACAGGGACATGAGAGGCGGACCTTGGTAAGTTCATTAAACGCTGCTTACCTGGCACATTTGCACCTCGTTTCGAAGACGCTCAATTTCGCGCCTATAACCCAAGCCAACTTCCACTTGGCGTCGCATGGCAAGGCAACCGGCACGCATGCGATTCGCAGCATTCTCCGCGCGTTCCGCCCGTCGCAGAGCCAACTCGAGGCTCTGTGGGGAAACCGAGGTCTGCGAGTTGGCTCCATCAGATCCGATGTGTTGGTGCTGATTGCGGCTGGCTGCCTGAGTTTGGATCATCCATGTCTTGAAAATTAGTAGGGCGTCTATGAGGTGTGCAGCCTGATCGGCAACCCGACGACAACTGGTCTGAAGATGCCAAAAATAGAAATCAGTTGGTGGGGGGAGGCTGCAATTAACGATGCTTTCATGGAGAGGTACAGACAAAGTCAACTTCAGTCAGAAAATATTGATGACGAAGCTCCACGTACTCTAGGAGATCAGGCGATAGAACGCTGTGGGTCAAATCAAAAGTGCGGCTATGCATCTGTTTCCGTCTTCGGACTACAATCACGTTTGTCTTCCTCGTACGAACGGGATCTTTGCGCGGGTGGCCAAGGGCGGCCTGACGATGCCGGTCTAGCAGGCAAGATAACATTGATTGCCCTATAAGACACATCTGTGACTGGAAATGTCACAAAAGTTGAGAACCGAGGACCGGAAAGACGCCACCAGACAGAACCTAAAGACGCTTCTCAGTCCAAGAGAGGTAGAGGGTCAGAATGAGCTATGATTACATGACACCGCAGGTTTTTGCATGGTCAGGTAGTCTACGAAAATTCCCGATTAATGATGCACAAAAGCATGGAGAATGTGATGAGAAGTTTTGGTTTACTCACTGTCACTGCCTGTCATATTCTGACCCCCAGGCAAGTAAGTCAGAGAAGTATACCTGGGTTTCTTTGTTAGCTCGCAACTATGAGAACCCTAGTCCAGACAAAAGGAAGTAAGAATGCTCCATCTGGCCACTCCACTTTCTCAATTATCGATCGTCAGTTATGCAGCCGTCCACAGGGGCTCCAGAACGGGAGCTCAGCGCATAATGGAACATCCATTTTTCTTCGGCAATCAAAATAGTTCGAAGAACTCGACCTCTACGTAATACCAAGTATTCATTATTTTGATAAACAGAGGGTGAACTTATGTGTCTTAGTAGTCCAAGATCTAATCTAAGTGATTAACTAGACCAGCGCTCCAATCTCAGGTTTTTTCGGTCTGAAGTTGGAGGCTAGTTAACCGAAGACTGTAATTAAGTCTTCCTTGTGTTTTTTTGGCAGCATTTGTCAATATTTCTGTTGGTGCATCCCTACGTGCTCCCTTGTGAAGGCTCGAAAATTGCAAAATCACACTGCTTTCGGGGCAATAGTAGAAAATAATGTGTCCGCTGTGTGCAGCATTTGAGAAAAAGTGGTTGTTGAGGACAGTTTTGGATTTGACGAGAAACCCTTCGTTTCGCTTTGTTCTAAATTTGGGTGAGACTTAGTTACTGACATAAAGAGCGTGGCCGAAGGGCGTCATCTTAGAAATTCTGAAGTTAGACAGTCCGACATCTGTACAAGGACATAATTGTATGGTTTAATTCTAACCTTTGTAAGTGATTAGATACAAAACCGGGGACTTAATTTGTCAGTATGCCTGCGGTGACACATCGAGGGAATACCTATAGCTCACATCGGCGAACCACTCCAAAGGTGTGATGGGTTGTGTATGCAACAAAGGTCTTCACCACGCCGATAACGTTGAGGGGCAGGCGAGTTTTTTAACGCCAATTTGGCGTGTGGTTTCCGGAATAGGTGTGATGGCAGCGGAAGCGCGCCCAAAAAACACTTCCACCAAGAGAAATACGACCACCTCGTGTTTTGTGGACGAAAGTATCTGACTAGCCATGGCGAATGAGCGGCTCTTCAGCTGGATGACGGCTTCCCCGCTACCTTGGGTGGAACATTCGACCAGGCGAACAAGACAGAAATAAAGCCTACTTCGGATTTATCATACATGCGCGGCCTTCATCCGAGTTCGCAAAAGACTCTGGAATCAATATTAAATTAGTCAAAGGGCAGAGCTATGAGTAACGAGTGTTTGCGTTACGGCGTCGAATCGATCTATTCAGTAGCGCCTCTGATGGGCAGTTATGTATATGCTTATATTTATGAGCACTTGGTACAGCTGTGATCATGCTTGATTTATCCAATCCCGATGATGTGGTAATCGGACACTATGAGGTTTCTTTGATCTTCTAAGATTGCCTTCTCTAACGCCTTGGATAGAAAGTTTACGTACACAGCAGTGGTAAACAGAAGACGTACTTGACGGTTCATGGTCACTGCAAAAGTGCTGTCATCGGGCTTTGTACTATCGTATGAGCCGGTGGACACGCCATGCTTCAGTCCCCCTACCCTGGCAGCATTGTCGCTGCTGGTTCATGACCGATATTTCGTCAGGTAACCTCCACTGAAGACCATTCCGCTATCCGTCACGTATGGACGCGCCCAGCTGCCAGCGGCTAGGCTAAGGAGTAATCCGTCATCTGCACTCCCCTCACCTGTCGACCTAGACGGTGATTAAATGCTTCGTCATTTTGAAGGCGTATTATTTGTAGAGAGTCATCCAGCTCAAACGCGGTCTCAGTTCGAAACAGCGTCGAGAGGGCTAATTGATGAACTGGATGGACGTGGTGAAAGCAGGCTCTGAGCCTGGGGTCTTGGGACTGAAAAATCTGCATGTCAACTTGCATAACTGTCTAAGCAATTCTGTCGCCACTTAACTGTAATGGAGGGCGGTCATTCGTGATGTCGAGAACCTGCGACGTCGAGTCAGAGGAATCAGTGCTTATAAGCGCCACCACGAAAGGAGACAGTCGCCGAAACAGCGCTGACGCAACCAGGATCCGTGATTTGCACGCATTACCTAGTGCACATACCCGGGTGGTTCTTCAAAAACTGGTGGAATCTAATCAGTGGTATAATTGCAGAATTTGGAACCGTTGACTATTCATGTGTGGTTTTAGACAGCCTTGAAGTCCGTAACATCACAAATTAGTGCGAACCATGCCTTGAACTCGTCCGCCGGAACTTCATAATTCAGGGCCTATTTGAAGGTCCATTCGCACGCCCGACATCCTCCTTAGATCTGACCTACCTATTTCTGCCTACTTTTCTAATTGGTCACCAAAATTTCCGAAATGATGTCGCGACAGTACTGTCCCTTGAATGGACAGAGAGGGTATCCGAGACATTCGGGGTGGCGAAATTTTAAAGCATCGGTAACCCGTACTTCCTATCAGCAGGTGGGTCCCGCTCTCGTGCTGTAGGACGTGAGGCCATACCGCGGTGCTCACTAGAAGTACCGGTAAGCTGTAGAACACTCAGGTCCGCCTCAAGTCGGTAGCACGAAAAGACCTACGCTGACAGCAGGAACGCCGAGGTCACAGCCTCGAACACGCAAATTCTTTTCTTACGACGAATATTGAGGAGACAAGAGACTTATCACGGGTAAACCGAATGTTTCGAATGCGAATTGGATGTAGCGGTTTATCTGATATCGCCCAGTCAGTCCACCTGGTGCCTTCTGTCATCTCGGAGTAGGAAAGTGTGAGAGAATTCCCGACTCTCCGGTTAAGGTTGGTTCGAGGGAAGCGACGACCAGGCAGCGCACGGCTAGCACAGCAACTGGCAAGTCTGCCAGTCTTAAATTAGGGTCAGCTCGTGCAAGAGGACGGTTTTTGAGTAAATTATGCGGATCTATATCTCGCGTAACGTTGCCCATTATGAGGGGTCAGTGGGAAATTTATACTAGCTTCTTCATAACCCATTAATGACAGCTCAGATTCTCGAGGTGTGTGTGGCGCTAGCGACCGGACTGGCCCTTGACGCCATCGACACCGATCGCGTAGGGAGAATGCTGGCCAGACTGTGACTGCGGGCATTATTGGCAATAGTCAGCCAAGCGTGGGGGATAGTTCAGGGTGACTGAGGAATTTTCATGGACGAACAATAATAGAAGAGCACAAGCAATGCATGCTACCAAAAAACAGGGAGAATTTGAAAAAAATTGAAAACGTCTGAGCCATGGACTAATATCGCCCTACATACCTGAGGGCATAATTTCGAACACTGTAGATCCGATCTGAAAGACGGTTCATCAAGCTCCATGAATGCGGCTCATTGCACAAAATGCACGTCACGTTAGAGGGAAGTGGCCAATAGAAAACAGGCTGTCCCAAACTGCTCAATGATCAAGGTCAACACGTTCGAAACAAAGGAAAGTTCATTCGTCTGGAGATTCAACAGATAGGATTTCACTTTGTAAATCTCGACGCAGGTGACCACAAGAACCTGAATTCCAAAATTCCTGGTAGTTTACGAAAGAGAAACTGATGCCTTTCAAGTAACTCATTATAATTCTGTATTTACTTCAGATGCAATTAAATTATTCGGTTACCTGCGTTGCACTGATGAAAGAAAGGTGCCAAAAAACGTCACAGGCTATGACCCAGCACTGCTCAAAAACACGCTAAAACAAATAACCTTCGAGTGCGGCTGGACAATAAATGTGTGGCAACGAACAAGACATAAAGTTGAGGAAGTGAAGAATAAGTATACAACCAGACAAGGAAAAATACAGAGACAAACATTTGTAACAGCCAGGGTCATCCTGTTAAAAACTGCAGTTTCTTGCGTTATCACGACTGCAATATTATAAGTGTCCTATTGTGTTCTCACCTGGTCGCTGCAGCTTCGATGCAATACCTTGCTGTTCTCTGTGCCCTTTACACGCCCATTTGGTGCAAGAGATCGTTATTTCCCTAGACAACTTTTTCTACTCGTTCTTTAGGATCTACGAAAACGCCTGTCTGTCCTGTCTATTTCCAAGACACTACTGATGCATTCATATGAGTCAGGGGTTCCTGTCGGTAACAATGCCAGCTGCAAGAAGAGTGCTAAGGAGGGAAAACATTCACTACATCATGTTAATTACCTGAAAAAGGCCCATGACCTGGTAAGCGGCATCAGACTCCTAAAAACCGCGCTGAAATTCGGGTTTTCGGAATCTTTCACACAGACGGCAGGATAGCTTCAACTGGGCAGTTGCAGAGCCTCCATCCCCAGGACTTCAATTGTCCACGACACACCATCGCAAAAAAATTACAGTGAAAAGTTCTTAGGTGTGTAGATTACATCTTAACCCAAACCAACACTGAACTGTGCGAAGGCGACTTAGTTGGCCATGGCTACGTTGCAAGTCATTAGGCGAAGCTTTATGGGATTTGGCAACGACAGCTACTCAGCTAAAACAGACACCTTCGTTGAACCACCTGATCAAGGCGCCAACACAAGTGAGCCCGTAGCGTCCAGTGATCTGTCTGAAACAGGGCATGTAAATGGAACCAATGAGGTAACGGAAGAGCCTAGAGAACACGACGTCCGCGATAACGGAGTAATGCTCACAGCAGTAACAAATGCAACGGGAAATTCGGCTGGTGCTAAACTGAGGTGATTGTACACGAATGCCCAAAGCCTCATATCGAAACTAGACGAACTAAAACTTTGCCTTGTTGAGCTGTTTCCAGATGTGTTAGCAGTAACCGAGACCCGGCTGTCCGGGAATATTAGCGATAACGAAGTAGCCTTGCCTGGATACCAAATTTATCGGAGGGATATGGAATATCGTCAGGGTGGTGGTATAGTTGTGTATGTGAATGACGGTCTGGCAGTGTCGGATAACACCACCAAGTTTGCGTGCAGTACGGAAGCTATCTGGTTGACCATCAAGGCTACCGGTTCCCCGTGTCTCGATGTCCTTACTGTCTACCGACCACCTAGGACAGACCGAATCGCCGACGCTCAACTATTGGAGCAGTTGGAGAAATTGTCCAGTCGACCTAACATCATGATCATGGGAGACTTCAACGCACCAGGAACAAACTGGAATACCCTCCAAGCGTCAGGTCCAAAATCGGCATTCGATTACCGCCTGTTGAGCAAAACATTAAATGCGTGCCTCACACAACATGTAATGTTCCCAACGAGAACACGTGAAGGACAAAGGGCAAACTGCCTGGATCTGGTCTTTACGAAAACACCAGACAGCATAGACGAGATAACCTCCATGCCGCCCCTTGGCCGAAGTGACCACGTAGTGCTTACGTGGGATTATTCGTTATTCTCCATTTCACACACTCCAGACCACAAAAGGCGTAATGTTTGGCGGGGCGATTTCAATCAGATGAGGGCAGACTTATCCGGTCTTGACTGGGGCTCTTTGTTTACGGGAAGTGCCAACGATGACTGGGAGCTGTTCAAGAATGTCCTTCTGCAGCTCATTAACAACCACTGCCCACTGACTAGTGTAAGACTGAACAAACACCCTGGGTGGCTAAATAGCAACCTCAAGAAAGAAATCAACAGGAAGCACAAATTGTGGAGAAAATACTGCGTCACTAGACAAGCTGAATGCTTCAACACCTACAAGACACAGAGGAACAAACTGAGGAAGCTGATAATTCAGACGCGGCGGGAATTCGAGAAGAACTTGCTACAAAAAGCAACGCAGAACCCATAATTACTCTACAGTTACCTCCGACGAACTACAAGGAACAGGCATCAAATCCCCTTGATAAAGACTACTGATGGCGTTGAGATCGTTGATAGTAGGGATAATGCTGCGTATTTTTCACGGTTTTTCCAATCAGTCTACACAAACGAGGCAAGGTTCCTTCCTCCCTCCACAGAAGAACTGCCGACTCCAAGCGTCAGTGATATACTCTTCTCAGAAGGCGTTGTCCGAAGAGAATTAGAGGCATTGAACGAATCGAAGTCGCCAGGACCAGACGAGATTCCGCCCAAGCTTCTCAAGGAACTTGCCCGTGAGCTCTCTGTGCCTTTGTCGATGCTCTTTCAAACGTCATTTGACACTGGAACACTTCCTATCGATTGGAAGCTGGCGCATATTACTCCGCTACACAAAGGAGGTAACAGGGCAGCGACGACAAATTACCGGCCCATAAGCTTGACATGCATTCTCTGCAAAGTTATGGAAAGGATCATAAAGTGTGAACTGATGCAATTCCTGGAAGTTCACGGCCTGCTATCGAAATGCCAACATGGGTTCCGAAAAGGAAGATCCTGCACGACAAACTTGCTGCAATCTCTCCAGAGCTGGACCCGAGCTCTCGACGACAGGCACGCGGTCCACATAGCCTTCATCGACTTCCAGAAGGCTTTCGACACTGTGCCACACCAAAGGCTCTTACATAAGCTGAAAAAAATTGTGATCGGTGGCAACTTCCATAAATGGATCGAAAACTTCCTTGTGGGTCGACAGCAGGTTGTGTGCGTCGGTCGGGGAAAATCAGATCCGGCTATGGTTGATAGTGGTGTCCCCCAGGGTTCAGTACTGGGACCCATTTTGTTCCTTATCTACGTGGACGATGCCGCAAGAGATTTAGACTGTGAAGTAGCAATGTTTGCGGATGACATGAAGATATGGAGTGTAATTCGGGGTCCTGCCGATGAAGACAGGCTGCAGATGAACCTGAATCGGTTGGAGGAGTGGTCAAACCGTTGGCTCCTGCGGTTCAACGTTGCCAAATGTAGCATACTTCGCCTAGGCAACACAGCCAGATCCGCCAGCACAAGAGGCTACTTTCTGGGCGGTGCAGCCCTACAAGAGGTCGAAGCCCAAAAGGACCTCGGTGTGCTTACGACGAGTTCCCTAAAACCATCCGCCCACTGTTCGAGGGTGGCAAAAAGCGTAATGTCCGTACTGTACGCCATCAAGCGTGCGTTTATGGACTTTGACGAAGAAGCTTTCTCTAAGACATTCGGAACATTCGTCCGACCGCATTTAGAGTACGGCATACAAGCTTGGAGGCCGTGGGCTGTTGTGGATCAAAACTGCCTCGAAAGAGTCCAGAGGAGAGCCACGAAGATGGTCAGGGGTCAAAGCTCCTTTCCTTATGCGACCCGCCTAGTAAATCTGAACCTCCTTCCTTTGAGTTACAGGCAACTTCGCGGAGATCTCTTGCAAGCCTTCCGTATTGTAAAGGGGTTGGATTGCAGTCTGGCCTTCGAGGACTTTTTTGAATTTGCTACCACGACCAACCTCCGAGGTCACCCGTTAAAACTGCGCACTCAGCAGGCACGGCTGGATGTGCGGAAGTTCTCCTTCTCGGTTCGGGTGGTCAAACCGTGGAATGAACTTCCCGCAGATGTTGTGATGTCACCATCTTTACAATGTTTTAAGAAGAATCTGGACATATTTATGTTCCGAAATGACCAAGAGCGATGAGAAGTCGAGCTCACCCCCTGTAACTCCTTCTCATTTTGTCCCACCATTATGGGCGTGTTCGAACTATTTCAGCCCAGGACATCTATCTGTACACCACACATTTTTTACGTTGCAAATAGGGTACTCAAAGGCTTGCGCCTATTTCCCTCAATAAACTGAACTGAACTGAACTGAACGACAGCATTTCCTGGATATTTGTCACCTTTATGCGGCCTCATCCAGAATACGCCATACATTCATGGGGATCTTGAACTGTCAAGGACTGTAATGTCTTAGAGAAGGTCGAGAGATTGGTGACAAAAGTTTCGGGAGAACTGCCCTATGAAACCAGACTGTCAACACTTGGCCTGTTTCCCCTTTCCTACAGGCAACTACGCGTGATCTTATACCAACATTTAGGGATGGCATAGTTGTGTATGTAAAGGAATACCTATCAGTGTTAAAAAAATACCACTAAGTCTTCGTGCAGCAGGGATGCTATTTGGTTGATCATCAAGGGTACTGGTTCCCCGCGTCTCGATATCCTCATTATCTATCGACCACCTAGGACAGACCAAATCGCCGATGCTCATCTATTAGAGCAATTGGAGGAATTCCTCAGTCGACATAACATCACAATCATGGGTTACTTCAAGCTGTCAGAGATAGACTGGAACACCACAAAAGCATCGGCTACAAAATCGACACTCGACTGCCGTTTGCTGCTCAAAGCCTTGCTACATGGTTCCCAGTTAATTTTTCACTCAATCAAACCCGCCCACTTTGCACAGTCATTCCCAAATTCAACGGACGAAAGTTTTTTCATTAACAGAGTGGTTGCAGCGTTGGATGCTCTACCTACTGCTGTTGTGCTCTCCGCTGTGTGGATTCACCTAAGTGTAGACTCGACGCGTGTCAGACCTCCTAATTACCAGCCGCACATTCGCACGCGTGACCCGTCATCTAATTCAGTATAATTCAGTATGTATGAGGGATAGAGGCAGAGCCTTGGAAAACCCCTTTTGACAGATAGATGTATGAAAAAAAAAAACATGCAGATATTTGCATAGCAGTTATGCCAGTCGTTGATATCATGTAAATGTTTGACCCTCAAGCATAAGTTTGTCTAGTCTTTTTTTGAAAGTCTCGATGTTTTCCGCTAAGACAACGGAGTTCGGCAATTTGTTCCATCCCTCAACCAGCCGGTGAGAGAAGAATTTGGCCCGCAAATCGAGTCTGGCATGCTTCATCTTCAATTTGTATGGGTGCCCTCGGAGATTTGTCGTCCGCGCCAGATCGAAGAAGTCGTCAAACTGAAGAGCACAGTCTAGCCCTCGGACGATCCTGAAGGCCTTGCATATACGTCCATACTACTCACAATGAATGTGTAACCCCTCATGTTTACCCTTTCCCGACTGGTTGGCAGCTGTCTGTCTTTCGCGTGCAATTATATACAAAGTCTCTTTTTTCAACCTTTCACTAATCGGTGTTTTTCGCAGGCGATTTGTAACCAATGGGGACTTCAAACGCGTTCGCCCTTATTTTGATTAATAAAACTGAACGGACTTAAATTATGAGATTATGACGCGGTTCATAGAAAATATTCCAATGCCGGTGACGTCCGAGGTAATGAGCAGACATAATCATAATGGTATACCTTCCCTCAGCATACTCAATTTGACATGCATCGACAAGTCGATGGGCACTCACCGCAAGGAACAGTTAAGATTAAGCATTAAACCCCGTACCGGCGGCTGAATGCTCGACCTTAAGCATAAGCAGGTAGAAGCAAAGATGTTCAATGCAATGTTCCCGACCTGCATATCACGACTGTACATCGTAACCAGATCGAACATTCTTTCGAGCCATTATCATGATTGGGTGACTTCTAGGGGCCAGGGATTGACTGGAATACCATCAAAGCATCTGCTCCAAAAATGACATTCGACTACCGTTTGCTACACAAAGCATAAAAACGCTTCTCACGCAACATGTAATTCTTCCAACGAGAACACGTTGAGAACAAAGAGCTTGCAGCCTGGATAATTTTTACGAAAGCATCAGACGGCATAGACGATGTCATCTCTACGACGCCCTTGGCCGAAATGACCATTAAGCTCTTATGTAGGATTATTAGTTATCCTCCGTTTTGCATACTCCAGGCCAAAAAAGATGCAGCATTTGTTAGGGCGAATTCAATCAGATGAAGGCAGGCTTACCCGTCCTCGAATAGGACTCAATGTTTTCGGGTAATGTCAGTGATGACAGAGAGTTGCTCAAGAATGTCCTTCTACAGCTCATCAGCAACCACTGCCTACTGACGAGTGTAAGACAGGCAAAGCTGCCTGGGCGGCTAAATTACCACCTAAAGAAAGAGGTTAACAGAAAACGTAAATTGTGGAGAAAATACCGCGTCACTTGGCAAGATGAATATTTCAACACCTACAAGACTCAAAGAAACAAACGGAGAAACATAATTATAAAGACGCAGGGAAAATTTGAGAAGTTTTTGCCACGATAGGCAACGCAGAATCCAAAATTAGTCTACAGCTACCTCAGAAGAAGTACCAGGAACTGACATCAAATCTCCCTATTAAGAACTGCCGATGGCGTTGAAATTTCTGAGGGCAGGGACACCTGAAGGCTAATCTGTCCGTGTGCTGACGTAGTGTTCGCACTTGCATGGGTACACGGCATTGGCACGTTACTTGAGATGTCAGAAGTCCTTTCGCTTGAAAATATTGAAACAAGTTGAGCAACTGGATCAGATCCAGGATTTGTCAAAAATTTGGCGGTTTATCAACCTGAGGAGCAGCCTTTCGTGGCTTCCTGTAGTCTGCGATCTACAACGGGACAACCGTCCGACACTTAGTTCGCAAAATAGGGAGGCTTTTTAGTTTTACCCTTTCTTACCCGATCCTCACTCTTTTCTCGGTCTCTTACATCATCCGCGTACATACTTGCCGTGATTGGGCTGCGTTGTCAGTTGATCTGCTTTCGCCAGACACTGCACTGACATTCATCGTTTGGCTTGTGGTGTAGTAGGGGGGCCACTCACTTGTCCTGTCTTCTCTACTGCAATGATCTTTGAGGCTGCTGCTCCTTCAAGGATTGGCTTGAGCTTAGTACTGTATGTCAACTCTGAACTGCATGGATCTTCAGCGTCACTCATTCTTCAAACAGAAACTCAAGCTAGTGCGAAACTCAGAAGAAGGAGAACGGCCTGTACACAAGAGACTTATATAGTGAAATAGGGTATAAGGGGGCAGGGGGCATATAGCCTCAATGTAGATGGGGGATAACGGCGGTCAAAAGGAATTATTAAGCACTTCACTCCTGTGGTTCTGGAGTAGGCACTACATTCATTGGAGTCGTCTCCTCAACTCCGTTTGGACACTCCTTTTTGTCTGTAAAGTGAAGAAGAAGAAGAAAAGGCTCGTCCGAAGCACAGCACCACAAATCACCGTTTAGTTTTCTTTTTCTTTTTGACTTCCCGTCAACTTCGCCCCAGTCTGACACTACAGTGGTTTTCGGGTTACTTTTTGCCGAATGACCTTAATGTCCGCTGCCTGTCATCGACTGGTTACTGCGGTGCCGTCGTCAGCTAGTCCTATCCCTTTCCGTCGAGGTGACTTTTCCAAAGCTTCGCTGCATGCGCAAGGTTATTTTAGATTTTTGCCATTATTTCACCTCAAGTAAACTTACTTATTTCGGCAGAGGCCAAATACGTGGCCACACTGAGAAAGCATCTCTAGGTGGGTCGGGTACAACGGGAAGGCGGTTTTGAGGGGAAGAACGGGCGGGAAGCCTGCAAGGGGCACTGGATTGGCGGCTGAACACTGAAAAAATGTTGGAAGTCGCAGCGAAATAATTATTTGTTTTAATGAAGTGAAAAATACGGTAGGATGGCGTGCAAGGAAGCAGTACCCCAATGACATGAGGGATAAGGGGGAACGTGATATGATTGGCGGCCAGGATCAGTCAACCTGAACCGCCAAGCGGTTAACCAATAGGATACTGGGCGCCACCCTTGATTTAGTCTGCAGCAGATGGGTGAGGAACACAAGATGCGAAAGCGGGACGGGAAAGGACATCAGAGTGCTGTGGTTGGGTAAGTGTTTGAATTTACGAATTATGACAAATACCACAATTTCCCGCCCCTTACTAACCCCCTCCGCATCCCCTCCATCTGTATGATGCCGGTGAACTCCACCGCATGCACCGTTTAATATGCATAACGCCGAAAATGTGTAGGTTGCCTGGACGTACTCCTACGCCGCTACACCAACCTGCAGCCTATGGGCAAACTCCCCAAACGGCTGACAGCCATGTGTAAGTTCGCTGATTAGCTAGATTTTCATGTTGTTATTCGACGACCTCCAGCGCATGCACCGTTTAAGACACATATCGCGAAAAATGTTTAGGATGCCGGGACGTTCTGCAACACCGCCGCACCAACCTACGGCAGGTCGACAAACTCCCGAAGCGGGTGGCTGCCGTGTGTAAGTTCGCTGTATAGGTAGATTTGCAAGTTGTTTTACCGGCGACTGCTGGCACATGCACCGTTTTTTAAGCATAACGCCGAAAATTGTTTAGGATACCTGGACATTCTCCCACGCGGCCTCACCAACCTACGGCCGATCGGTGAACTCCCGAAATGATTGGCCGTCGTGTGTAAGTTTGCTGATTCGCTAGATTTTGAAGTTGTTAACCTACGGCCTCCAGCGCACACACCGTTTAAAACACATAACACGCAAAATGTTTACGATACCTGGACGTTCTCCAACACCGCCGCACCAAACTACCGCAGGTCGGCAAACTCTGGAAGCGGTCGGCTGCCGTGTGTAAGTACACTGGTTTGCTGGATTTGTACGTGGTCATGGTAGGAGCAGTTTGCATACCTAAGTAACCCTTTTTAACTTTGCATTTAGGTTATTGGGTAGTGCGGGCAGGAGCTTCTGGAGAACTGCGCCCTGTCAGATGCTCCGATCACCGTCCGTTGGCAGTGAGTAAGTGCACCACCGCTCGAAAATCATGCTGTTACGTGTCTGCATGAAATCCCTTTTGTAGGAATATATTAATGCGATTATCAGCTGGAAAGTGCAGAACCGATCAAAAATCTTACTGCCCCTGGACTGCGTCAAACCCAACCTATGGAGAACTTGAAATAAATGCGGCTGTCGGGGACTCCATTTAAAAAAAGGAAAGGGATTTAGATTCGTCTGACGTACGAACGAACGGAAGCGGAGCTCAGAACAGGCCGTTAGAGGAGGGGGCCCTGTGTACCCATTGTTGGTACGCTAGGAAAGAGGAGGCTTGATGGGGAAAGGCGTAATCTGCAGTTAGGTAAGTCCCTGCAGGGTAGCTGGTCGGTAGACAGCGGAGGAGGAGGACAATGTAACGGAAAGGCCACTGATTGGTATACATAAATCCTATGTAGGTTAAGTGCACCATGTTTCCCAACCAAGAGTACATTGCCTGACGGATACAAACAGTATGCGCAAATGCAGGGAAAGTCAGGTTATGGCATGATGGTCTACTATCTGTAAGCTACTCCTAATTCACCCGAAACCTCATTGGTAGGTAAACCATGAATTACTCTAGGCAAACGTAAGGAAAAGAGGGCGGAGGGATATGCATCAGTTGACGCCAGCAGTAGTATAAACTCCTACTGTTTTATGCCTAGATCGTCACCGACCTCGGGCGGACGTAGGCGCGGTCCTCAGCCGGTTATGCAGACAGCCGAAGATGAAATTCAAGCAGTCCTTCAGTCAGCTGGTGTCGTTCAGTACCTTCGGCGGTGGAGGTTGCTGGCCATTACATTGACATGCCGATGTCGGCGTACTGTACAGATACAAGTGCTGCGGCAGCATACCGATGGGTATGCCTTCCGCTGTGGACACTGCCGACGAAAGCGATGTCTGCACACGGGGTCAATGTTCGTCGGTAGCAAACTCAGTCTGCAGACACTGCTACGTATCTGCTATAAATTCGTCGAAGGTGTGCGGACCAAGCGGTGTGCTGTAAGTGTAGGCGTCAGTGGAAATAGTGCCATGGAATGGTACAACAGTTGCCGCGGGGCCTGCTCACACGCACTTCTAACCGCTGTAACCCAAATTGGGGGACCTGGCGTGGAAGTACAGATAGACGAGACCCTAATAAGTCGCCGCAAATACCACAGGGGACGACGGCGACGTCAGTTATGGGTCGTCGGCATGTATGATACAAGCAGGCGGAAAACCCTGTTTGAGCAGGTGAACAACCGCAGTTGGCAAGCCCTACCACCCGTCATAGTGAAGTGGGTGGCTGCGGGTAGTGTTATCGTAACGGATGAGTGGAAGGGTTATGCCCGCCTACCTTCGGAAAGTTCCACACACTACACTGTCAACCACAGTAGGGGGTTCGTGAACCCTACAACTGGTCGGCATACGAACGCCTTGGAGGCCTACTGGAGCAGATTAAAGAGGAAGCTACGGGAGTCTGGTCCTGTCTGTGGCAGAGCAGTGTGGGCCCATCTAGATGAGGTTCAGTACCGCCTCTGGTTCGACCTAAGGACCGATAACATGGCAGCTTACTCGGAAACTTTCCTGCGACATTGGGCAGACGCCTATCCAATAAAGGAGAGCCAGCCAACGGCGATTGGATAAGCTAACCAACAAAGGCGCAGACGGAAGACGTGAAGGTAAGTCTCTGTTCTTCCTCCATTTACTTTCCAGGCCTACCCACAGTGAATGTGACCATTACCTGCATGCCATGGAGATAACCGCAACCAGAAAAGGATACTGAGGGCGATTTGAGGTAATGCAGTGTATGACAAGCATGTAATTGCTAACCCTTTTCTAGCACACCGAACTGTTGACTGCGGGTAATGTAGCAAGCCACTGCCGGAAGGCAGCCAGGGACGATTTTCTGTACTACGCTATATCTCTAGTGTATTGTTCCCTTTTCCTAGTTTTTGAGTAAATGTTACATTTTGCTAATGCCGTGTTCTGCCTCGCGATACTGGTTAGCATCCGGATTAGAGGAAGGTTTGATACGCAGTAAAGTTCAACCGCAGGACTGCGTTAGAGGATGGGAACCGGTTGTGGGCTAACGATGACATCGAACAGACGTTGTCTGCGGACTGAACGAGTGGCTCTAAGAAGGGTAAGGGAACCATCAACACACGGATAGGAGAGCGACTGATCGACTACCGGGGAGGCTGGGTAGGTAAACATATGCACCCATGTATAAGAACGCAATGACAGCCACTAAACCTGGTCGGTAAGCCCTTATGGGACATAAAGGGGCAGGATTACGGCAGGCAACTGTCAACCATGGCATGCGCTAAGGATGCTGGTCGGATTTGTATTTAATAGCTTCCCTTGACAATGCCTGTTAACTGGCATTTAATAAATTAAATTAACTAAGTCGGGGTAGAGGGCGACGGGTGACGTGAACCGCCTGCCGGGAAGGGCATGCCAGGT